>OU015747.1:143765729-143782851 GCA_907169655.1 Acomys percivali
ACCGTGTGTGCCACCTCACCCTCTCATCTGTCCGTGCTGGCGTTACCATGTGTGCCACCTCATCCAGCTTTGGTTATTTTCAGTATTTCTCTGGGATGAACATGAAATGACCTGTGCTTGCCTTGCAGGAAATCCCTCCCCTCCTAGTCTCACATCACATCATTTTTCCTTGGTACTTAAGCCCACTTACGATGGACCTGGGGGCACTGGGCTCCCCAAAGCCCCACATGGGGTACTCAGACACCCACACTGTTACTTTTTTTTATTATAACAGGGTCAGGTCCTTGACAGAAATGGGGATATTTGTGTAGTTTGACCCACAAATGAGTTTGCTTCCCTATAACTAGTTGGAAAATCAAACTTGATCTACCAAAAAAAAAGCAGATGTATGGCCCCAGTGTGTGATGGAAGGAGAAATCACTTTGGAAAGATCTGGGCGGTCTCTGGCTTCTAAGGAGTGAGAAAGCCCTGTGCTTGAGCCCGGTGGATGATTAGCCAGTCCCTCCCAGAAGGCAAAGAGCAAAAGGACGATCGAGATATCACTTGGGGAGGCAGTAAGTGAGCCTGCTTCTCCGGGGCTCCCCTTCCCCTCTGTGCAAAGCTGAGCTGCTCCAGCTGAATTGCAAGGGAGCTCCTGCTGACCACATCCTGGGGTGGTGGCAGTGGTGGCCTGCACCCCACTCCTACCCTCAAGGCCGTCCCTCTGTTCCTGCTTCTGGCCTGCCCTTGCTCGCCTGCCTTTCGTTGCTGTAAGGGTTTCACAGCATCCCTCCTGCCTCCGCCCTGTCTCCTGTCCTTGTGTGTCCCCACATTTTTCTTTCTTCCTTTCTTCTTCCTTGCGTCCTCTCTGGCCAGGGCTCCCTCTAGCCTGTGGTGTCTCTCTTCTCCTCGCCATCTTATTCATGGCCTCCCATTCCTTGCTTCCTTTTCTGCCTCTGATTCTAGTTTATAATATCTTGAAAGAGTGTCTGATAATGTCTGCCTGACCCTGCCTGATGCACAGCGAGTGGCTCTCAGGTGGTGTTTGATGTGGTCTGTGTGTGGCTGATGAAAGCATCTCAATCTGCTCTTCAAAGCTGTGTTGATGGGGAGCTGGGGTGCACAGCTTCCTTAGAGCTAGGCGCTCTTCCTTTCTTCTCATTAGAAACAAATCCAAATTACAGGATAAAGCCAGGCCTTTCTCATTTCTTCACCATGCTCATAGAGACCCCTTTAATGCGCACGAGAAGAGAACCGCATCCTAGAATCCTCCTCTTAAAAGAAATTCTCCTTCCCAGAATCCCCTTGTCAGGAATCTGAACTGACAGATGTAGTACCTGGGATAGCCTGGCCAATGCAAGATGAGACATACAGATTGGGATCTGTGTAGGATAATGCAAAAAAGCCAGAGACTCGGAATCTGGTGGTTAGATGCCAGAGACCCAGGTTCCTAACACTGCAAGGGGAAGAGGATCCACTCTTCCGGCAGCTTCTGGCTCTGGAAGCTTCAGGTTCCATCTGCACTGGTCACCCTGGAGCCCCACCCCCCTGCACATTAGGAGATGAAGCACATTTCTTTACCCAGCTAGGTCTCCTTCAACGATTTCTGTTTCTCTGCCCAAGAAGACAATTTATGATCCTGAGCGACATGAGCGACATGTTCAGCTGCTTGACGGAGTGATAGGTAGAACAACCTACAGAAATTCTTTCTAGCTCTTGGACTCCCTGACTCTGAGGGTGTAAACTGTAGTTACGGGGATGACACCTTGGCAGAAAGATGGACTTTCGTGCTAGAACACACCTGAGCTTAAATGCAGATTTGGACAATTCTGAGTTGAATGATCTCCAATAAATCTTTAAAATTTGTATTTTTACCCTCAACAGCTTTGCTAAGAGATAATTTACATCTCATAGAACTCTGACATTGTAAGAGTACAGTTCAATGATTTTTAGTAAATTTATAGTCCGGCCTCCACCGCTTTAATCCAGTTTTAGCTATTTTCTTTCTCCATATTAAAATTGGAATTATGTGGCAGATGTATTATAAAACTGAAGCACTGTCCTGCAAGCCTCTGTAGCTCTTTCCACACAGATTTGGAATTGATTTCCTTGGCCTTTGAACTTGGGGCTGGCCTGGTGACTCTCACTCTTACCAGTCAAGGTTTGGTCTAGTGGGTTCCAAGCCCAGTTGTCTGAAGCTCGTGGGTGTTTCAACTCTCTCTGGAGCCCCATTGTCTCCACTGTTGCCAGATGCTAGAAAACAAAAAGTGTGGGCACAGGCTGCCCTGGGCTAGGCCTTCTCAGCTTAGCGTCTTCTTCCTCTCCAGCTAGCCACCATGGGGCTCATCCTCAACCAGCGAGCCCACAGGACATTTTAGGAGGTGACTGGTAATTTTTAGCACTGTTTACAAAACATCACCTTGACCTTAATTGATAATGGGTTATCCATAGTGTTGAGTTTTTGAAAAGCTATGAGAACATTTAGCACTCTCTTTCCTACCTGAGACGTCCACAGTATTCAGAAGTGCAATTTGATGAACACTGCAGGCTCCTCAAACACAAGAAGCACTGTTTGGGCTTGCGAGGGACTCCGAGCAGAAACAGAGATTGAATAAACTATCAGGTCATTTGCACTTGGAAGAGCAGGCACACAAGCTATAATAACGGACAGCCAATTCCTATATGGGGAATATTTATGTTGGAGTACTTTCTCCATTGTCTGCAAATAGCCACATTCTTTTCTTAGCATGGCCCAAAATGTGTTCCTGGGTTATTGACCTCCCTACACACAGCACATTGACTAAAGTCTCACATTACTGGCTTGTTTACGTACTCTGTTATTTATAGGAAACTCAGTGGTAGTTTGGCCAAGTGCAATGCTCCAAAGATACAGAAATGCTGACAGGATGCAGATCTATAGTTGGTGGATGGTGGTAGGGTGGGGGTGGTAGTGGGGGATTGGGTGGGGGGGTGAAGGAGGTAGTGGGGGGATGGGGGATGGTAGTGGGGGTAAAGATGGAGGGGTGAGGGGATGGGGTGGTCGTAGTGGGGGGTGGGGGAGCATGAAGCAGGGCAGGCAGACCCGTGGTGGGAAGCCTTAACTTCAGAACTGACTTCAAGCCTTAGTCCCAAAGATGTCTGAAGAACAGGGCATTGTATCTGAATATTCTTGAGGTATGAGAGGTGGTAGCAGGGCTGGGAGAAGAGGAGGACGAGGTGGTGGGTGAGCGGGAGGCCCTGGCGGCAGGAGAGAACGAGGTGGTATCTTGATCTCAAGCAGGTTCTTGCAAGGAATCCACCTTCCTCAGGAAGCAAGCGTCCTGGGGGGTCTAAGTGCGCCAGGCCAAGATCTTGGGGGCAGAGGCCATGCTATGTGACCACAGACAGTCACCTTCCGTTCCCTAGACCTTGGTAATTAGGAGCCTTCTCCACGCCCCTCACTCTTAGACAGGCTCTCACTCTAAGGCTGTAACTCACTATGTAGCCCAGGCCGACTAAGCTTGCGGCCATCTGCTGTCTGCCTTGGAGTTCTGGGATTGCAGCCGTCCTTCGCAATGCCCGGCTTCCAAGACCTCTTCTCAATCAAGTGACTCATAACTTCTGGGCTAGTTCACCCACCGAGCTGAAGGAGGAGGCGGAACCAGAGCAAACCGGAGCAGAAGAAAAGGCTGCCAGCCAGCTAGCACAGATTCCCTGGAATAGTAAGCACTATTCAGAAACCAAAACAGAGGGCACTAGGTAAGCCCTCTAGGTGAGGAAGCCCTTTCTGTTTCTCCACTGTGTGAACTCTCATGGGCCTATTCCCAGGAGCCGTGAAGTCCCCTGTCCCAGCGGTGACCTATTGTGGGGAAATTCCGCAGGCTCTTGGCCAGGACCAGCCGACTGCAGGCCGGCTTTGTCCCCGGCTTTTCTTAAAGTAACCTTGAGCTCTAGTGAGGTGCTCCTGGAAGGAGAAGCATTCCCAGAGGCCTGCTGGGAGGGGAGGCGGAACAACTCTCCCTGTGAAGAGGGCTCCTTCCCGTGAGCCACTCTCTGAAGCAGCCTCAGATGACAGATGACAGTGCTGGCTCCTGTCTCTGATAGAGGGACAGTTGTCAACAGTCTTAGGAAAATGTCTGGAGCACCTTTTGGGTGGGTACGTCCTCGTCACCTCCTGAGGAACTCCAGGGAGGTGGGGTGAAGGTGGCAGGGCTTCCAGGAGCACCTGCCTGGCTGGCCTCCCTCCTTCTCTCTCTTTTTAAATTTTATTTATTTATTTATTTATTTATTTATTTACTTACTTACTTACTTACTTACTTACTTACTTACTGGCCTCCCTCTTTTGGCTTCCGGTGCCTGACTTCCAGCTTTTAGATCAGGCCTGGGTATGGGGCTGCATTTCTTCAAGGAGCTTCAGTAGAATGGACACACACCCCTGCTGTGAACTCACTCATGTTTCCAACCACAAACGGTTGGCTTCTCCAGAGCAGGGGGCCTTGATCCTCTGTGAGTAGAACGGGAGCAAAGGAGGAGCCCTGTGAGAGCGAGGTGGCTGCCACTCCCACCATGGGCCTGCCCCCGAGATCATGAGTGACAAGAGGTCTCAGTCTCCTTCTTTTTCACCTAAAAAGAAAAAGAAAAAAAAAAAAAAAAACCAGTATAAACGACACTGTTCTTCAAGCAGCTGTGGTGACTCTCCCATCTGTGTCTGCTCCGTTTTCTTTCACTGGAGCCTTGCGGTCACCATAGATTACCCCTGCTAGGTGGCTGATCAAACCCTACAGTAGGCCATACTAGCAAATCTGAGAAGTTCCCGTTTCCCCGTGAAGGCTGCTGTACTCTTGACCTCTCAGATCTGAAGCTGCCTGGGAGGCGGCAACAGGGCAGTCAGGCACGGGTTGCTTATTTCTCTGGCCGAGCCTGAAGTGCTGAATGCCAGGCCAGTGGTTACTCAGCTGCTTAGTACACAAGAGAACTGGGCATTCTCCAGCATTTAGAAAACAAAATGGCAGCCTTCTGGAAAAATCGTTTCTCCTCCCATCTCCTATGCCAGCCCACTTCCTGGCTGTTGTACCTCATCTGCTCTGTGGCTGCCTGGTCATGCTGTGCTTTCCTTTCCTTTTCTTGACGGATGAACCAGATGCTAATGACCCATTACCCAGGCTCAGAAGAATCCTTTCTCGGCAATCCCTCTCTGCCCAGTGTTGACTCACCATCCCTGCCTCGGGCAGTGTTTCCTCCATGAATGACTTGAGGAGAATGGTGGCTCTAACTGGCCTAGTGTGGGGGCCTGGCATTGGGCATGTGCTCAGTGAATGATTGTCAAGTATGGGAACCCTGTGTGTCCTATGTTCTGGACCACTCATGGCCTGGTACAGACTTGTTCAGTAAGGATCTAAGACCATCGACCACTGGAGAGTCTGGCATGTTCCAGACTGTGCGGTCAATGTGTGAGGGACATGTGCACCCAGATACTAATGTGTCCTGTGGGACTGGGCAGTAGCAGCAGCAGTAGCCGCAGTAGCAGCAGCAGCAGCAGCAACAGCAGCAGCAGAAGAAGAAGAAGAAGAAGAAGAAGAAGAAGAAGAAGAAGAAGAAGAAGAAGAAGAAGAAGAAGAAGCAGTAGCCTCAGAAACTGCAGAAAGAGTAGCAATAGCAACAGCAGCAGTAGCAGCAGCAACAGCAGCAGTAGCAGCAACACTGGCTATAGGCTCTCTTGGAGCAAGGAACCCTGCCATCATCTAGCAGATTAAACTGTCCAGGAGGTATCAGGGGCGTGAGGAGGACATCTGCTGTGGATGGGGAGGATTGGCCAAGGCTCTCTAGAGGAGGTGGCACATGTGCTGGGCATAAAGGAATACATAAAGTTGCCTCATGAAGGGAGGCTGTGGGGTGGCAGAGGGCATTTCAGAAAGTGGAGATGTTGTTGTAAAGGTATAGAATCAAAAGTCTTGTATTGGGGCTGGGTTGGGCGAGGCTCATCTGTTTTTATTTTGTTTAATTCCCTACCACACCACACCCCAACATGTCTTATAGGCTAGATGGTTCTGTAACTCACTATGTAGCTAAGTCTGGCCCTTCACCTCTGATCTCAGCCTTGTAGAATGCTGGATCAAGCCACTGTACTGGGCTGTTATCTGACTTTAACATGTAATATCTTTCCTTGCTGGTCCTGGGTGGCATGGGTGGGGCTCTCCCAGATCTCACGCTGTATTATCATCCTGTTAAGTAACAGAACCTGAGAGGCTTTTTACTGGAACTTCTATGATGTGGCTTCTTAGGAAGGGGCCTGTAAGAGATCAGGAAGCAGCACTATGGAAGGTTGCTGCTCACCGGGAGAAAGTCCACCCATCCCACGTGCCTTACAGTGACTGAGGAAAGTGGGCCAGAGATCACCAGGAAACAATGGCTCCTGGGTTCAGTGCCACAGGCAAGGCATGACCAGTCAAAATGAAGTAACAGTTACAGACACCAACAGGCCCAGTTGGCAGTGCACAAAGGTATTACCTCAGAAAAGACCAGGGCTGGGGATGGGTGTGGCTTTACTACATCAAAAATCTGCTTTTCCTTCTTTTTTTTTTTTTTTTTGTGGCCTGGTGGCAGTGGGGGCTGGGGAGGAGCGCATGGTGCACGTGCATTTAGGTTTTTAGTTACTAAGTAAACAGCTCCTTGTCTTAAAGGAAAATTCCCCAAATTGGCAGGGCCATTTGGCTTCAGGCAACCCAGGCTGGCGCTGAACTTATTATGTAGTTAAGGACAACCTTGAGTTCCTGCCTCTCCCTCCGGAGTGCTGGGGGTACAGATGTGCAACACCACACCTGGTTTCCTTGTGCTGGGGGTGGAACTCAGGGCTTTACATCTACTGGGTGAACACGCTCCCAGCGCAGCTATGTCCCCAGCCCCAATCTCTTCTCATGCAGTAGCTTGGCGGGGGACCCTATGGGTAGACTGGGGCCCACAAGGAAAGAACTTACCTCACAGTCCAGGGATAACACAAGCAGGTGCAGCCCCTCTCCTCCCTGGAGAAGGTCTGTAGGGAGAATCATATGACCAGACAAGGCAGAGAAGACGTCACAAGAAATCCTTGCTGGTATCTAACCTGGAATCACAGAACAACAAGATGGAAGTAGCCTTGCTCATGTACCAGGTCAAAACCGAGCTGAAGATAAGAAGGAAGTAATTTGTCAAAGGTAAGACTTGAATTAGACATCAAACCAGGATCGAGCAACCAACTCCAAGGCCACTTTCCACACACCGGCCTCCCCCATGCTACCATTCTGGCCGTTGTCACAGGCTTAGTGACAGAAGACAGTTGAAGGACTATGTCATCACTCGTCGTAAGCATGGTGCCCATCAGATTGTTCAGTACAGAGGTGACACAAACACAAGGAAGGGCCTGTGTTTTAACCCTTGCGTATGCTCACAGAGAGCCCACTGGGAGCTGAGACTGTGATAGCCCCTTTAAGTAACTGGGACTTCATGATTAACAGGCTTTCCTGCTTGGCCCCTGTTCAAACACAGCTACATTTTCTGGGATTTTGCTTCCATAGTTCTTGACAGGCAAATCCACCTATTTAATCTTTGCTTCAGAAGCTACCTGAACATCCAGTAGAGCAACAAGGCCGTGCTATAGGTCCGGGCCCGCTCCTTCACAGTATACCATGCTAACTGCCAGCTGCTGCCCCAACCTCACCTATGACAAGGGTGGGGGTGTAGAACTCTCCCTGGAGAAGTGGAACCGAGGACCAAATGGAATGTTCTTTCCTGGTTCGTCTAAGGGTTCCTGAGAGGCCACGCTCCTGGATGGTAGGGAACTGTGAGTTAACTTCGAGCGAGACGGAGATACCTGAGACCCAGGGAAGACCTGCCTGCCTAGGGGTGGCTGGATTGCGGTGGATGATAGTTCTTGCTGCCGGAGCTTGGTCAGTTGAAGTGGAAAGGTGTTCCTTCAGGATGAGTTAGAGGGGTGGTATCCAAACCTTGTAGTGTGGAGGGTGTATTTGCATCTAAAGCGTTTTGTAGATAAAAACGTTCCAAGATAAAAGCACTTAGGAATGTATGTGCAGTCTCTCCTACATGAACAAACGCACACCTCCTCCTGCACTCTCTCTGTCTCTCTCTGTCTCTATCTCTGTCTCTCTGTCTCTCTCTCTTTCTGTGTGTGTGTGTCTGTCTGTCTCTGTCTCTCTGTCTCTAACACATACACAGGCACACACAGACAGGCACACACACAGACACACACATACAGGCACACACACATGTACACACACACAGGCACACACACACAGGCACACACACACACATAGGCACACACACAGGCAAACACACACACGCACACACACACATACACACACACACAGCAGAGTTTGAGCTCCGTTAGTCCCAGTCTTCCCTTCCTAGCACTCCGGCCTAGAGCGCGTTCTCCTGCAGTTCCTGCAGCTGTCTGCACTGTCTTCGCTGCAGGGATAAGCAGGTAGCTGTGACTTCCTCACTGTCTGTTAGGTACTCAGAACCTAGCCTGGCTCCTAGCACTCAGCAGGCACTTTGTATGTAATGAGCAAGTATAAATATATCAGAATTATTTAGGAATGGTTAGGAATCATCTCTTTAATCTACAAACACCGAGTTATGCAAATATAATGCTACCTCAGGACCCAAATGCCCATGGATTTCACTCACTGAGCTGAGTGCCCTGTACATTATAAACTTTGGTCCTGAATTTAGAGACAAATGACACGAAGAGCCTGGGCCAAATGATCCCTAAAGTCCGTTTCAGAACGGAAAGTCCACCAGGGCACAGGATGCCTTTCGAGACTTCCTGACACCCACGGGGACAGGTGTGCTAATGACAGCTTCTCTCAAGAGCTGGCACCTAACATTTGTAGGAACAAAACCTGAGCCAATCTCCAGGGGCCCGCAGGCCACAGGTTTGTTATTTCAACCCTAAACAGGCCTGCAGAGCGACTTGGTTGGTTTCCTCTGTCAAGTTATTTGTGCAGAGTGTTGATAACTGATGTGACACACGGCAAAGACTCTTTGTCTTGTTAGACACTTGCCGGGAGTGGAGAGGAGCAGAGGAATATAGGAGTTGAAAGAATGTTTAGCTTAGAACACGCGCAGGAGCGCCTGCCTCCCTGAGCCATGCTAACGTCAGCTGGCGTCTCCCCCTTAGACAGCAGCTTCTTTCCTCCGCTCTCCTTGCTCCTTTTTATAGTCTCCGAACAAAGTGAACGATGTTCCAGGTGTGGACAAATCAAGGAGGTTTCCTGTTGGAGATTCAGAAATTCATAGCCCCGAGAAATGAGTTTTAAAAAAAGGGGGGAGGGGGAGAGGACAGAGCAAGAGATGAAAAAACAGAAACCCTGAAGCCACCTGCTCTTTCGTGATTAGTTCCTAGATAAGAAGGCCCAGATGCATTCCAGAAGCTCAGGACCTGCCTGGGCAAGAGCAGAGCCAGGCGGGCTGAGGAGGGCTTGCACACAAGAAACAGATGGCGGAGGTGAACAGCGGGGCCGCTCCAAGCTCGCCTACCAGTTTTCTTCCAGCTTCTGTTCCATAGAACTTTTCTTTTCTTTTTAAGGGCCAAGGTTGAACCCAGGCCACCCAAATGCTGGACAAGTGCTCTAGCACCAAGCCTCACCCTCAGCCCATCCACAGAGCTCTTAAACGCAGAGATTTTTACCCGGCCTGTGTGCTTCAGCCTATGGAGAGGAATCTTAGGAGGACTTGATCTACGAATTAGCTCTATGGCCCGAGAGACTCACATATCTTCGGAGACCCAAGTCTCAGGCTACTCTTTTTTGTTCTGTTGTTTCATCTTTTGCTTCTGAGATAGGATCTGCCTAGTAACATAAGCAGATCTTGAGCTTGCTCTGCGTGCCTGGCCAACCTCACGCTTTCAATCCTCCCACCTCCTTCTCTAAGAGCTGAGGTGTGTGTGTGTGTGTGTGCCACCATGCCCAGCTTTGGGTGTTATCTCCCGAGAGTAAACAGCTTTGTCCAAAAGCACATGAAAACAGTGGGATAGTCCCCGAAAGCATCCCCTGACACAGCCCTGCTCTCTGATTAACTGGGTGTGCACACTGCCACCCTGTTTGATTAACTCACAAACCAAGTACTTATTCACTCATGGAGAAGCGGGCTGCTCAGTTAGTTTTCTTTTCCTTCTCAGTGGAAGGGAGTGAAAACAGCTTCTCTACTCTTCAACATGATCCCAGATGAAGAGGTAAGAGGCTGTGTGCTTGCCGGAGTCACATGACCTTTCCTGTGGTTAGCCTCTTCTGTTCCCTTTGTTCTTAGGATAGGGGTGTTGTGTCCATGACCGCAGCAGTGTGTTCAGAGTTTGCAGCAAGGTGAAGTCAACCCGTTGCCTCCCAGACTCCACATCATGTGTGCAGCAGCAAGCCTCGACAGATACATGATCAGTGTACTGATTCACTGTGGTTTTCATTTCTGTCCCCCATAAAAAAATAAATAAAATAAATGTGGAGCCATGAACAATTATGCCAGAGTAGGAAATAAGTACTCCCACGATTAAAAACTGGAAGTCACTAGCTTTGAAATTTCTCCAAAAATACATCCACAAATGTCACGCAACACCAACCGAATAATGACTGTGAAACTCAGCTGTGGACATCGCCTCGAGAGGCGGTCAGAGATGCGGCTGCGGCACAGGCTCAGAGAGGAGGCCCACTTGCTGCTACTCTCCTTTTCCTGCCTATTTCTTTTTAACTTGGGGGGGCAGCAGCGGCAAAAGGGTTATGCATCAAACTGTTCATTTCAATATGCAATTTGCCCCAAAGAATTTCTAACTTAATTCATTTTCTCACCAACCCAAATCCATTTCAAAAGACATTTCTTGAAACCGGAACAATCTGCTCTCTGTTGAAGAGTGCTAATAGGTGAAATGTCATCCTGTCGGTTTAGGAGGCGCCAGCTGAGCTCAGAGCCACACAGGGAAAAAGTTGTATTTGTTCCCTTCTGAATTCTTAGTCAGAGCTGGGTGAGTAGGAGAGATTGACGAGAAACAAGCTGCACTGCTGGCTTCTCTTTACCATAAAAACTCAGGTTGGAGGATGTTCGCACCCTAATGTTGGGTGTGCCTCTAATAAGGAGGAAGTTCATGTGAGTGAAAAAAAAGTGAAGTCAAAAGTCTCCTTTAAAGCGCAGCTTTGCTAGTTTTTGCACTGCATTAATGTTTCTATTAAGATATGTTCTTTATTTGACTTGGTTTATATTTTCTGGAAGAGGAGCCTTTTAGTGTCTTTGGGTTACAGCTGGCTGGATTCTTGGAGAAACTCAACAGCACGGCACTTTTAGTTTGTAAGTTTTTGTCATGGTAGGCGCCTGATAGGCGCGAGGCAAGGGGTGTCTGTGTGTGTGTGTGTGTGTGTGTGTGTGTGTGTGTGTGTGTGTTAGTGAGTGTGTGTGAGTGGTAGATCACTGCATTCTTCTGGTCCTTCAGTGATGGGAGTGAGTGGTTGCCACATGTAAGCTCTACTATTGAGCTGTATCTCAATCCTGAATAATTCAGATGTGATAAAAATGATTGGCCTAACCTCATCTCCATTATCCTCAGTTTGTAGCAAATAAAAGGGAATTTGTCCCTTCAGGTCTTAGCCATCTGAACTTTATTTTTGATATCAAAAGTCATCCTTCCATTTGGCCTTTTTATGCAGATGGCTGACACCAAGTCATAAGGCACAGATTTAAATGTCTCTTATTAAAATTCATTCATTCATTCATTCATTCATTCTTGTACATAGTAAGAACAGACAAGTCCTCCAGGTGCTAGAGCCACTACAGAGAAGGGGACAGAGGATCATATTGCTCAGAGGCCCACATTCTGCTGTGGAAAGATAGCACAACAAAATAAGGAAGTTTTTAATAAGTCAATAGTTATCATGGAGATGAAAAGCAGTGATGATGATCCGTGCTGTGTGGTTGGAGTGTCTGGAATGTTTTCTCTGAGCAGATGATGACGCATGGGAAGAAAGGTGCAGGCGTAAGACGCAGGCGAGTGCCTGAGAGGGGAGCATGCCGCCTGAGCGGGTCTCTGGGCACCGCATTCCTGTGGAAGATTTCACTGACCATTTTACCAAGTGGGAAGTCGTTCTGTTAGCAGTGTGCTTGAGGGCTCATGAAGAGAGCTGGCAGTGTTGCTGTCTTCAGAATGAGGGATTTGCTAGACAGGCCGAGAAGCCCAGTTCCCTGTGGCCCTCGCCAGAAGCAGATTTTGTACCATGGGAAGTCTATCCAATCTGATATTAGCTTTAGGTTCTTCCTGAAACATGGATGTTAGGTTGAGTGTAATTTAAATCCTCTTGTAGGTGTGCGCGTCTAAGCCATCCTGGAACAGATTCTGGGGCTGCATGTAGGATGAAGGGCCATCACTCACATATGTTTTGAGTATCCCTTCTAGAGAAAAAAACTAGCCCAGAGAGAAGAGTTCTTGGCCTCTAAAACCTGCTGGTCTCCGGAGTGTAGTGCAGTGTACAAATACCTATCCCGAGTCAGAGAGAGGGTTACAATGGATGCGATGAGGGGGCTGGCAGTGTCCCAGTTGACATCTGAATCAGTGTTTGGTTCCCAGGGACGATTAAGACATAAGCAATGGTGTTAAGTAAAAGCTGAGCACATCACAGAGATTCCAGGAAAAGCAGTATCATGTCTGGTCCCCGAGGGGAGGGCCCTACAGAGGTTCAGGCTGCAGCTCCAAGAGCTTGGGTAGCTCAGTGGTGCCAGAGCTCCGCCCCCCGGGAGTGCAGCTGCTTTGGGGTGCTGCGGCTTCCAGCTGTGACCTGGGAAAGCCCCTTAGCATTAACACACACAAGGGGTTGGCTAGCAAGGCTGGGCCTCCCAGTTACTGACTCAGTGTCTTTGTTGCTTTAGTAACTTGCTTGGGATTTAGAAATCTACTCCTGTCTCAGTACGCCTATTTTCTGTGACCTACACAGGCTACATCAACTTGACCTCTCCTGCCCAGTCACGCTTCTTTGTGGCAGGTACAACTCTTTGGCATCTTGCTCCTCGAATTTTTTTTTCAGCTCCAAGGCTTCTAGAAATAGAAGCTTGGAGGCATGTCTCCCCTTTACCAGTCCTAATCTCATCCCCCGAGGTTCAAAGCTGGCTTCCTACCAGCTTTTCAGACAGAAGTTCATTTTTGCCCCAGTTCTACCTCACTACCCCCACTAGCTGCCCTTGCATCTCAGCCAACTGAGTCACTTTTATTATTCCTTTCTGTTATCGTGCCCACTGCCTGGGTTTTTAGGTTGTTTTACTTATTTGTTTATTAGTCATTTGCAGTTTCATGTATGCGTGTAACGTATTTTGGTTACATTAATTTCCTGTTGTTCTCTCTCTTTCCTCTTCTACTCCTGCTGACCTCCCACCCCAAAAGCCTGCTCGCCGTTTTCTTTTCTGTTCTGTATTTTTGTGACTAAATTTAATTAAGGTTGTTTATGGGATAGATAGGTGATAGATAAAGAGATAGGTAGATAGATAGATGATATATAGATATAAATAGATAGATAGATAGATAGATAGATAGAACGTGCGTGCGCACGTGCGCGTGCGCACGTGTGTGCGTGTGCCTGTGAGTGTTTACTGACTGTGATCAATTTAACAGCTATACACCACTTAAGGAAACAACCTCCCTACTCCAAACAGCCATTCAGGGGCAACAGAGAGGGTTCTTGTGACCCTCCCCCACCCACAATGGACCACTGAAAGCCTTCTTTTTACATTTACTCTTGATCCACATTTGCACCTGTATTTCTGTTTTGTTTTGAGACAGGGTCTTTCACTGAACCCGAGTCTCGCAAGGCTTGGCTGTCTGGTCACAGCGTCTGGTGGATCCACCTTTCTGGACCAGGAGCTCAGGAGCACACAGCACACCCAGCCCCCCTGTGTGGGGCCTGGGAATGTAGCTCAGGTTCCTTTGCTTGCTGTCCTCCTATGCTCTCCTTCTGTGCTTAGACGTAGAACGTAATGCTGTTGCTATGACTGCTGCCTTGCTTAATTTGTGATCTCCACATTCCCGCCTTTGACTAGGGCAACACAGCCCTCGGTGTTCTCTTTCTTAATCACGGTTATGGCTACAAAGTAACAGCAGTGACAAAAAGAATCAATTTTGGTGTTAAGAGATCTTTAACAGGAGCCTACCACTGCTTCAAGTCCAGGAAATCAGAAAAGCAAGCGAGGCTCCAGGGACTAAGCTGGTTAAGGCCACTCCTGTGTGTAGTCCAGTGGGAGCGCCTCCACCAGAGCTCTGAGTGGAGCTGGTGGGAGTGGAGCTTACTCAGGTCTTTCCTCATCTGCCTGCAGTTCCCAGGAATCCATCAAACCACACTCTCAAATACCTGGAGGTTTTAAAATGTGGAGCCTCACTCTGTGCAGCCTGACACAAAGTAAGGGGCACAGGGACTACAGAATGAAGACATTCCTATTGTTACTGAGCTCATGTTGAGAAATCCCCAAGCAAAATGGACTTTAAAAAAAAAAAAAAAGCCTCCTTTCAGTGTCTGCACACTAAATGCAAATTTTCACTCAGGAAGTGATAGTTTGACTCCACCTGAGTTCTTATACAATATCACTTTAATCTTATTTTAGATGGGTAGGTTCTGGAGGAGGCTTTCATTCCACAGAAAATTTCATTTCTGATCATTTCAGATAGGTCCCTTATTTGAATTTGCCTTTTTCCTTCTTTTAATATGGTGCCATAGTCCTGTCACATCTAGATTTTGTACTGTAATGTAATTTCCTGGTGGAATGTTGTCACGGTGGGCAGTAATGATGAAGATGTTGGAATTGTATTCTAAATGATAGTAAAATTCAAATAATGACTCCAGTAGAAAAAATATGCCCATACATATTTTTAAAGACCTCTTTTAGGGAGGCATTCTTTTTTTTTTTTCTCTCTCTCTCTCTCAGGGAAAGGAAATGTTGATTGATATAGATACCTTAGGAGACTCATTTTCTTGTTGATCGCACTTTCATAAGAAAGAATCGGGTAAATCTCGCTTATCAGAACTCTCACGGAGGCCAGCATGCTGGGTAAAAAGCGCACTCAGCCCTGCTTTCCTATGTAACCGTTGTGTGTAGGTGTGCCCACTGTGGGGAATGTGATGGTTTCAGTACTCTGTCCCATCTAGCTCAGTTCCTTTCTCCTCATCAAAGACCCTGAAGGGAAGACTTGACAGGTAGAGACTGGCTGTGCTCCCATTCCACCACAGGAAGGTGCCACAGAGGTGCGCCTGGGCCGGAGCTTCAACAGGGACCCCACCTCCTGTAAGTTTCATCTTGTGCACAGGACAGGAGTGAGGTTTCGTATGAAAATATGCATCTGTGAGCCGACCATCCATATTCATCCTTCCTTAGGGGGATGCTGCTGCTCAGCATGGTCAAATATTTGGGATCAATGTAAAGATTTGAGCTCCGTTTTGAACTCGAGATTTCAGGCCATTGCTTCCCAGCCGTATTTTCTTAGGACTGAGGCTCTGCCTCCGTACACACTGAGATAAGATATTGTATTTGACGTGGATGTCTTTTCTTCCCTGGAATAAAACATAAACTTTCTCGTTATCTATTTAGTCCTTGCTTGGGGTGGTGGGGATGGAGAAAATGAATTCTGACTCTTGCATCCAACCTACCTGGGTGGAAAAACATTCACCTCCTTCTGGGTCCTGCCATCTCTGGAAGCACTGGTCAGACCTGAAGAGGGCGCTGTTCATCCACTCCTTGTATCACTTGTATGACCTAGACAGGGGCTTGAGTGCTTAGATCCCTTCAGGAAGAGCAGTGTGTAAGCATCAGGGAGTGTGTGGGGGTGGGGCCAAGCTTTGGAGCACCAGGCTGGGGTCTTCTTCTCTATCCACACAGCCCTGTGGCCAGAGAAACTGAGCCCAGCTGTGCACTCTCTCCTGCTCAACGAGCTCTTGCCACCTGTTGACTGAAATCAAATTTTAAATTAATTTTTCCAAATGCAACTAATTCTCTTTACAACAGTCCTATGAGTTAGATGCCTCCATTTTCAATTTTTTTTTTTCCAGGTGAGAAATACGGGGCTTCTAGCTGCTTTAGCCCCCAGCTGGATTCAGAACCAACATTTGAATCCTGATCTGTCTGACATTAGTATCTCTTCACTACACGCTACACTGGCTGAAAATATAAATAACAGTTGATGACTGAAGGCCTGGAAAAGTCAACAGAAAATGAGATTCATCTCTAGGGTCAGAGGGATTAAAGCAGAAGCTGGAAGGCTTTATCTGCTGCAGTGTGGCAGGGCCTCCTTTTAATGACTTCCCCTTGCAGGCGAAATTCTGCGGAAGAATGCTGTTGACAGCCTTCAATGCACCATAAATAACACCCCAGGTGCTCTGGAGGACCCTCTCCTCACCCTCCTCTGGGAGCTTAGAAAAAGCCTCAAACTTAACCCTCGCAGAACCAATTCTGAGCCACAACAGTTAGGGTTTAGGGTCTCTATGTACTTGGTATCTAAGAATTCTGCCAGCGTGTTATGTTTGTGGTAGAGAAGAGTCACCTGAGGTTGAGGCATCTTTTAGGCTGGGCCAGGCTTTGGTTTTGCGTCCCTGGCCTTGAAGAGTGTTCAAGACAGGTGCTCAGAAAAGCCGAAGGAATAAAACCAAATATGGAGTCGTTTCTCCTAAGTTCTGTGCCGGGGAAACGCACACCTCATAAGTGAATCTTATTTCAGACGGGAGAATCTTGGATGTAGTCACCACAGTGTAGGACAGGATGGGACATCACGGAATAATACCTAGTGTTTAGGTGCTCCAGAGTTTGCACAGTTCTATCCAGTCACCTAAGTGGGTATCTGATGGCTGTCGGCACAACAGGGTAGAAACCTTAGCACCTGGGAGGTGGTTGTTCTCAGAAACAGAGGTGAGGAGCAACCCAGAGACAGCTTTTACTTACGCTTTGCTAGTTTAACAGAATATTTTTTATAATATATTCAGTCATCACAAAAATTAAGATAGAAAAAGAGAAGTGAAAGAGGAGAAGGATGATGGGAGGAGGAGAAGGGGGGAAAAAAGGAGGGGGGAGGAGGAGGGGGAGGAGGAGGAAGAGGGAGAGGAGGAGGAGGAGGGGGAGGAGGAGGAGGAGGAGGAAGAGGGGGAGGAGGAGGAGGAGGAGGGGGAGGAGG
>OU015747.1:143782951-143796819 GCA_907169655.1 Acomys percivali
GGGGGGGGAGGAGGAGGAGGAGGAAGAGGAGGAGGAGGAGGAAGATGAGGAGGAGGAGGAAGATGAGGAGGAGGAGGAAGAGGAGGAGAAGGAAGAAGAGGAGGAGGAGGAAGAGGAGGAGGAGGAAGAGGAGGAGGAAGACGAGGAGGAGGAGGAGGAGGAAGAAGAGGAGGAGGAAGACGAGGAGGAGGAAGAGGAGGAGGAGGAAGAGGAGGAGAAGGGGGAGGAGGAGGAGGGGGAGGAGGAGGAGGAGGAGGAGGAGGAAATTCATGGGGAAGCCAGCTGTGCCAGAGTTTGGAATTCTCCAGGCATTAGGCTGGCTGCAGACACATTGCTGTACAAAACTTCCCTCCAAGGTTGGCCTGATGGTCCACCTGCGGATTTTAGAATGAATCAGTTCCTCCAAGTTGAAGGGCAGAGGGGAAAATTCCAAACAGAGGACACACACAGCCCAGAGACTGGCTAACCTCAAAGGTTTGGAGAGAGAGAGAACTGAGAAGGGTGTGTCCTGGCTGCTGGGCCTGGGCAAGGACAGAGCAGTGGGTGGAGGCGCAAGAAAGTTAGGACAAAACTGTGAGGGTGGAAAACGGTATCACTGAGTTTAGCTGGTGGTGAGAGCAGAGCTGTGCCTGAGAGGAGACAGCGAGACTCTGCTCTGGTTCTGTCATGTGTGTAAGGCACTGGCCAATGTGTGGGGCTTGGCCAGCTGCGCCTTTCAGGTCTATTGCTGAGCCCAATGGCTGCGAGCTCAGAAGCCGAGGATAACCTCTGCTCCCTGCATTCAGCGGCTCTGAACCAGGCAGAATCCAGGGTAGATGTTCAGAAGTGACTCTGGCACACCTGGAGCCAATTGTTCAAAGCTCAGTGCTGCTAGACTCAAGGAAATACCCAGGATGGAGCTTCAGGCAAGGCACAGGACCAGAAGAAAAGCAGGCACATCTCAAACCACCCACAGGGCCCTGGCTGGCCGTGGAGCCCTAAGCTGGATGTTAGATTTTTCTGTTTCCCATTTTGTTTGAAAAAAAAAAAAAGTATTAATAAGCTCACCCTGCCCTGCCTGAATTAACTTGTTTCCATTTAAAATGCTCAAATATAAGTGTGTACATTCACATTTATGCATTTAACGTAAGCCCCTCTTCCCCACTTCTCTGGTCCTATTAGGGAGAAACGAGAGCCAGAATTCAATTTCAATCAAATGTCCATCCTCTCCTCCTGTCAATAACAAAGTTTTCCATCTGCTATGGTCTTTATCAACCACATCTTATGCCTTTCATCATTTCCTGTCTTTGTTTTGTCCTGTTCTGTGTGATCAGATCTTCCTTGCTGTTTTTATTCTTAATTTCTTTTGACTCTGAAGTGGAAATCCATTATTTGCTCTAGGAGACTAAGTCCTTCTTTGATGCACTTTCATATTTCAAAAACACTTCTTTAAAGTAACGTGTTTATTTTTCTCACAAAAGGCATTTTGAGCAAGATGCATTTCCTGGGACACTGACACCATTGAGTGGCATAACTCAAAGCTATTTTTTTATGCAACATTTTAAAAATTTTATTAATTTATTCATATTACATCTCAATGGTTATCCCATTCCTTGTATCCTCCCATTCTTCCCTCCCTCCCATTTTCCCCTTACTCCCCTCCCCTATGACTGTGACTGAGGAGGACTTCCTCCCCTTGTATATGCTCACAGAGTATCAAGTCTCTTCTTGGTAGCCTGCTATCCTTCCTCTGAGTGCCACCAGGTCTCCCCATCCAGGGGACGTGGTAAAATATGAGGCACCAGAGTACATGTGAAAGCCAGACCCCACTCTCCACTCAACTGTGGAGAATGTTCCGTCCATTGGCTAGATCTGGGTAGGGGTTTGAAGTTTACTGCCTGTATTGTCCTTGGCTGGTTCCATAGGGGCTGGGACCCCTGGGCCCAAATCTACCTACCATAATTTTCTTCTTGTAGGTTTCTAGAAGGTCCTAGAAACCAAAGCTATTTTTGATGGTGAGTTAGTTGTGTGTCTTGTTGCTGTGACAAAAAGTGCCTGGAAAAAGACCTTAGAGGAAGGAATGGCCTACCTGAATTCACAGTCCACCAGGGCAGCAGGAAGTTGGGGCCAAGGGTCACATCGCAAGCTCAGTCAGGAAGCAGAGGGGGTGAATGCCGGTGCTCAGCTTGCATTCTGCTTTATATTCAGCCCAGGACCTCTGCCAGGCAAAAGTTCTGTCTACATTTAGGATGGATCTTCTTGCCTCGATTAACCAGTCCTAGAGCAGAGCTTGTCTCTGGTGATTCTAGATTCCGATGATTGATTTCATATGCCAGCTTGGCTAGACCTCAGCATCCAGGTAGTTGGCTAAGTGTGTCTGTATGTTCTTGAGAAGACATTTTGAGATAATAGTGTGGTAGGTCACACTAGAAGACAGACCTTCCCCAAGGAATTCTGCAGGCAGCAGGGTGGCTCCATGCTTATCCTGACACACCGTTGCCTCCCCCTGTCTCTAGCCGGCGCATCTATTCTCAAGATTTTGTATTTGCCAATTGCCAGAGCCTTATGAGTCAGTTCCGTCTGTCTGTCTGCATGTCTCTCTGTCTGTCTGCCTCTATCATGCCATTATTTCACTTTTCCTGGAAAACCATGATTAATTGCATACCTATGGCTAGTTGTCTTCGTGTCTATATATTCTATTTCTCCAAAAAAATTATAGCTTAAAATATCTTAAAAAGCCGATTCCATAAATGCTCACTGGACATCTCCTTGGTGCTGGATACTGGTGGGGCAGCGTTTCTGTGAGCTGGCTTCTCTTCCCTTCCACTCCTCTTCCTCCATAGTAGCCCTGATATAACTGAACTCCCATCCTGTTTCCTGTCTTTTTTTTTTCTTTTGTGGGGGAAAGTACAGCTTGTTGTCACATTGATAAATAGATACAATTTGAAAGAGCTCTGGCTACTTACTGAAAGTTTTCTAGAGTCTTTCTCCCCAGTCCTACTTCTCAGTGTATTATGACCTGTCTTGTCCCTTGAGGCTTCTCCAAGTTCACTATTGAACTTTGCTGGATTTCACCTTGAGCCCAGTGACACATTTCATAGATTTCACTGTGCCAGGATGAAGCCAGGCACTGGGCATTGCTAATCTTCCCAGAGACATGTCTTCTTGGTGGAAATGCATGCAATAGCCATAGCCATATCTATAGCCATAGCCTTAGCCATATCTATAGCCATAGCCTTAGCCTTAGCCTTAGCCTTAGCCTTAGCCTTAGCCATAGCCTTAGCCATAGCCATAATCATAGCCATAGCCATAGCCATAGCCTTGGTCATAGCCATAGCTTTAACCATAGCCATAGCCACAGTCTTAGCCATAGCCTTAGCCATAGCCTTAGCCATAGCCTTGGCCATAGCCATAGCCTTAGCCATAGCCATAGCCATAGTCTTAGCCTTATCCACAGCCATAGCCACAGCCATAGCCTTATCCATAGCCTTATCCATAGCCTTAGCCTTATCCATAGCCTTAGCCTTAGCCGTAACCATAGCCTTAGCCATAACCATAGCCTTATCCATAGCCTTAGCCTTAGCCATAGCCATAGCCTTAGCCATAGCCATATCCTTAGCCATAGCTATCACTATGGTCACTTGGGACAGACTGATGTCTCCAGTGACATCCCTGCCTTTGATAAGCAATGGAACCACATAGATTCAGCTGGCTATGTGGTCCCTGAGTAGAAGGGACTCTCCCAGTTCCTCTTATATAGAAATGTGATCATTTGACCTAACCCCGCCCCCGCAATCTGGCCAGTAGAACACAAGAGGAAAGGTTATGTAGAATTTCTCTGAAGCACAGTAGGGAAACAAAGGTTGGGGTAGAAGGAAGATCAACTTGAGTGTTGCTGAGATTGGGTCAACATGCCCAGAGTTTTCTGTGAGGACGGCTTAAGTGCACTGAGGAGGAAGAAGGAGCCTGTGACTGTCTGAGGAGGAAGCAAATTGTTCAGAAGCTCAGTTTTATTCTTTTTAATTCTAAAATTTTTCTGAGAGAGATGTACTGAGGCTTGGTCGCTGCTGTGTTCCAAGCAAACCGAAGCCCTGACTAATCTTGGACATGGATAAACATGTTTTCCATGTAATTCCTTCTTACAACGCGAGGTCGGGTGGATGTCTTGCACACCCTGTCAGCCTGCTACCCCTGCCTGTCCAAACAGAGCGCGGCATGACTTTACCCCCTGGCGTGTTGATACACATGCTCCCCCCACCAAGGTCGGGGCCCAAGCGTGTGGGAGAGAGGAGTGCTGCAGGATTTTCTACCCACGGCAAATCAGACAAGCCTGGGGACGAGGGCAGTGTGACTCCCACTGTGGGCTGTTCCGGCTGCTGTGTGGATCTTCTGCCGGGGCGTTCCAGAGACTCCTTCCAGCTGCTGAGAGATTCAAGTCCTCTCAAAGGCTGCACACAGTCCATGTCACAGTGACAAATGATCCCAGCGGGAAAAGCCGTGCCTGGGGTTTGTGTGTGAACAATTACTGGCTCTGTATACTGAGTATGTTACCTTGATTACTATGTGAGCTGGAAGGGCAATGCCATATTCCCTTAAAAGACCGAAGGATCCATGTTCTGAAAGCTTAGATGCTGGTTACAGTTCCAGTGCTGTGTAAATTACATTTATAAGAGCCTTGAACCTGGGAGCATTCATTCATTCATTCATTCATTCACTCACTCACTCACTCACCAATCCATCCACCATCCATCAATCATCTACCCACTCACCACTCATCCACTCTGAGTATATCATTCACCTAACCATCCATTTATCATCTATCCACCCACCAACCACCCATTATCATCCGTCCCCCCACTTTCCATTGACTACCTGTCCCCTGTGTATGCATTACCCATCCAGTCATTCAATCATATCAATCCATCCACCTTCTGTTATCATCCATCAATTACCCATCACCCATCTATCCATCACCTATCCACCTATCATTTATTATTTATTTACAATTCATTAATATACCCTCTAACATTCACATATTCATTAATCACCCACCCATCTACCATCCACCCACCATCCTTCCATCCATCAACCATCCATTGCCATCCATCCATCCATCCATCCATGCATCTATCCATCCAACCATCTACCATCATAAGTTATCTATATATCATTAATTTATCAATAATCTATCTATTATCCATCTGTCCATCATCCATCCATCCATCATCTATCCACCACTCATTGGTTCTTCCACCAGCTATTCACCTTCCATCCATCCATCCATTCATCCATCCATCTATCCATTCATCATCCATTGATCCATCCACCCTTCATTCATACAGGTCTAGATTTATTAAGCATGAACTTTTACAGGTTCTGTGCAAACAAAGATGAATAAGACATATCTTCCCTGCTAGACAGCTCACCACCATACCTGAGAGTTCACAGTAAATGGATGGGATGGTGCTTGAAAATGTCTAAAAGCATAAAGTAGATACATATAACTAATGGGTTATCTTTAAGCCATACCTTGCTTTCCTTTCTTTAAGCATGCTATAAGAAGCCAATGGAGAAACAGGCACCAAGATTTGTCAACTGGTTACTGTGGCCACTGGCAATAGCTGCTGGATCATAGACAGGCATTACCATGAGGGTAGAGAGGCAGCCTCAGGAGCTTAGCTACTGAGAAGAATGTTGTAGCTTATAGCTTACAAGGTCCCTTATAGCTAAAGGGTCCTCAGGCCACAGACAGCTGTCTTTATGGCCAGAATGCCTCTGTCAACCAGGAGAGAAATTTCAATATTTTATTGAAAGCATTCTGCGGCAGGAAATCCTTCTCTTTTTTTCCCTTGCTTGTGCCAGCATAATTTAACTGTGATTTAATAGCTCCTTTCATTTACTTGCTAAATTATGCTTTCCCATCACCTTCCCTTCGGGCTTTCCCTCCTTTTGGTCCTACAACCTCCCATTATTTATTAATGCCCCCATAGTACATGGTGGAGGCAGGTAGAACACAGTCCTTTCATAGTGATTTAGGGGCTCCTGGCAGTGAGACAGCAAGAACGGGTGCATGTGCTTGGAGAGTCTCCCCGCACTTGCCTTTCTAGATCAGGGTCAGACAGCTCCAAGCCAGCTTGTATGTGAGCCCTCCCCTCCATCCCCAGCCCACCCCTGGCTGTTTTCCTGCTTGGAGTAAATTCAAACACTTGGCTCAGAATGATGGATGAGTCACAGTTCATGTTTTTTGCCCCCAAGATTCAGCTACTAGAATGAGCATGCTCCTCAAAGCCTGCTTAACTGAAGGAGAGCCAAGAGGAATGGCAGCTTCCCCCCTCCAAGGATGGAGCCAGTGGGAGGGACTGGGAGACTTCAGACAATCCGAATATTGCAGGAGTCAGCTCTTGAAAGACAAGTTGGGAGGTGGTTCTTGTAATTCTCTTTTGGCGTAGCTTAGCACTTTTGACTGACAGCACTTTTGCATAGGAGAGGGGTGCACCTGGGCATATAGTGTGTTTCATGACCTACTCAAGTGTCTAGCTCTGTCACACCAGGAGCCTCAGAGCAACCCAGGAACTGGTAAGAGGTACATTCAGCATTCCCTACTTGGTTCTGTCCCTCATCTCTTCAGGTGTGCTTTGAACCACACTCGCACACATTCTCTCACTTGGTGGGTGACGTAGGGACACCCGCAGGTAGTGAGCAGAAGGGCCTGCTCAGAAATGGACCGAGCTTCCTGGGTGACTAGGCGTTTATGGAGCAGATTCATATTTCATCACTTGGAGACGGCAGTGCGGCCGAGCTCTCAGCACAGTGCCTGGCACTGAAAATGTCTGCCGGCCTCTCACTGCGGGCCTCCAGACCAATGCAGACTTACAAGGCAAAGCTGGGTGGCAGGCCCTTCGACTCTCCTCTGTCTCAGACTATGTGTGCCTGAGTCATGGCTTTGAGTGGTGGCAAGGGCCTTGGAGCCTGGACACTGCCCGCTGGACATTTGTCCTGAGCTTCCCCGGGGCGGGGGGGGGGGGTCTCTGCAGCCGCTCTCCATCTGTTGAGCTAGAGTGAAAGCTCAAGGACAGAGGAGAGAAGGTGAGACAGAACAGCATCTGGAACGGTTATTTTGGTCCTCCGTCCCTCCAGGTTACCTCCTGCCTCCAGCTCCTCCGGCTGGCAGAGGTGGCCAAGAGAGGGAGTGTGTGCAGAGGCGTTCCTTGCTCATTTTCAGCGCACTTCTCTGCCACAGGCTGACCTTGTGGTGACCTCTGCCGTCTCTCCCCAGTCCCATTCATCCCTCTTTGCACAGCTTGGGTTTGCAATGACACGCTCACAGTTCTGTCAGAGGTTTCGTTCACGTAGCTCCCAGGCTGGGGAGCTTCAGAGGGCCAGGCTTCTCCGTAACTAACGTGGATGTGTAACCTGCCTAAGCCTTGACTAATGTGTTCCTTGAGTTATTAAACACAGATTAAATATATATGGATATTTAAATGTAATGTGTTATTTCCCCAAATTTGGCTTCTTGGTGTTCTTGACTTACGGCTTTTCAGTGCTCATCATTGTCTCAGGGATCATGAATTACAGGCAGGAGATGCGGCTCCCTTGGCTCTGAAGTTTTTGCCATCCCATTACGTTTGTTGAAGAGATGCATCCGTAGCCTTCCGCCCAGAAAATTACTGCGGGGTCCTTCTCATGGGGATGTACTTTTCCTTTCTCAGAGTTTACTCCCTGCCAGCCAGTAAAGGCTGAGCTAGACGGAGCCTTGCAGGATTGTGGGTTTGTGTCTGCTCAGCAAGAAAACTTGTATCCCTGGCAAATCACCTAATAGTGAGCTAAACCAAGCTCGTAGCTTTGTGTCCTCCCCCTCTACCTACAATCCACCAGCCCAGCAGTCACATATCCTATATGGGTGCTCGTAGGATCTGGGGAAGTCTAGTTGGCTTTTCTTGTGTTTGTTTTGTGTGTGTGTGTGTGTGTGTGTGTGTGTGTGTGTGTGTGTAAGAGAGACAGAGAAAGAAAGACAGAAAGAAACAGACAGAGAGACAGAGAGACAGAGAGATAGAAAGAGAGACAGAGACAGAGAGATAGACACAGAGAGAGACAGAGAGAGAGAGAGAGAGAGAGAGAGAGAGAGAGAGAGAGAGAGAGAGTGCTCAACTTTGGGCATCATTCTTCAGGAATGCTTAACCTTGGTTTTGGGAACTCAGTCTTTCACTGGCCCAGAGTGGCTGTTAGGCTAGTCAGCGAGCTCCAGGGGCTCTCCTGTCTCTGCCTCCCCTGAGTTGGGGCTACCAGCATACACAGTGCTTCGCTCTTTTGTGTGTATTTTGGGGATCAAACTCAGGCCCTCACGCTTGCCAGATGAACACCACTGATTGCTATCGCTCCAGCCCCATTTTTCTTTTCTAATAATTTCATTTCTTTGGAAGAGAACTTCTTAATACCTTAGCCTAATGGCATGGGAAATTTCCACCTATGGAAAGGAACAGCTGGAAGCCGAGACTATCCAAATTACTCTGCTCTCGCCTTCCCCAGATCTGTCTTCATCACAGGACCAAATAGGTCTTGGTTAACTTCAAAGTCTTTGCCGGCTCCCACAGAGGAACCAGGAGGGTTGGAGGCCTGGTTGGTTCTCTGTGTAGCTATGCAGCCGAATTCCCCGCTGCATGAAAATGCTCTCCTCTCAGAGTCTTGGTTAATGCTTTCTGCCTGCTACCATGAAGCCAACGGACGCAGAGGCTGGGCTGGTGTTTCTTATGCCTGTCTGTGATGTGGTACGCCAGACACTGGTCTCCTAGAGATGTTTTCTACCCAGCAATGGCTGAGCTCATTTTTTCCCATCTCCTCTTTCTATGATTCTTTAAAACCAGCCATTGAGAAGCACTTACACTACAGGAACAGGTCACAAGACAAGGGAGCAAAGTTGCTTTTCCCTTGGAGAACTGATTCTTAAAACTGACCAGCACATCTGGGCATGGTGAAGTCCAAATCTAGCCTGAGCTGTATGCGGAAACCCTGCCTCAATCCCCACCCTCATCACCACCACCCCCAAGACCAGCCATGTGCTGGTGCCGGTCTCTCAGGGTGGCTCTTTAAATATTTAAGTATGGCTGAGCGCATGAAGTTTGAGACTGGTAAGCTCTCGTGGCCGAGCACAGAACACATGTGTCAGTTTGCCTGTAAAGTTATAATCTGTGCCATATATAAATATCACAGCTGTCCATGCTTGCTTCCCCTTCATGGCTGCTAAGAGGTGCTCTATCCCAGCTCCAGACACCCCTGAATGGGGAGTCACAGGTGCTGTTTAAAGAAGGAGACTTGTTTTCCAGCTTCCCAGGCAATTATTGACATTTGGACTCTTCTACTTGGAGAGTCAGCAGAGCCAGGTGAGCTAAGGCTTGCCTAGGAAGTGGTGGGCCTGGGGGACTGTGTGTTTGGAGGAACAATACTTGGCTGGGCCAGCTCCAGCTGCAGCCCACTTACCAGCTGGATTCTCCAAACCAACAGAAGAGAAAGAGGTCATGTTTGGTGGCCATGACATAGAGCATTCCACGTATTTTCTCACACTCAGCAGCACGTAGAATCTTCTGTTTCTAGTCCCTCAGGGCTTGCTCTTAGCCGTCCTCAGAAATACACAGTGTAGAGCCCGGGGCGAGTCATGGCTTTAGAAAGCAGGCTCTGGATCAAGGGGAAGTCTTCGATGACATCTGCGGTTGTGGCTTCAGGATGCAGGAGGGGTTTGCTTCCACTTGCACCCTGAACTCTGTTGTATTCTGCGCACTTCAAAGTGCTAACCAGGCCACTCACAGAAAGGCAGGGAATTCTCAAGACGTGAGGGTGCAAACAGAGAGAGGCTGAGGCACGAGGGCTCCAGCCTTTGTGCTTTGCAGTTCTTCAGGGGATGCTCAGCTCAGGCAAGCAGGGGGTTAAGGTCTGAGGGAAACGGAATTTTTCCTGTGGCCCGTGGCTGTACAGACTTGTTTTAACCACAGGAATGAATACAAGATGCGACTTGCTCTCTCTGCCATTGTCTGGATTCCCTACCCCTGCAGCAGGCAGCTGGGCTAATGTGTGACATTTCCCCAGGCATCCGGAGGGCTCCCTGCCCTTCTCTTTATAGCTTTTCTACTGCCTTCCTCTCAGACTCTCACCAACCTCACCTTCAAAGGCTTTTCAATAAGCCAGGGCTGTCCTCTGTGGACTGGGCAGGGATGTGGACTGGGCAGGGAGGGCTGTGTGGATTTGGGTTATTTATTAGTTTTCAAATGTGTGCTTCCTATTCTTTGTGCTCCTGCAATTTTTTTTTGGCAACCTCAGAATTCCACCGTGATCTCGCCCAGTGTGATGGGCCGCAGCACAGGAACCGCCCATACTGGCTGTGACTCCCGAGGGTCTCCTCAGCACAGAGAAAGGACAGTGATTCTCCTTTCAGTTAATTCCTGTTGCTGGCCCCCACCCTCCGGCCCTCCACCCCCTGGACCCCCACCCCCACCCCCTGGACCCCCACCCCCTGGACCCCCCATCCCTGGACCCCCACCCCCCGGTCCCCCCATCCCCACCCCCCGGCCCGGCTCTAAGTCCTTCTAAGCCTTGGTGAGAGGTTTCATTTTATGGATGTGCCAGTTGCCTAGCCTGCACAGCTCAGGGGAGGCCTCTGTCCAGCCGCAGCTCATTAACATTGAGCGGAGGAAAACTCAGCGTTATTCCCTGATGGTGGGACAGACAGAAGGTGTTGTGGCAGGGGATTATGTCACACACAGGTCCTTGTCCTTGATTTCTCCATATTCCTGTTGTACCTTCCGCCTTTTGCCTGGGTCCTCCGGTTCTCTCTGCATTCTAGGATGACAATGGACAACAGGAAAGTCAGTATGCTTTGCTAGCTCAAGTACACCTGGAGCTGGGGACACACTTCTCCTTGACGGTACTGTAAGGGAAAAGCCTTCCTGCACACAATTTTCTTTAAAGTAGCGTTAGAAAAACTAAAATATATTTATTCGCAAAGCATACCCCTTGGATAAAGGTTCAATGAGAAGCCAAACTTTGGTTTCAAATATAAGACACCTTTATTCAAATTATAATCACAATGATCCAATGTGTTTGGTATTTAATTATTTGGAATTAAAGTAAAGAAAGAGATCCTGTAATTATCATTGAACTTATCTTGAGGCATAAATCTAATAATTAAACACTTTCAGATTTCGTTCAGCGAGTAATGAAATAGCGAAAGCACTGTGGATTCTCTTTCACCTTTGTAAGGTGGATCGCAATGGAAACACTTTAGAATCATTGTGAGTAAAGCACACTTGTCAACAAAATAAAAAAATCTCAGGAACAGGGCTTCTGAGCCGCTGAAGTCTGATAGCAATTGGGTGTAGATGACAAATGATTCCTTCCAAAGAGAGGAAGAGAGAAAAGAAGAGAGAAGGGGAGTAGGGAAGAAGAAGGAAAGGATGTAGAGGAGGAGGCCACTAAGAGTTGGGAGGTTAACAACTCCTGAGTCTCAGGAAGCCCCTACAGCTGACCAGAAGCACAAAGCTCCTTTCCAAGATTATAAAAGCATAAGGAATGCTGAGAAGATTCTTCAACCTGCCAAGCTGCCTACAAGCCATTTAGAGAGCTCCAAGGTTTCCTATCCCGTGAGTCATCCCCCATGCTGGGGTGGACTTTTCAACCATGCGGCTGCTTCTTAGTTGCTCCTGTCCCTGTAAGTACCCCCCTTGCTCGGACTCCTATAAGCCCAATAAGTTCATTGGTTCTGAAAGTTAAAAGTTGGCGGTATCATTTATTTGTTCTGTCTTTGGTTCCTTATCTGTTTATGTCTTCCTCAGGAATGCTCGTCTGTAAAATGGGAATGCTAAATACACAAAGGTACAGAAGAGGGAGAGGACACAGGAGGCTCTAAGCGTGGTGCCAACACTGCGTCGTTTACATCTGTCCACGCTGGGCCTTGTGAAACGATGCTAACTGTAGCCATGAAGGGAAGCCCAGAGAGGACAGCACATTGCTCGTCTTCTTTTCAGATCCTTGGAATTTTAACCTATCCACACCACATAATGACCAAATTTATGAGGCTAAACTCTGGAGTTTTCTCTTGGCTGCCAACAGTTCCTCTAGCACCGGTACCCTCTTCTAAGTCCCTCTGCATATAGGCTTCCCCAGCCTGAGTGCTCCAATTTACAGCAACAGTGTCCTCCAAGGTTTTGTCTCCTTGGGCAATGGCACCACACTCCAGGTCTCAAGGACTGGGCCCCCCTAATGCCTCCATCTTCTTCCTCACGTCCAGCCAACATACAGTTTGCGTCCATCTTATTGTCCCCAGAATGGAGGCTGCTCTTTTAACACAGGCAGCTGTGTGTATCTAACTGGTCGATAACCAGCCCTGACCTTGTGCTGACCTTGTGCTGCACACGGTCTCCATGCTGAACTTCCAGGAGATAATTCTAACAATATTACTTTCTGCTCAGAGAACTGTGAAAACGAAGACAGAAGAAGGACCTATTGTGTGCACAGTTCTGCTTTTCTCTGGACACAGGCTGCTTTCTCTTCATTTGCTCTTAACTCTCAAGGCTCTCTCCCCAACACTGGTCCTCCCCAAAGCTTCATCCACTGGACATTTACTTCCTTAGGTGGCTTACTTCTTTCTCTCCAGTCACCTTTTCCTGGCCACCTATGGCGGACAAGAGTCTCTTTTTTCCTGTCACGTTCTCTTCATCAGTTTGAAAAGTGACACCCTTGTGTATCCTATGTGAGCTTGTATGCTTTACACCTTTCGGATGCCGGAGACCGAGGCGTATGGCTGTTAAGTCAGTTGCCAAAATGCACAGAAGAATTGGGCAGAAGAATCCGTGTGAATTCAAGTCCATCTTGTACCGAAGCTGCCACAGATGTTGGTAGGCAGCTGGGGTTGAAAGAAAAGGAAGCAGCAGTTGAAAGATGGGGAAGGTTTTGAAGAAAACTTTACACCACGAAAGGAGGTGACAGGTTGAGCTGTGACAGACACTTGCAGGCGGGTGCAGAGAAGGGCACACTGGGCGGGATGACAGAACAAAGTGTGGCAGAGGATCCTCAGGGAATGTTAGAGTCAGGGGACCAGAGAGCAGGCTGCACCTTTCCTGCCTTGAGCTGCACCCTTTGCAAGGACCTCTTGGCCCCTCCATGCTACCTGCATCTACAGACCAGGGAGGGCGAGGCTGTTCAGTGCAGGGATTCTCAACTCCAGGAAAAGCTCTGAGCCCAGAGTTTCAGCCACTTTCAACTCCAGTGTTTGGATGTTCTGTCTGATAAGCAGTGTCCCCTCCTGGTAGCCTGGCTGTCCCACACCTGCCAGACTCAGCAGGCAGACCATACTGAGGAAGTCCACACGTGCCTCTCAAGGCAAGGTCAGAGTAGACAAGTGTCTCCCCAGGAAGTCAGCTGTGCACCAGGGTCTTCGTCAGCGCCTGCCCTTCATTCTACATTCCTGAGGCTCGCTCCCAGATCCACCCGGCCTGAGGCTACTGCAGAACCTCTGAGCTAAGACCCCCCCTGGGCCTGGGTTCCATCACCTAGAATAGAATCTCAGCTCCAAAGAGCAGGAGAAGGGACAGGGCGAACTTAAACTATTTTACCAGGAGACTCAGGAAGTCAGTCCTGGCATCTCCTCAGAACAGGAAGAAGCAGGTCCTTGGTTGTGAAGGCTCCTCTATCTGCTTACAAAGCCAGTGAATTAAGACCTGACTCACAACCCCTATTACAGATGGCTGTCCAGGCTCTGGACACATCTACACAAAGACATTGCCACTAAGCCTGATATCAAGGCATGTGGCATGATCCTCCTGTTTGAACAAACATCGAGCGCGCGCACACACACACACACACACACACACACACACACACACACACACACACACACACACACA
>OU015747.1:143832090-143842318 GCA_907169655.1 Acomys percivali
CTCTCTCTCTCTCTCTCTCTCTCTCTCTCTCTCTCTCTCTCTCTCCCTCTCTCTCTCTCTCTCTCTTTCTCTCTCTCTCTTCTTCCCATGAGCTGGGGATACATTCAACGATAAATTCATATTTACTGAAGTCTCATTATTTTTCAGGTAAGGAAAGTGATTTTTCCTTATTATAGTCTAAACCATTATCATGTTTCACATCATTAAGACTCCAACATAAGGAAACCCCTAAAGCTAATTTCACATCAACTCTGTGAACCTGTTGGGTTTTATTTTCATCCCACATACCCCTGTCTGCTTTTCAGCCATGTGGCCTGACCTCCAAAAAGTGTTTGGTCTTTAGACGTTTCAAAGACAATTAGGTCTCACGGCTCCTGGGGTCTGACTAATGGGCAGAACGGATGGCTCTCTGGATCATAGTTCAGTTTCCGCTCCTTCTGGCAAGGCAGGAAAACAGCCGTCCAGGGCCAGAGAGCAGGAGGGGTCTTGTGGTGGCCACGCAGCTCTCTTGCTTCGCCCTACCTCCCACTAATGTGACTTTGCTCACTCTGTGTTTCTGTTCTGGCTCTCTAAAGCCAGGCTCACAAAGGGGAAGACCTAGGCAGTTAACTGTCAACTTATAGAAGACAGGGCATGTGCACTTTCAAGGTGGGACCTCATCTACACTTATGGCCACCCATGAGGTGCCACTGCTGATATCCCAGCTTTTAGCTAAGGAAGCAGAACAGGAAGAACCAGAATCTCATCCCTACAACATGGCAGCACCAGGTCTGAGTCCAGGTCTTGTCACTCCCAGGCCTCAGCCTGCTGCCCCTCGTGCCCTTCCGAGCTTTCTTCCCTATCTGGATGTGCAGGAAGTTTGCTTCTTCTGAGCGATCCCTGTGGTACCGCCCAGTCCCTCAAGGCTTGCCTCAAGATGAACCCAGAGGCAGCCACTCCTTTCCCTTAAGACAGAGACCAAAGACTTGTGTAGAAGGGAACCCACTGGATGCAGTAGTGTGTAATTGCCTAACTTGGGTCAGCAATGGTCTAGCACCCACTAGTGGTTGAGTGTGGATAATACTGAATTATAACCAAGTTCTTCCAGATACACTAAGTGAAGCTCAAAGTGGTCAAAATACCTTTCTCAGCTGTGGTGTGACGCAGGGCCACACCCTCACGTGTGAGTTACCACTGTGATTGTCTGGAACTGTTGTCACCCACTAACACACAGACGCAAGTAAGCATATTGATTAGCTGACTGAGGGGTCCTGGAGGATTTCAGGTAGGTCAGACCTGTTGCTGAGGAAGGATGAAGACAGATCTGCAGTCTGCACACAGCAAGAGAGACGCACTCCACAGACCAGCCTGGCAAAGGGGAAGGGTGGTCCCAGAGCATGAACATGTGTACAAACATCTACATGTGTGTGTATGTGCTTATGTATAAATGAATGTGTGCATGCTCTTGTACATTGCTGTGCATGTGTCTGTTCATGTACTGTACATGTGCATGTTTTTATGCATTTCATATGTGTCTATATTTGTGTGTGTGTATGTGTGTGTGTGTGTACGTGCACATGGGCAATTCCTGCCTATTCTGGAGTTGGACACAGTTTATGGACGTCAAGAGGGCAGAAGGTCAGGAGAAGGAAGATGGTGTTCTGGCAGCAGCAGGAGCAGGACACACTATGAACACACCGTCTTTTCGTTCCAGGCAGGCCCTGTATCCACTCCTGTGGTTTTCCAGGAAGCCAGAAGGAGGACGTAAAGGCCTCCCGTGCACTATTGGAATGTCTGATTTAGACAAGGTTTGCAGAAAGCTTGGCACTCTGTGCCTGGAGGATGCATTTCCATTTTACATCTTGGGGTCCTGGTACCTGGTAGGGCCTGGAGACTTACACTTCTTAAACAGCGTTCTGGGTGGCTGGGAGGAGGCTCAGTTGCTAGAGCACTCATGTAGAGGCACAAGGTTCAACGGCCAGGACTGGAGACAGTGGTATACACCTATGGTCCCAGCACTCAGGACGGAGGGTTAGAAGTTCAATGTCATCTTTGCCTGGCCTGGGATGTAAGAGCCCTTGTCTTAAAAAGAAGAAAAGATGAATGCTGGGGCTATGGCTTTTGACCAGGTGCTTGCCATGTAAGTCGGAGGGCAGGAGTTTTGATCCTCAGTACCCACTTAGATGATAGGTGGCTGCAGTGCCTCATGTATAATTCTAGCCATGTAAGAGGCGGGGTCCCTGTAGCAGGTAGCTAGACTAGCCAATAATAGTGACCTCTGGGGTAGACTGGTAGATCCTGCCTCAATGAATAAGGTGGGGTATGATTAAGACAGATGTCAAGGGCTGGAGAGAAGGCTCAGTGGTTAAGAGAACTGGCTGCTCTTGTAGAGGACCCAAGTCTAATTCCCAACACCCACATGGTGGCTCACAACTGTCTGTAACTCTGTTCCTGGAGATCTGATGCATTCTTCTGGTCTCGATGGGCACTGGGCACATACGTAGTGCACAGATGTCCATAGAGACAAAAGACATACGAAAGAACTTAAAAAAAAAAAAAAAGAGCAAAGAGAATTCAAGCCCAAGAAAAGGGAGACCAAGCTAGTGTAGCCACTCTCTACAAGAAAGATGCCAACTCTGGGCTTCCACACATATGTGCATGCATGTGCAGACACCTCTGTGCCCTCATAAATGTGAACATACATGATACGTGCACATGTACCATGTATACAAACATGCATAAAAAGAAGAGGGAGGAGGAGGGAGACGTAGCACAGTAGAGTCTAGGTTCCTCAGACTTCATGAGTTAGGGCAATGGCCGACCCAGGCCTTTCTCTAGGAGAATATCTGTGTTTAGGATTGGGCTTGTCACTCACTATATGACTTTGGGACTGCTGTGTGGCCTTCCTATACCTCAGTTTCCAGTGAGGTGCCAGCACAGTTCACACAGTAAGTCCTAGTGACAGTGCCACTCGCTGACAGCAGTTGCTTTTTGAGCTGTGTGTAGAATCAGAGGCAGGACCGCTCTCACCTTCTGTGACATGGTGGTGCATCTGCTTGCTGCCCATGCCTCTGTCCTGCACACTGACTCCTCTCTGCATGGCACACAGCCCTGGGGGACTATCTGGACCCTGTGGGGATAGCCGGGTTCCGTTAAGGCATAATGGCAAGTGCAGATGCAGTTTTCCTTAATATTTTCTACATATGGATGATTGATTCTGTGGACATAGACTCCACAGATATGTGAGGAGCCACACTGACGGGAAGGCCTGTCACTCAGCTTCAGAGATGTGCTGCATGTCAGCCCACTGCTTTGTTCACACTTGTCACAGGCAGTGGGCCATTTGGCTTCCACCGTTGAATGTGGCACAGAACTTGATGCAGCACACTGTCACTACTCTATTTCAAATAGGATTCGTTTCTCCAAACTAATTTTCACCCTTCATTTAGAAACACACCTTCTTGTAGACCAGGGCATACCTGAAGTACATGTTAAAACTTCCTTACACTGTATGAATTTGCCGAGAGACAGGAAAAGGCAGGAAGGGCGACTGGAGAGATTACTGACTACTCTTCCAAAGGACCCAGGTCCAGTTCTCAGCACCCACGTGGCGGCTCACAACTATCTGTAACTCAAGAATGTGGTGCACAGGCACAGATGCAGGCAAAACACCAACACACATAATTCTTTCTTAAGGAGGCAAAGTGAAACAGTGGTGATAGAGTGCTGACCAGGTACTGATGGTCTCTCTCACATTATTTTATTAATTCTTTTAAAGAGCCAGACAAAGAGTATATCCTATGTTCTTTGTCTCTTCTTTCTGTGTGTCTTTCTCTCTGTCTCTGTCTGTCTGTCTGTCTGTCTGTCTGTCTGTCCATCTCTCCCCTCTCTCTTTAAATCAAGGTAATCAAAACTTAAAGAACTAAAAAAAGATGGTAAGTGGTCTGAGGGGATTTCTCAGTGAGTAAAGAGCTTGTAAAACAATCGAAAGGATCTGAGTTTGATTCCCTGGACACTGGGGAAACGAGCTGGGCATGATGGTGTGTGGTTGTAATCCTATCACTGGGAAGGTAGAGGCTGAAGGACCCCTGCGGCTCCCTGTTTAGCTAGTCTTCAGATCAGTAAGTTCTAGGCCAGTGAGAGGCCCTGTCTTAAAAACCAGAGATCAATTGTGGGAAAAATTTAGTATTTAATTCTGACCTTCACACACAAGTGCACATCTGACACCAATACACACATGTGAACCCCCATACAAACACATACGCCCATACCCACAGGTACCTCCCCTGTAACTACACAACCCTCACACACACACTGACACCTCCTCAATACAGACATGTCTACACAGACAGGCCCCAATATATACATATCTAGACACGCACACACGCACACTTGCACACACATGCTGGAAGGTGACAGAGCTGTGACTTCACTGACTTTTCATCTTAATTAATTTTATTAGACCACAGAATTCTTGGCAAAAAAAAAAACAAAAATGAAAAAAAAAAAAAAAGAAACAAAAACACCTTTCTTTTGTTTGCATGTCATTTCCTGTCTCACTCTTCTGACTTTGCTTGGGTTGGCTAGGATGGGTCCCCTGAACTTCCGCCTTTCACTCGCTGTCCTCCCTTGTATCTTGGAAAAGAACAAGCCTCGTAAACTCAGGAGTGCACTTTTGGTGGGCACAAAGGCAGCGCGGTGAACAATAGGTCCTCCCTAATTAAGTTAGCTCAGGTAACAGTGCACCCTGGGATGGGAACACATCCATTAATGCTGTTATTATTGTCAAGGACACGAATGGCCCATTGAGGATTGATGGGAGAGGAAACTGTCCATATGCTGCAGACCATAAGGGAACAATTGATAGGCAATGCTCCACAAGGAGCCTTGGGTGGGACTGATAATGCGTCCTCCCTAGTGAAAGACCACACGCGCCATCAAGAGGGTGAGAGCCTGGCATCTGGCTAATCAATGAACTGTGACAGGACTCAGGCAATAAACCGAGCAGGTTTCACATTAATATTATAATATGATATGTTTATAGGACCGAGACATTCGAAAGTGATCCCGGCAGCGAGGCGTAGGAGGTGTTTTAATTGAGTCCATCTTCTGGAAGGGAGACACAGACACCGTCCATCACTTGAAGAAAGGGATTACATAGAGAGACGGTTATGAACTCGGCTTCCCCTGTATGTGGTCTTTGCTTTTCATCACATATAACCCATAGAATGCATTATTTAGCGACCGACTGACTATTTAGCCAGGGAGGTATACAGGCAGACAGAAGGCTTGGCTGCCTCCTACTCAAAGGAAGATAAAATAAAATATGCATCTCTTCATGCCTTCCTGGAGCCATAAGCCTGTTCTAGTTCACTGGGGATCCATCTTTGCCTGCATGCTCTACAGTTTTATGGACAGAGGGGAGCTGCACACAGCCAATTACACCCATGGAGTGAGTCCAGGAAGAGGAGAGCTGTGCAGCTTCCAGGGGTGATTTGCTGCTGGTGGGCTGAGTTAGAGAGGGAAGGGCTAGAGAGGCAAGGGTCCTCAGATTAAGGTTGCAAGGCAACCACTCCAACTGCGTCAAATGGCTTGCAGAAATGTGTTGGGAGCCACAGACTTGTGTGCACAGCCAGGGGTGGCTGAGCATTGCAGTTTGGTTACAGACGGGACCCCTTAGGTTTGCTCCTGGCCCAGGCCTGAGTTGAGATTTTCCCCTTGAGCCTGTTTGAAGGCAAGGACCTGGGCCCCTTCCCACATAGGTACCACGTGCTGATGCCATCTCTGACACGCCTGAGGAAGACACTCTGCCCTGACTCCCTGTGAGACTCCCCAGATAAGGGGTCAAAGACAGTCACATTTACATATCTATTTTATACTCCCTTGGAGGAGTCCTGTGTACACCCAGTGTTCTGGCCATCCTGTCTCCTCTTCCCTTGTCTTTTCTCCTAAAAGAAGAGATGATTTATCTCGCACCTCATTTCCCGGTACCTCACTCCTCTGCCCGAATCACCGCCCTTCCTCTTCTTCTCCTTGTCTTCACTTCCTGCCAGCGAAGCTCATTTCCTGTGTTTGTTTTTTTAGCAGGTCATCACTAAGGCCCTGGCTACCCCTGTCCCACAGTTTTACAGTCTCAGTTACTTGGTACAGGCCTTCAGGTTCCAAAGGCTTCATGAAACCACCACACCATCACTGGCTTTTCTTCAGTCACAGCACAATCCAGCAACCCTGCCTGCATCCCTAGTCCCTGTCTTTGACACCAGATCACCCCATTTCTTTACACTGCAGCTCGTAGAAAGTTAAACGTCTCCATGCTATCTCATGGACTCTTCTAAACTCACTTCGCTTGGACCAAGGCTTGGCTTTTGTGTTCATTCCAGGCCAACTCTTGTTTTCTTAGTTGGATTTGAACTTGTAAATCATATAATCCTGCTACTCCATCTAGGACTTTCGCTTTCCTCACTGTCTCTGACTCCCTGTTCTCTGGGTGCTTCCTCCTGGCCTCCTTCATTGACTCCTTCATTGACTGCTGCACCCCATATGTGAAGTAGTCCACGTCAACACTGGGTCGATGGCAAAGCTTTTCTACTGGGGGTCAAGAGCGAGGTGGCCTTCTGGATAATGTAGGAGAGAAAAGGAGAGATGTTTCTATCCACCTGTCATTCTTGCAAGGCACAGTGCTACTTTTTAGTCTCTCCATACAGCACCTGGCTATTCCTTTCAGCCTCCAACCCTGGAGAAAGTCTTACAGGCTCTTGAAAAGGTCACATCCATCTTTATTTTCTTTGTTTCCTACTGGTGCTCAGCAGCTGACAAAGGCATGAAAGACCTGGTGGTGCATGCTGGTGAGCAGGGAGCCAGAGCTCAGCCCTGTCCTCCTCTCCTAAGCTGTAGTCTTGGGCAAGTCATTTGACCTTGCTCAGCCACGCCTTTGAACGACAGAACAATTGTACTTCCTGTTGGGTTGTGAAGGGACATAGTAAGTGGTAACCCTCTTTCCTACCCAGGCTTTCAACACACCGAAAGCACAACAATATGAGAACGCAGATGAGAGCTGGAACAGCCTTTGTACCAGCGAGGGGGGGCGATTCCCGCCTTCCAACATGGCTGCTGCGCATTATTGACCCCCAGGGGTGCTTTCTGTCCACAGCTTCCATCTTTGAACTGAGGACGCTCTTTGCAATCGATGGCATCTCCCATGGCTTCTGACCGGGTGGGTTACTGCTCTGTACACATGAACCTGGCTTATTCTCGGTAGCGATACCAAGCCAGCATACGTCATGATGGTTCTGTCAATAAACTATTAAGAACCATGTAAGGAATGAATATAAGTCCCTGTTGTTGCTAAAAAACCTTTCCTGGATACCATCTAAAAGATAAAGCATTAACAGAATGGATGCTTGCAGCCTGGAAGAACATTCTAGAGCAATAGGAGTTCAAAGCTCTCTCTTGATGGCACAGAGGAAATGTTAGGTTGTAAATCATGGAGACACGTAACTCTGAGAGATATAACTTACAACAATCAGCCCCTAAGTGTAGATTTTTGGGACTTGTATTAGTAAATTTATTTTCCTTTTTTATGCATACAGAAGAGTGATATGTCATATAGGAATGTCTAACAGAAACAATCTGATTCTGCAAGCATTGAAAATTCAGAGTGACAGAATAGAGTATATTGCTTAATTGTCCATGCCTGTCTTTGATTCTGGGACATAAACTAATGCCACTCTTTATTGATGGTGCCTCCTATAAGATGAATACAAGTTATGTGGAAGCAAGCCAGCATGTACATGCTAAATCAGAGTTAAGAAACACTGGTGAAATTGAGAGATGGCCGGCTCGATGTCCACAGGGGCTGAGTGCAAGGACCGGGTCCTCTGAGAGGCAGAAGGAGAGGCTGAATATACTTCCAACCATGGATCCAGACTCAAATATCAGGAGAGTCATTCCACTTTGAGAGTGGGGAGAAAGTTCAGGGTCCTCTTCCAGTAGAAGGTGGCATCCGAACAGGGAAGACAGACATACCTGCCAGTGTCCAGACCAGGAAAGTAAAGTGGAAATAGAATTATCCCCTGCCAATGCTAAGCTTTACAGTCAGGACCCTGCTATGTTAGCAGTGACCTATTTTATTCTGTTCCCTACTTATTCAAAATTTCTCCTAAAAATTCAGACATGTCTATGTCTATGTAGGTGTGCTGTCTGTGTTCTTCCTATAAGCTGCCCCCTTAGGATTTTGTTGGCATTTACATCTCTGTTCGCTTCTTGGAGTTTGTTTGGCTGCTTCTCTTCCTTCGTCTCTATTCTACACCCCAGAATTCCTCTTACTAAAGCTGGATCTCAGCTGGCACAGCTACATCCTCACTTTTATAGCTCTGCTCATGTTTTTATTTTTTATTTGCACATTTTTTTGATGCTGTCCGATCCTCCAGTTTCCAAATGTTTCCTTATACCTCTTTTTAAAATAGGCGCTTGTTCTTATTTTATAGATGCAATATTGTCCTGAGTTTCTTTGGAGACTTCTGGCCAGGCTGATGAAAGTCAGGGATATGATATGAAATGGTTAAGTGCTGGCGAGGTGGAGGGTGAGTGTCCCATGAGTCATCCCGGCTACTTCCTCTGGTGTAGGATTTTTGGGGACTAAGAGGCTACAGGTTTACAGACTGAGGGTGTAGTCCAATAGGAGAACACTTGCTTGCCTAACGTGTGAGATACCTTGGCTTGTGATCCTAACACACACATACACTTACACACACACACATACACACACACACACACACACACACACACGGCAAGGGTTGCAGAAAGCTAATAGTTGTGTTGTTTTCCTTGATGTTCTCTGCATCCACTGTCAGCATCTATGTAGTGGATAGTGGGATAGCTACTATGTGTTTTATCTCCACTGTTCCCCTTGTTTTGACTAGGTATTGTGAGTCATTCAACCCCTCCCATCTGCTCTGCAGCAGGACACACTGTGTGTAGTTGAAAACAAGAACCACAGTGTCAGCAGCATGGCGGGCCAGGCCACAGCCACCACTGCTATGGGATTTACATTTAGCAGAGGAAGGGAGGTGGCAGGCAGGGCAGATTTTGGGAGAATACAGAGTGATTCCCTCTTTGCCCTATGGTTCCTCAGAGAAAGGAGACATCAGTGGATGCCACTGTAATTGGGGTATGCCTCAGGGGAGTCTCTGAGGAGTCACTAACTTTCATGGCCACCAGAGGCAAAGCCACAAAGCTGTGGGCGAGGACATACAAGTGCGTGTCTGTCCTTTGTCATCCACTCATGTGCACACAGTACCATTTCTGCTCCTTCCGCTCTGTGGCCTACAGAAGACAAGAGGCAAATGCTAACCAAGGGAACCATGCACACGGCACCCTGGGTCAGCAGTGTTTGAGCTCACCCGTTGGATGTCATGAGGTTCTCATAGCAGGCCGCCCTGTGTGTTTACTGCTCACTAAGCTGTGATCTTGTATAGGGCAGGCACCCCATGTGGCAACAGGGATAGGTGCTCAGCTGTGAGGTCTTTCATCAACCTGGTGTAATTATAGTCCTGTTTCCAAGACAGCCACTTCTGCAACCTGTGAGGCACTGTGACCTGGCATCATGTGCTTTTCAGAGCAGCAGGTGACAGTTTAGTTTTAGAACAACTAAACCCAGTGAAAGCACCTGAGGCACTCCAGGGGACACAATAACCATAACCTCACTCTTTCAACAATGCTTGTGACTCTCCATGCATTTGCCGGACTTTTCACTGTTTTACTGTGTGTGGGAGAGAGAAAGATGGAAAGGAATGAAAAAGGGAAGGAGAGAGAAACAGAGAGAGAGAGAGAGAGAGAGAGAGAGAGAGAGAGAAAGAGAAAGAGAGAGGGGGGAGACACGCACACACACACACACACAGAGACAGAGACAGACAGACAGAAAGATAGAGACAGAGAGAGACAGAGAGACACAGAGAGAGAGACAGAGACAGAGAGACAGACAGAGAGACAGAGACAGACAGAGAGACAGAGAGACAGAGACAGAGACAGAGAGAGAGAGAGAGAGAGGGAGTGGGAGGGGAGAGACGCTACAGATACACACACACACACAGGGGAGAGAGAGAGAGAGAGAGAGAGAGAGAGAGAGAGAGAGAGAGAGAGAGAGAGACAGAGAGAGAGAGAGACAGAGAGAGACAGAGAGACAGAGAGAGAGAGACAGAGAGACACAGAGAGAGAGACAGAGACAGAGAGACAGACAGAGAGACAGAGA
>OU015747.1:143869870-143896595 GCA_907169655.1 Acomys percivali
GAGAGAGAGAGAGAGAGAGAGAGAGAGAGAGAGAGAGAGAGAGAGAGAGAAGAGAGAAGAGAAAGAGACTGTCTCCAAAGGGAAAAAAAAAAAAAAAGCTGAATTGCTTTTGCCATCAGCTTTATGCCTGAAATGTAGAGGTCCTAAGGTCTTCTCAGATCTCCCAAGGTCAGACTCTTCCAGTGTAGGCTGCTCACACTACTGCAACACAGAACTCCTCAATTCTCGATGGCCTGTCTACATGTCTGATTTAGTCAAATGCCTGTCCCAGGTCTTGTTGAGACACACCTTTTGTCCTGCACTGACGTCTCGTCTTCACTGGTTCCATGTAAACATCAGTACTCTGTAGGCCCACAGGCTTAGATTGTAGCACCCCTCCAGTGCAGATGCAGACACCTCATGGAAACCGACTCTAGTCACCTGAGAGGCTGCAGTGGGTTGTTATAGAGCCTCTGGGTGGAGGCGGTGTGCTGCCTGCCTGAGACTATATTACTTTTCTCTGAAATTGTGTTTTAATGGCCACATTCTGACTTGACAAAGAGAGTTTCACTTCCTAGCCTGAGAGTTATGGAATTTTCAGACCCTATTTTCTCCTAATTCTGCTGTGGCTGAGCCTGCCTTTTCCTTAGTCTTTCTCCTCTTGCAATATCTTTAATGCGTAGTCAGCTAAAGCTGGCTTTGGTTTCTACATTTTGCCTTGGAATTCCTCTCACAACCCAGTGTTTCACTGGGTGCCTCTTCTGCCCTTCAAAGTGTCATAAGAGGCATTTTACCAGACATGCCGCCACCACGCAGCACCAGGTACCATTTTCTCAGCTTCATCGAATAGTTTTCTTAGGCAGGGCCATTTATTTTAGGTTTTTGCTAGCATAAGCATCCATTCATAGGCATACATTTCTCTGTCAGTCAGGAATCACTGAAAATGAACCTCAGCCTGTGTGTGGCACATCCCAGCAGCTCTTACAACCTGCCACACATGTTTTCTGGTCAGTCTACTTTCTTCTAGTTTGTCCCCACAGGTGGACCATGAGGGCTGCCCCCTGCTCCAGCCACAATGGCTTTGTTCCACGTGAGACTGTATGTTGGAACCCGTAAGCTATCCAAGGCATTGGCAAACCCCAAGCAAACAGGATCACTGTACACACACACGTTCTAAACCTTGTCACATGTCTTGATGTCCTATTAGACAAATCAAGCCACATTCCCAGCCAACAACAGGTTGGGGAAGTCTGTGTCCCAACCGTTAATGGAGTGGAATATTTTTGAAAGATAATCTGAGCCACCATTATCCTATTGTTTGGGGGAGTGTTATTACACAGCTAAGTAGCAATCTGGGTGCATAGATGAGGTTGGACTTCCAGACAGACACAAATTTTTAATGACATATATGGTCCTAACCAAGGATGAGGATGGTTAGGGTGTGTGTGACTGTAAAGAGACGAGGTGGAAGAAATGACCTTAGGGGGAACTGTACCTCCAGGGATGGATAGAGGTGCTGACATAGGGCACAGAAAAGGCCGCCTGGAAGGCAAAGGGAAAATCAGCGAGTGCCAGGCCTGGGTAGGACGTACGGAGGCCATGGGGCAGTTCTTAGGCAATATGCCTGAGATGAAGTAATATACCTTGCTTTTCTTTCTCTGAGACAGGGTTTCTCTGTGTAGCCCAGGCTGTCCTGGAACTCTCTCTGTAGATAAGGCTGGCCTAAAACTTAGAGATCTGCCTGCATCTGCTTCCTGAGTGCTGGGATTAATGATGTGCACCACCACTGCCCGCCTATATACCTTTATTCTTAAATTACGTTTTAAAAAATTACATATTCTGTGCAGTGTGTGTGCATTGTAATGGTAATTGTGGTGGTGGTGAGGTCAGAGGACAACTTTTGGGGGCTGGATCTCTTCTTGGGTCATGTGAGCTCCAGGGATCCGGCTTGGCAGCAAGGACCTTTCCCTGCTCAGGCAGTGTGTTGGTCCAGGTAATGGTAAATCAGTGCTTGTGTTACAGAAGAACACATGTTTAGAAATTGGTAAGAAGGGCAGGGAAACTTGAGAATCTGGAAGAGAAAAGTAGCAAACGCCAGTAAAAGGCAAGGGGCATGTGATGGTGGTCCTCTCAGTGATGAAACAGGTGCCAGGGTGGACCACGTAGGGCTGACAACAGCAAGCGTGGTAACTGGAAAAGGCTAGCACAGCTGACAGAATTAGGGGGTGGCAAAGGGCGTGTTCTAGATGGCTTTTGTTAACTTGATGCAAGCTAGAGTGATTTGGTAAGGAATCTCAATTGAGAAAACACCTTCACCAAGCAAACAGCTTACCTGTGGGCAAGCCTGCGGAGCATCTTCACTACGGGAAGTGCTACCCCTGGGCTGGTACTCCCGGGTGCTATAAGAAAACAAGCAGAGCAAGTCAGTGAGCAATGTTCCTTCATGCCTCTGGGTTGGTTCCTGCCCCAAGTTCCTTCAGTGATGGACTGTGATGTGGACATGTAAGCTGAAGTGAAACATTGGTCACGGCATTCTATGTCAGCTATGGAAACCTTAACTAATACAGGCTCATCAGTATAAAAGTCAGGCTGGAAAAACTGACCTTACCCAGAAGAGAAGACTAAGCTTCAGATGCCACACATAGGAGAAGAAACGGAGAGTGCAACAATTGATTTTATGTCAATGAAGTTGAAAACAGATCAAACAGAAAATACTCTAAATGAGTTATCAAATCTAAACCAAGCATTGAAGTTGACTAGTCCTGTAACAGTGATGATATTGAATATGTACTAAATTTTTCTCATAAAATGAGTTTTATTTTTCTTTGAAGGAGAATGTAACAAAATCCAGCCACTATACATTTTAAAAAATAATTCCCAGTTGCAATCAGTGGTCAATAGACATGTTCATAAATATGGAATATAAGATAGATTGTATACATGTAGGGATAGTTGGAGAGTAATAGGTAAATAACAAAAGCATAGAAGAACGTGAACTGAAAGCAGGAATTGAATTATATACCTCCCAACACCAAGATGATGCTGATGCTGCAAATAGGAGTCAGGATTTTACAGAAGCTTAAAATCATTTCCAAGTACTAAAGGGATGATTCATTCTAATGAACAAATGGGAAGACAGAGACGTTAAACCTATAGAAAATAAGCAAAATGGCAAGTCTAGAGCCAAACAGTGCTGTAAGTAAGTGAAAAACGCAGTGGTTTAACAGCATAATGGATATGGCAGAAGAGTTACTCAACTCAAATATAGGCAGAAATTGCAGGCCTCCAAAAACTGAGAGAGATGTATTGAATACAGAGCAAAAAGTCTATCATTGACCTGTGCAGATACATTAAGCAATCTGATACATGTGTAAGTTGAGTCCCAGAACCAGAGATGGAGAATGGTGTGGAAAGACATCTTGAAGATATGACACATTGATGACACATTGGATGAAAAGACCGAGCTTAAACAGATAATTAACAACACCAGTGTGCTCATGTGTGGTGGTTTGGTTTGGAGGTGAACTGCTCCCCTAGGCTCTGTTTGCAGATGGTGCTGTACGGGGAGGCTGTGGAACCTTCAGGAGGGGCCTAGCAGGAGGAGACTGGCTGCTGGAGCCTGGAGCCTTAGATGGTGTATCCCAGCCTAGTTATGGTAATTATTATCTGTTTCATGACCAGCTGCCTCTTACTGTCACTGCCACAGCTGCAGGTGACTCCTGACCACTATGCCTTCCCCACCACTGTGGGCTGTATATACTCAACTTGTGAGCTAGAATACATAATTTCTTTCTTAATCTATTTCTTTCGGGTATCCTGTCATAGCAACAAGTTAAGAAACTAATACACACGGATTAAAAAATGTTCATTTCTTAGAAGTTGAGAGTAGACAGAGGTCTGGGAGAGGAAAGGAAGAAGGGATGATGTAATCAGCTGAATTTTATCAGTGACCATTACAGTTCAGTGAAGAAACACTCTTTTAGACTATTCCCCTAGGGACAAATAGGTATCTTTGTGGGGGGAACAGAATAAAAATGGCTACCCTACCTTAAAAAACAATGCACATACCCTAAGACAAAGTGACAAAACCATAAAACTCTTAGAAAATAAGTGAGAAGGAATCTTTGTTATCTGAAGTTAAAAAAAAAAAAGTTTAGCACTTGTAAAATAACTAACAAATCGGTTATCAAAAATCAGACACATTAACTCATTAAAACATCCTGTTGTATAAGATAATATGCAAAGCACAGTAACTAGACAAACCACCTAGTGAAATCAGACTAACCTTATGCTATTGCAGCTTCCAGACTGAAACAGAAAGACAGTTAAAGAGACAGGACAGAAACTGTCCTGAGATATTTGTAACAATTTTCAAGTCATTAATACCTAGAATTCAAAAATGTATCTTAAGAATAATGCAGGTGTCTGCAAGACTTAATAGCCTGTAAGAAGAAAAAGTAATCCAACAGTGAAGTGGTTTTTCAACTTAGAGGGGGAAAAAGACTGGACTCCCTTAGTGGGAAATGCCAATCAAAAACCTCGCCTTTATCAATGAGCAAACCCATAAACAGACCAAGTTTAGCAAGGAAGTGAACCAACCAGAGCTGTTAGGTACTGAAAAGCATTAGGGCAGGAGTAGTGAGTTAGTGGTAAGGACATTTGTTACTCATGCAGGGGACCCATGTTCAATCCACATGGATGCTCACAACCATCTCTATCTCTTCCAGTCCTAGGGGATCCAACACACTCTTCTGGCCTCTGCAGGTGCTGGACACAAGTGGTGCACAGCCATTTATGCAGGGAAAACACTCGTGCACATAACATCTAAATAAATAAATCTTAAAAAGTAAAAGTTACTCTGGATGATACTTTAAAAAAAAAACAAAAACAAAACCTCAAACTTTCCTATTTTAACTAGAAATATTTAAAGCCTTTGGCCCAGGGGCCTCTACTTCTTGTTTGGAACCTGGAGAATCTGTAGAGAAACAGACCTGCCCGAGAGTCTGAGCACGCTCCAGCTAGCACTTTTGGTGACAAATGGTTGAAACCTTAGTGGGGACAGCTCTAAGGTACACCAACAGTAGAAGGAATAAGTAGGTTTTTGAATAAGTGGAGTACTATATTGCCAGGGAAGCAAAATTAGCCACTGCAGTGCAGCCAACATAGATGCATCTCAGAACTATGAAACAAAAAAGTAAGATGGAAATGCAATGCAACTGTAGTGTGTCATAAAATGATGAAGAGCCTGGTAAAATGCAGAGAAGTGGTGTCTAAGAAAACAGGGAGAAAGTAAGGATGGAGATGGGCATGGAGGGGCGTTCATGGGCATTAGGGAATCCGAGCTTTTCAGCGGGGGCCCGTGAGCAGGACGGCCATGCACGCATTTCTCCGGCTTGGTGACGTCTGCTGACCTCGTGTGGTTTATCACCATTCTTTAAGAGGAAAATGGCATGTCAGCTTGAGCTTGGGGAACAGTTAAACAGAGGCACACATACCGTGCCCTCGCCCCCGCCCCCGCCGACCCTAGTCCTGTCTCTCTCCTACCCTCAACCTCTGTGCTCCATTTCTTCACCCTGTGACAAGGGACTTGTGAGAGAGGGGCTCAGATCATCTCACCCCTCTCTCCCTGCAAGTGCTCTTTCCAGGCTTCTCCCCAGTGCAGACACTGGCTCTTCTCAGGAGCAGGCCACGGCAGAACGCACATGGGAATGGACGCTTTCAGTCCCTTTGGCCCCAAGAGTCCCCTTCAGCATCATCAACAGCTTCCTTAGTGTACAGACTGCCTCAGAAAAGAAGATGTCCAGGGTAAATAGGGGATGTGCAAAGCAAGTTGTGCTAGTAGGCATGTTTTAAGGTGAAAGTGTGAAGGTCTCCACTGCGTGGTTCATGGGTGAGGAAACACAGGGTCTCAGGATGCGAATGTAATATCCGGGGTAACAGTGAGAAGTCAGTGGTGCCAAGCGCAGCTGATTCTTCACCTTAGAGAGGGTTGGAGCTTGACAAGTTGGTGTCTTCATCTTTTTCATTCTCGCCTTGGACTCTTTCTCTTTCTTCTGCCTTTGTTTCTCTTACGTCCGCTCTCTCCCTCTCTCTCGCTCTCTGTACCTTCTCGCTCCCTTGTGCACTGATGATAATACTGTTCAGATTCTGGGGCAAAGATTAGAAACTGGAAAGAAAGAAGGGAGGATTCTTTGACCCTAGACTTCATTGGATGTCTATGAATAGGCATGTGATCCTCAAACAGAAAGATCTAGGACATAGAAAAGGAAGAATTAAATCCCAAGAAAGGGATGGGAGCATATCAGAAAAAAAAAAAAAAATCCTTGATGCCTAAAAGATCAAGGTTCAATAGGCGCAGGAGATTGAAGGGACTCCTGCTGATGTGTACGGTGCTTTTCCACGTCTGGGACCAAAGCCTTCTCATGCTCGGAGAAGCAGGAGGACTGCGTGTGCTGCTGAAGTTCACAGTGAAGTTGAATGTGAGCTGCCGGCAAGCTGAATATCAATCAGGCAAATAACAGACCCGGGTGACCGCTGTGGGCTGGTGCTGCACTGGCAGACGCGGGCGCCCAGACAAAGGAGGATTAGTTTATTTCTGGCATTTTAAGGAAGCGCTGATAAGCTTGAGTGTACTCAGAGAAGATTAAATAGATGGTTGGAACGCTGGGGACAATGGCACAAGATGAATAGCTGCCATCTGCAATCGTGGAAAAGACGGGCCAAGTCACTAGGAAGGGAAGGAGGGCCCTGTAGCGGCTTCCAGCATTTCAAGGACTGTACAGCTCGGACGCGCCAAGACCTCCTCTGTACAGCTTTAGAGGGCACAGGCGAGAACAAGGTGAAAAGTTTCAAGGAGGCAAATTTCATTCAGTGTAAGAAACTCAACCGTGGCCGAGATTTACACGGTGAGTCACACTTGCTCTCAGGTGCGTCATCCGACTTCAGGAAGAAAGAGCTCAGGATAATCGATGGTGCGGTGAGCTGCCAGGCACGCTAAGCGGAGACTGGTGAATCGCTTTGGACTTGATGAGGCTGAAGACCTTTCCCAGCTGAAGGTCTTCCAAGCAAGCCAGCTCCTCAGCAGAGAGGGGAGGCAGGAAATCAGAGGCACATCACCCCATCAGTCCCAGCCTGCGTTGTCAAGGAGAAAAGTATATATATATAAAATAACGCAAGGACTGTTTACCACATGCAGACCTGCTTGCTGAGTCAGGCATCCGGGCTTCTGAGGTTGCCAAGGGGGCACTGGTAGCATCTCTGGAGAGTCCTGCACTGCCCCAGTGGCCTGGAAGACTTTCCACACTAGTACCCTGGGAAAGCTGCATCCATGCTCTGCTCTGTCACTTTCTAAGCTGACGATGAAGGTTTTCTTTTCTGCTCTGTAACTGTTGTTTCTGTTATCTAAGATGATTGTCCTCTGCGGTCTTTAAGATTTTTTTTAAGAACTCATTTTTTACACTGATCAGGTTTTATGGAGGCCTAGTGGAAGCTTGATTTTTGCACATGTAGGTGCACTTAGGATGTGGCTCAGTGGTAGAGTGCTTGCTTAGCATTCCCAAGGCCCTGAGTTCAATCCCCAGCACTGCCTCAATTTCAAAAAGAGAAAAGATAATTGGTGCTGAATTCCAGTCCTGGTTAGGTCAAAAAATATAATAATGACAGAAAATACATGTATTATGCACATAAGTCTCTAGTAGCAACTAATCTAAACCTTGGAGAAGTGATAGGGGGCCAAACCTTGCACAGCAAAGGCATCTGCAAGGCTCTTGGCATTTGGTTGGTGGGTGCATCTGAGCAGGGCAGGGATGCAGGATATACGCACTGTGTGTGTTCTCAGACTTAAAAGTTAACAAATGTGGACATATTTTTAAGTCATGAGACTGGCATCTTGTGTGTTTATAGTATCAGATATTTTACATGACTGAACAAAAAATAATTTCAACACTATGACAGGATGAGGAAAACAAGTTAATAGAGGTAAATGGTTTTTATTCAGCTATAAAAAATTCTGTCTTAATGAAGTTATATCAAAATACACATTGTTATATAAAATACACTTTAGAAAATAGTTAAGATTAAGTAGGGCCTAGTGGTGCATGTCTGCCACTCCTAGGTTCTCAGGAGGCTGAGGCAGGAGCATGGTAAGTTCAAGGCTTGCCTGTGCTGCAGAATAAGTTCAAGGACGGGCTGGTCAGCTTAGTGAGACTCTGACTGAAAGAAGTGCTAGGAAGCCTGGACACACAGTCAGTAACAGAGCTCTGGCCTCCCATGATCAGGCCCTGCTGGGGGAGAGAAAAGAAAAAGAAAGGCCAAGAATGGAAACAGCCCCCAGTGACACACTTCCTCTAGCAAGGTGCCATCTCCTAAAGGCTCCACAACCTCCACAGACAGTGCCACCAGCTGGGGACCAAGTGTTCAGGTGTGTGGTCCTGGAGGGTCCTTCACATTCCACCACAGCACACGGTAGCTGTCTGTGTAGAGGGTGCGCCCAGTAACCCATCTGCTCACACCTCTTTCAGGATAAGGGGGTTGAAAATATCAAGTGTATTAGCAGAGCTAAAAGCTCAATAAGGTGGTTCTGTGGCTCCATGCTGAACTCTGAACTCCAGCAATAGTGTATTTTCTCTTCAAGTGCATTTGGGTCAGTCTCAGACTTGGGCCATGGTTTAAAATACAAAATGTCAAATGTAGAAATTTTAGAAAATAGAAGCAATGGAGCACACTCTTATAATAATAATAAATTATTTTTATACAATAATATTTTATATAAACAACAACAAAATAATAATAATGATAATGCAATTAGCCTACATTACCAGCATGACAAAAGCCATTCCTTGATTCTCTTCAGTCAAAGGGAAAAACAAAGCAAACTGTGGGGTTTACAGAATTGTGTCTGTCTGAAGCTAGTATGTATTTGGAAAACACAACCTAGTAACCTAGTGGGGAAGAGTGCTGAGCAATGACTGTATAAACAGGTCAGCAGCCCCCAGAATTAACCGAAAGAGACGGATCATCTTTCTAAACACGAGCCCCAGTGAGCTGAAAGGTCTTGCTTTGCTTTGTCTTTGAGACAGGCTCTCAGCACTCAGACCAAGCGAGCTTCAGGTTCCCTGTCTGCCTGCGTTTGCCTGTGAGGTTCTGGGACCACAGGTGTGTGGCCGTGTGCCCACCTAGCATAGGAGAGGAATCTGTTTACAACACCAACAAAAATCTCTAGTGCTAAACTTAAAAGGTGCAGAGCATATCCAGAAAGCTACAAGATAGATAAAGATAAGTAGCTATTCTCTCAGAAATGGTAAGAAACCAGGTAGCTGTTTTCAGTGTTCAAGTCCTTGGGATTGTAGCACACAGGTGACGTGTACACAACAATTATTGAGTTCTTGTATGTTGGAAAATTTTATAATAAACTGATCTAAAATGGTTAATCCTTGTATTAAAAATAAAGGTATTCAAGGTCTAGCTCTATGATATTAAAGCCTACCTAGATCATTACATGAGTTAATTAAAATGATTTGATTAAAAACTTCAACCAGACTTAGTTAAGGCAAATCTCTTTGAAATCTCTACTTATTAGAAAATTAATTCCACACGACTATCTCAGGCCCTTAGAAGAGACAGCTGTTTTCTCCGCCCTACTGAGGCTGAGACAGCAGAGGAGGGCTCCCATCCCCTCTCGACTTCTGAGAACTAAGCAGAGGAAGCTCAGAGGGTAGGAAGGGGCTGTGTGGTGCTGGAGCCACTGACACAGGACTTTGGGTTCCTGGGCCAGTGGTCAGTTCACACTGTGTTACCCTAGGGACCCGTGCCCTCGGGCTTCTGCCTGTCGCTTAGGCTCTACAGGGGAGTGGAGGGAGGTAAACATGCTGACATAATCTTCAAAGATGAATTCAGACCTCACTCCATGCTTGACTTGCTGAAAATCCCAGACAATTGACTCTTTCTTGGAGCTAATGCATTTGATATAGGCTGAGGGTGTTATCTCCTTCAGTACAAAGCTTGCCTCTCACACAGCCTCCCTGTGAGGCTTCTCACCCTCTGGAGTGGCTCCAGCGCTCCTTTCACGTTGAGCCACCCAACTGTGTTAGTTACTTTTCTCTTGTTGTGAGGGAAGAGCTAACAAGCAACTTAAGACACATTTATCTGGCTCACATTGGAGTGCAGTCTGTATTGGTGGAGAAGGAGTGATGCTGGGAGCAACTGGCGACTGCAGCACAGGCTCTAGATTTTTGGTCCAGGTCATGACCCTTAAGGCCAGGCCCACAGTGATCCACTTCCTCCAGAGAAGCCCCACCTTCTTATTTTTCATTTCATTTATTTTTAATTAACTAACTTTACTTCCAGACCTTAGTTTCCCATCCTCCTTGTCCTCCCACTCCTCACCCTTCCCTCCACCCACTGCTCCCTTTCTCCTCAGAAGAGGGCAGCCTCCCATGGCGGCTTTCAACCAGCCTTAGGATAGCAAGTTACAGTAAGACTAGTGTACCATCTTCTGTTGAGGCCAGCTGAGACACCCCAGTTAGAGGGCAGGGTCCCAAAGGCAGGCGACAGAGGCAGAGAACCCCTGCTCCTGCTGTTAGGAGTCCCACATGAAGACAAAGACGCACAACTGTTGCATATGTGCACAGGGCCTAGGTCAGTTCCATGCTCTCTGCTTGGCAGCTCATTCTCTGTGGACCCCTATGGGCCCAGGTTAGTTGACTGTGTAATTTTTCTTGTGGTGTCATGACCCCTCTGGCTCCTATAACTTTCTTCTCTGTCTTCCCCAGGATTCCCCAGGCCCTGCCTAATGTCTGGCTGTGGGTCTCTGCATCTGTTTCCTTCAGTTGCTGGGTGAAGCCTCTCTGACGGCGCTTACACTAGGCTCCTGTCTACAAGCATGGCAGAGTATCGTTAATAGTACCAGGGTGGGCTCCCTCTCACGGCATGGGTCTCAAGCTGGGCCAGTCATTGGTTGGCCATTCTCTCAATTTCTGCTCCAACTTTACCCCTGTACATCTTGTAGGCAGGACAAGGCTGAAGGGTTTTGCGGCTGGGTGGGTGTTCCAGTCTGAAACCCCACCTTTAAAAGTATCCACAGCCTCCCAAAACAGCCAGGGACTGGAGACTATCTCGACAGGTCACATTCAAACCACAACAGCATCAAATCTCTGCTTATTTTGTATAGTTCAAAAAAGGAAAAAAAATTACAAATTCCACTTATTGTTTAATATTGCTTAGTTTACAGTTTAAACTTTTCAGTATACTCCCTATTTAACCCCAAAGGAAAAGCCATAGAATCTATTACCTTTTGCCTTTATTATTTTATTTATTTGTTTTTGTAGTGTGTGTATGTTCAAATGAGTACAGGCCCATGTGTGTGTGCTCAGCCAGAGTTCACCCTCCGGTGTCATTCCTCAAGACCCTTTCACCTGGCTTTTTGTCCTCTCTCTGGCCTGGGGCTCCCGGTTGGACTAACTCGCTATTGTACCTCAGTCCTCTTGCCTCTGTCTTCCTAGCATTGGGATAAGAACCATATGTCACCATGCTTAGCTTTTCACGTGGCTTTGGGGGACGGAACCCAGGTCAGCTGTGCTTATATGGAAAACAATTTACATCCTGAGTCATCTCCACAGCCCCATCTTTGCCATTTTAAATGGGAAAAGTCATGTTGGGGTGCTAATTCATGGTGAAGCCAAAAATTCATGAGTTTTGATTTTGAGTTGTGTGCTCATCCTGTGGTCCGAGGATGTCCCCAGCAGGGTTTGTTGTTCCGCACCCTGGACACTTCTGGACTGGACCTCTTGATTGGCTACCAGAATTGTGTCTTCAGGAAACACCCTTTTCCTTTCCACACAAGCCTCCCCCCCCCCCCCAATGCTGTCCATCCTTCAGTTGATGAGCTCTATTTCTTCTTGACTCCTGAGGTTCTGTGCCTTCCTTTTCCCCACAGAACCAGCCTGTTTAGGTGCGCATGTGTGTGTGTGTGTGTGTGTGTGTGTGTGTGTGCGTGTATGTGTGCTGCCTTTACTAGGTTCGTCTTACTGTCAGAACTCACATAGTGCTCCCTTCTGTCTCTTCCTTATAGCATACAGTAGGCATATGTGACAGAGTTTGGGGAAGTACACGAGATTTCACTTAATACAGTTTAAAGACATGCCCTCCCCCGAACATGTTACTTAAACTAGGAATCCTACGGTAAGTAGAAGCAATTCTTGTATTAAGTGGACAGGTTCATATAGAGATAAAATAATAGTGTTAATGATAATAAGCAGTGATATAATAATCATGGTGACCTGATAACCTTGAGCTATAAGGTTCTTCCCATTCAGATTATAATGATTCGGATCCGTCTCATTTGTTTTCCCAGCATGCCTGCAAGCCAACCGAAGGGTTGCCGGTGTAATGCTCAGAATGAAAGCTTATGAAGGGAACTTTGAACTTGAGGTTGTGTTTGAGTGCCAGCCCCAGCACTTGTTTGAGCAAGCTGCTTAAGCTCTCGGTGCTCCGTTACCTCTCTGCTCTTTATAAAATGGAAGTGATGATGTAACCAAGTGTGCAAATCCATCAGGAAGAAAATGAAGAGGCGAGTTCTCAGCACAGGGGCTGGTGCAATGCGTGCTTGTTATATTGTATAGGCAGCACTGGCTTAATAGGCGGGAAAACAACATTAGACACAAGATGATTAGGTTATTTGCTTAAGATGATATAATGAAAGCTAGGACTGGAGATGTTTGCTTCCTGTATGACCTCATTGTCCCCAGTATGCCATTCCCTGCTCCCTAGTTAGACTGCATACCTTAGACCCCAGAAATAAGGACAACATGTCAGCTTCGTCCCCGGTTCCTGGGAGGTCATCTTTAAACCTGAAATGTCCCAGAGAAACAGGGCTGTCTTTGCTACTCATGGTGCTCTTAGAAGGTTCTTTTAGGAGGTGACTTGTGATGTGGCCCAAGCAGTTTATGCCAAGGGTTGGCCCAGGTATCAGGCAGGCTGTGCAAGAGAGCAGAGGGCTGGACCTGAAATCAGTAGGAGACTGACCTCTGGGAAAGGCTGACATCAACCGGCCAGTGGTCCCTTCAGTCACAACCAGTATAATGAAGCCCTAGCAAGGCTCCAGAACACTGACGCTCAGCTGACAGTGTGGTGGTAGCAGTTTGCACACCATCCTTACTGGATCACACCCAGTGCACACACTCCCTGGGGAGAGGACAGAGGAAGCTCTGCATTAGTGACTGCTTTTATTACAGCTGTGCATCTCTCTCCCTTGGGCTATTTCTGGTGGTTCGTGTCCTTTGGTTTGATACAACTGTGATGATAAATACTGAATTTTTCTGAGTTCTGCTATCTCTTGCAAATCATGGAACCCTGGAAATTATAGTCATGTTCTAAAGTGAGGAAGGCTGGGGGACTCCAGAACCTACAGTGGCCGAAAGTGTTTTCCATGTAGTCTGTGAAATGTGGTCTACCTCTGGCACGTGGTGGCAGAATCCACTGCAGTCCTGGACCACAGACCCTCACCAACGACAGCCGATTCACCCTCAGAGTCCCAAACAGGATTTATGAATGTGACATTTGCTGGCTGTTTTGGAAGTAGGTATGTGAAGGGCTCATGGTGACCTCATGGTCCTTTAGATAGCAACCCCACCGACTTTACAAACACTAAGGGATCAAGACCTATGCAGCTCTTTCTTCACAAAATCCCTCTCCAATCTCCAGACAAATTAATTTATCACCCAGTCTGAGGAGGAAACCAGGCAGGGTCTGTACCTAGTGGGGTAGGGTGGGGTGAGGGTTAAGGGGATGCCCTGAGGACAGCTGCAGTATGGGTGGATTGTGGGACTCTCAGTGCCCTGCTGCGTGAATGGCTCTCTTGTTAGAGATATGGAAATCCTAAGTAGCACCTTGCAGTGATGTAGGGCTTCAGACCCACCCAGGTCTATTCACACTGCTTCACAACTTTCTGAGAACAGCACCTCTCCATTTCATCCGCTGTCTGCTCTGCTGGTCCTAATGTATTTAGATAGATTCGTCTTCCATGAGGCAGAGCCCAAGTTCATTAGAATCATGTGTTCTGCTTCAGAACCTCCCTTAATCTCCCCAGGTGCACTCTGGGCTTTTCCAGTTGTGCTCAGTAACCTTGGACGTGGGTATTAGGAACAATGCTAATGGTCTTAAATTGCTTTGTAGTCTCTTCTCCTGGATTATACTGGCAGCAAAAGAAAAAAATACCAATTAAGCCCCAAGAGCCATTTTGCAAATGCTCTTTCCCTTAAAGCGACCCCAAATGGAAAAGGTGCAGACAGAGTTGCAGTGTGTCTTGCATGTTGACTCCTTCCTTGAAAGGGAGCTAATCTTCTGGAGTGGACCCTGGGCAATGCCTTGAATGCTGTATTAAGGCCACAAAAAGGCACTTCATGCATTTTGGATAATAGCATGCTGGTGCTTTGCTAATGCTCATCATAAAGGGGCATTTGTTATTTATTACATATAGGGCTTTGGAGGGCCGAGCTTTTCCTTAGCCCTTCTCAGAGCAGACAGCAAACTGCTCCAAATCTTTCTGTTTAAAGTGCCAGACTCAGCCTGAGTTGCTGGGCTTGGACACAGGGAAGTCCTGGGGTGCTGCAGGAGAGCAGTGGCACTAACGGAAATAGGCTCCAAGACTCCAAGAGAGGAGTCAACATGGCATGAAGACAAGGGCAAAAGCCGAATGTTCATTAACCTCACAAGTCAAAATGGGCAAAGAGACAGAATCAGAAGAGGAAGAGAATCCAGGGAAAGCGTGTGGTCATTTCTGCAAAGATTTACATAGTTTCTAGTAATCTTCTTATAGCAACCCAGTCATCCAGCTCCAAGTGTCTACCTGAGACTCAGCTACCTGTTTTCTACCACGGCTACATTCATAGGAGCGTTAATCACAGCAGCCCAGACTAGAAGCAAGTCAAGTGTTGTCACCAGCTGAGTGGGAACCAGCCTATGGTTACAATAGAGCACTGCACAGCCTTTGAAGGCAAGGGACTTTTGACATACGCTACCATGTGCGTGTTAAGTGAAGGAAGCCGTGCACAGTACAGTATTGCGGACAGGTTCTTAGATACAGAAAAGTAACAGTGGTTGCTTTGAGAGGGAGGTGGAGGATGATGAGGAATTAAGTGTTTTTCGGGTGTGTAGTACAGATGGGGGTGATGGCCACAGAATAATATCTTCTTAGTGACACAGAACTGTTGCATTCAGAATAGCTGGAACGATACACTTTATATTCATCACTATTAGAACCAGCATAGGTATGAAACACTTGAGGCTCTCCTCTTTGTTTGTGCCAGGCAGCCCCTATAATCTGTCTCTCTTCTCTTTTGGGGTGGCCCCAGCACCTCATAGCAAGAGGTGGTAAGTGTATCAACTCAGGGTAGAGCTGGTGTGCTCCATGGGCGGTGTGCCTAAGAGCACTTTCCTGAGAAACTCGTCTACGTTCAGCTCAGCCCTGATACTGACTGCCCAGAGTAACCAGCAGAGAGAACCAGTGAGGCTCAGACCCCAGCAGAATGCCCTGCTTCACCTGCTGGCTCACGTGGAGCCACCCACCTTCCTGCATGATTGATTACAACCCAAGGATTCCACCGGTTGTCAGAATGACACAGAGCTTAGAGAACACTCTTCATGACTGTCACGTTGTCAGTGATAGACCTGCAATCCAGATGAAGGGACACAGGACGTTTCAAGGTGTCACCTTCTGCCTTTTGGTCTCACCGACCAGCTTACACTACGAGACGTCCTTCTCTCTCCCTGTCATTGAGAATGGGCCCGTTAAGTTCCAAGTCTAAATTAATGTTTTCAGAAGCTCTGAAGTAACGACTCCAGACTTTTGACATCTCAGTATGACGTTGCCGTCTACAGTGTTCATGCTCAAGAACCAGGTGATCAGGTTTACAAAGACAATTGCAAACAATATTTCAAACTGTTACCACTGCCTGCGCAGCTGAGGTCCTAGGATCCTGAGTAGAGGCAACAAAGGAAGGAAGAAAGGACAGGTACCGTGCACAGAGAAGCTGAGGGCAGGCGGGCTGTGGGCACTCTCATGGAGTGACACCAACTTTCAAAGGAACCCTGAGCCTCAGTCCCAGCAATGCTTATGCAAACCACACAAGAGTCAGTTAGGAGCTGTCTGTAAGCTGCAAACATCTGGAAGGAGAAAGCTGCTGGGGCTAGTTTTTGCACAAACGGGTCGATCATTTGTAAACACTCACACTAGCACACAGTATCAACATTTGCGCTCAGATCTCAGAGTGGCTCTTCAGCCTCAGGGGGAAGGCTTTGCAGATATCCTCAAGGAGGACTGAGGTATTGGTCCGCGGTGTGGCCGTGCCCGTGTCAAGAGCACACATTCACTCAAGGCTTGTCCTAGGTTGAGTTCATTGCTGTCTTGGGGTGCATGTTGCCTGTCCCCAGCCCCTCCCTTGAGGCTAAGTGCTTATCGTGGCCCATCACGGGTTGTCTTGTTGACATAAACTCAGCTGTGGTCCAGTGAAGCTTCTTTTGTGCCACTCAGGGAATTTCACGTGTTTTTATTTTATTTTGAGCTCTGTGCTTAACTAGGGAAAACAGGAGCACATGCGCTTTATTACCTCACAGGGGGTGTTGGAACTATCTTCTTTTTCCAGATAATGCCACCCACCCCCACCCCCATATGCTGGTCATATGGTTGGCTATAGTCTACCAATGATAGCTATCTGTTCCCCCCACCCCCACCCCTGAATACTGGTCATATGGTTGGCTATAGTCTATCAATGATAGCTATCTGTTCCCCCCACCCCTGTATGCTGGTCATATGGTTGGCTATAGTCTACCAATGATAGCTATCTGTTCCCCCCACCCCTGTATGCTGGTCATATGGCTGGCTATAGTCTACTAATGATAGCTATCTGTTCCTCCACCCCCGAATGCTGGTAATATGGTTGGCTATAGTCTACTAATGATAGCTATCCATTTTCCCCTGCGGTCAGAAAAAAAGATGGAGAGCAGCCCCGGCAGAGCTTTCCAGTGCTCTTTTATTCAGATCCTGGCTTGAAGCTCTGTGACTGCCTGACGACTGATGGCTAGTCCCTCAGTACAGCCTTGTGGGCCTGTGCTCCTGTTGGTGGGCTGGGGGAAATCTCATGCCCTCTGATTCCTCTCTGAGCATAAAGGAGCTGTTTCATGCAGTGTTCTCACTGCTCTTTTTCCCTGTTTTTCATGGTCAGTGGATTAGCCAAGATTGATTTTTCTGCATGGCTAGGAAAGGCCTTAGGTTAAAAGATAAAAAGGTAAATCCCTTTTAAATGTAATTTAGATTTTCCTGCTGGCATTAGTTCCGACATCAAATGCAGAATCTCTTTGCTGTTGCAGAAACACCTGTGCCCCTACCGAAGCTTCAACAACTGGCAAACCTGGCTTGTAGCACAGCTCTGCAGGGTGGTCTGGGAGGATCTGCCATGGGGGGCCCTGTTGCTCTCCTTTTCTCTTCCTCTTCCCTTTTCTGTCTCTCATTTGCTTTCTTTCCCAGCTCCTCGTGAGCCTGAAGATACAGCATACACTTGTTTATTCTGATCTGTTGTTCTTTCAGGTCAGTGTACATTTATCTTCTGCAAAGTAAAGAGCTCAAGGGAGAACTGCCCATGAGTTAGCAGATGGCAAGGAGAGCCAATCGCTTGAGCCAGGAACCTGTCAGATCAGCACTGGCTAGAGGGGTGCTGTTGGCCAAGCAGGCACTTAGCGGACTCAGCCTCATCCAGGCCAGCTTCTTTGAGGCAGCACATAGATCTGGCAGGCGGGATTGGTGTGCCAATGTGATGAATGACCCCACCCGGCCCTGGGGGGCTCTCTTCACTGTCCCACACTGCTGCACATTAGCAATCCAGTCTATGCTGTATATTGGCTGGTGGCTTTGTAAGTTGCGCCTTGGCAGTGCTGGGCTCTCTCCGTAGATTGAAGCAGACTAGAAAGGACAATAGTAGGAAGCAAGAGACAAGGTGCAGGCACAACCCAGCCGTGGTGGTGCATGCCTGTAATTCCAGCACTTGGGAAGGCGGATTGCAGTGAGTTCGAGACCAGCCTGATATACAAAGCAAGTCCAAGACAGCCAAGACTACACACAGAAACCGTGTCTTGAAGAACAAAAACAAAAAACAGAACAAAAAAAGAAAGCAGGCACACTTAGAGAAATAGGGAAAGCTAGGTGTTACTACCCTAGAGCTCACAATGTCAGCCCAGGCTCCCAGGCTGTGTCTGGACATCTGGTCCCCAGCTGGCGATGTGGTGATGCTTGGGATGTTGGGATGTTGTGGAACCTTTGGAAAGTGGGTTTTTGAAGGTCACAGCCCGGCGTCCTCTCACCCCACCCTCCATTTCCTGCTTCCACAGAGGCACGCACACATCTCACGCTCCTGACAGGGCACACTGAAGTGTTGTCACCACACCTCCCTGTCGTGGTGGATTGGAGTCCTGAACTTGTGAGACAAAGTGACTCCTTCTTCTGTAATTCACTTCAGTCAGTCGTTTTGTCCCAGCAGCAAGGATAGCAGCACAGAGGGCTGGAGTCTGACGGCCAATGGGTGTGATAACCAGGGGGAACATCCTGTAACGCGCGCCACTAGGAAGTTTAGGCCAGATTCCTTCACTGCACTCAACACACCCGCTTAAACACAAGCATTTGTGGCCCTGATCTTGTGTTTACGGGGGATGTGGACTCCTGTCCTCTCCTTCCTCCCTCTTTCCTTCATTTTCTTCTTTTCTTCATTTAGTCACTGATGAGATTTAGTGGACACCTGGTGGTTTTTTGCATGTGTTTCAGCCATTCTCAGAGGTGAATCGAGAGAGACGGGCAAGGGGGCAGTGAGAGAGAATGAGGGTCCTTCCCCCATTCTTCACCTCATGAGCTCAACATGTGACAGAGGGGAGCGGTTCAGCCAGCTTGCCAAACTATAGCGAGGAAACAAAACAGAAATCAACCTGCTGTAGAGGAATCAGGAGACAGTCGGGCCCAGACCAAGCAAATGCAAACACAAGGACTCGAGTGGCACTGAGCGGAGAGGCCGTGACATAGCCAGAACTACCCAGGTTGCACATAGTACAAAACTATTTGACTAAGTGCGGGTGGAACATATAGCCTCATACCATGCCAGCACGATGTGTGCTTCCTGTCACTGTCACAAAATACCGAGGCCAAACAACTTGAAAGAAAACAAGTTTATTTGGCTTACACTTCCAGGCTCTGGTGCGTGCTGGCAGTGAGGGTGTGTGGGAGTGAGCAGCTCACATTGTTAGTGCACACACCATCTTTCTGTTTGCTGTCCTTGGAGGTAAAGTGACCAGAGAGGGCAGGGGATTAAAACAGAGTTTAATGGGGTAAGGAGAAGAGGGAAGAGCTGACAGACTTTAGGTTGGACACAGCAGGCTGTGGAGATTTATTTCTGTGCAGCCTTCATACATGTGGGAGTGAGCCAGAGCTGGGAGTGGGAGATCTTCAGGTTTGGAGTGTGCTATGTGTGCATATCCTAGCTTTGAGGGACAGGACTGGCAGCAAATCCTAGTGGCTGCTGGATTTCATCCACTGGCCTCCTATTCTGCTTAAGTCCCCAGTTTACAGTAAGGATGGGTCCCTGCTGCCATTGACAAGATTCCTGAGAGGGCGGTGGCAAACACATACTTTTTGAACAAGAAACACTTAAAAGTTTACAGACTGTGGTATCCTTAACAGCCTTACTTTCTTATTTACTTTAATTTTGGTGACACTGAGGTAGAGGCAGCCCTATTGGTGCATGTGGACTCGAGACAGGTAGGATTGTGAAGGAGAGGTGTAGGACATCTCTGCCTTTCCCTTTTCCCTTCAGCCTATGGGATGCTGCCAGGTATGCACAGGGTGGGTTTCCTCCTTTTAGTCAGTCCTATCAGAAGTACCCTCCCAGATGCAGTGAGATGTGCTTTATTAACCCTTTAGGTGCCCCATGTCCATCACAATTCTATCCCTTGTCAACTGAGCCCAAACATATTACTTTAGACCATGCCACTCCCCACCGGCACCCGAAGTTCCCGTTCATCTCAGGTCAGTGAATTCAGTCCGTCTCAAGGAGCCTAAAACATCAAATGTTATTCAAACGTCCAAGGCCAAAGTCTCCTCTGAGACTCAAGATAATGCCTTAACTGCGAGAAAGGAGTTCTCTGTAAAAGGAGAATACGTTAGTTTAGAGTAAACCTTCACATTCTAAAAGGGGAGTGGGGACAGAAAAACAGCAAGTCTGGGAGACCAAATAGGACTCAAACCCAACAGAACGGCAGTAAATCCTTTAGTTCCATGTCATGAGCCTGGGGCACTGGGTGTCGTCATATGGGCTCCACTGGGGCCGGGCCGCCCTACGCCCACAGTCCTTGCCAGTTACAGCCCACAGGGCCTCTATCTGTCTTTTCAGCCAGCTCTGCGGAGTGCCTGCAGCATTCCTTGGCAGACGTTCCAGATCCTGACTTAGCTCCTGCATTCAGCGTTACAGCTCCAGTGTCTCTGCTATACTTGATGCATTGCTGTCCTTGGAGCTGCCTGTGGGGTCCCGATCCTGCCTGTCATTGCCTGGCCTCCAAAGCTTTTTGTGACCAGGACCCAGTGACCCGCTCATTCTGCATGGCTGGAAAACATGGACTTCCTGGATGGTGTTATGATCTGTTTCCAGATTCAGCAGAAGCCAGAGTGCTCCAGAGGTAGCCAGAGCTCTATTTTAAAAGAAAAGCCATTGCACCCTGAGGCTATCTCTGGGCGACTCCTGAGATGGCCTCAAGGTCTCCTTCCCAAGCTATGAGCACTTTGAACATCCCTAATGTCTCTCTCAGCTGTAACTTCCTTGGGCTTAACTTACTTTTTTTTCTTCTGGACAGGATACAAGTTGGTCAGACCCCTCTGCTTTGCTCTTGTTCACAGTTTTTGCTCTCAACCTCACTAAACAGAGCTAGCAACAGCCATGCTGCAGTCTGAAGGATGAGCAGCCTCGGGCCAATCATCTTATTGACTTTAAACTCCACCTCTGACAGATTCTCAGGACACAGGCAAATATAAACACATATATGTGAATGCTGCCAGGCTGAGTTCTCATGGTGTCCTCTTTTCCACCTGACAGGAGTATTTGCATCCCCATCATGTTCTGATCTGAACTCCCACTAGGCCATGGATCTGGCTACAGCCTTGGAGGACTTGTCTAGCACACATCTCCAGACTTTTCTAAACTCCTCTCACAAGCCAACTCCAAAGACACCTAGACCGCATCATCAGGGACAGTGACAGGAGTGACCCAGTTTCTCAGTGACAACTCACACCAAGCATAATAACTTTATGGAGGAAGGCTTACTTTGGCTTAGGGTTTTAGTCTGTCATATGGCAGGGACAGGATGTCAGAGCAGAGTGGGTTATACCATGGTGGCTGGGGTGTGGGTGGGGAACACTTTCTCCTTATCTCCATTTTCCATTGGTGCCTCCAGACTGTGAGATGGTGCTGCCTACATGGAATGGATGTTCTTTGTCAGCTAATTCTCCCGTCTTCACAGAGGTACCCAGAAATGTGCTCTGTGAGTTTCCTAGGTGCTCCTCAATCCATCAAGTTGTCAGTCTAAGGTAACCACCACATACCCTGTAGAAAGCATGCTGATGACTCCCAGTGCCTATCAGTCCTAACCTTGTTCTTGGTCTCACTTTCTCTTGGGATGGCAGGAGAGCCCCCAGAATTCCCTGACTCAGACTCTTTGATGTCAGGAAAGGCTTTCGGTGAGGTCCCATTACAGCCCTTTTCTGGATTGGCTACCATTCCAGGACACAAAATGTGTTCACTGCTTGGGTGTTAGTTAGATGCTCATTCTTGGAACTGGGAGTGGAATCAGGCCTACTCAAAGACCATAGTCTGAGAGTGAGCAAGGACCAATCTGCCTCAGGAAAAATGGAAATCTTATTTTCAGACTAGGAAAGATACTGGCAGGCAAAAACAACAGATGTCTACCCAAGATGCCAACAAAAAGTCAAAATCATAAAAATGAACCAGCCATAGCTATGCAGTAGTTTCTGGAATGCGCCAGGAGAGAGTCACATCTACCCAAGGCAGCAGTGCTTAAATGACAGCATTCTGAGCACATTTTACAGGAGAATCTTGCTTTGCTGGGACACTGAAAGAATCTGACTGTCACCAGCCAGGGCTTGCCACAGGCAGCCTGTTCCAGACGGCAATTCTTCTCTAGCACCAAGAATGTCCCAACTATCTTTTCCATCCTTACAAGCTCTGGTCATATTCTCACCTCACTACCTGGCCCAGTGGAGTAAGAAGAAAGTTGTATGTAGAAAAAGGAAGAACTAAACTATTTAAACAGACAGAGGAAAAAGAATACTTCTTCATTACAAGAGCAATCTTTATTGAAAGAGCTCACCAGAGCTGGTAGCGTCACCCGTATGTCCAGCGCTGATGAGGAAAACACCAGATAGAGTCCTAGAGTCCAAGAGCCAGAGCTGTGGGGTAATTATCAAAGTCCGCCCCCAGCCATTGATAACAGTCCTGGCAGGCTGTGATGGTGCTGCCAGTGGAGAAAAAGGAATTACCCAGGTTGATGCTTCCAAGTAATTGATAATTTGCCTAAATGAACAAATCAAGTAAGATTTAACTGTTGGCTGGGATTGCTACCCAGCAGTGGCAGAGTGTCTAATCGCCCCAGCCCCTCACATGGCTGTGCGTGTGTCCTCCTCCACATCCTCCCCCTTTCTTTTCCTAAACCAAGTATAATTGTTTAATGGCATTGATGGGGAATAGACTTGGACATTATAAATGACACTGTGACAGAACTGTCAGCTGGTGACAGCTCACTGACAACCCCAGTGAGAAATTAATCATTTGAGATGCTTCGTGATTTGCTCATTTAATGGCGCAAATAAGATTGTGCTTCCTAATCACACAGCATCTTTTACTTACAGACTCCCTGCCTCTCCCCAGGGAGACATTGGTTGTTTTCCTGTCAGTGGGATGGGTGCTGGCTGGGGTTACACTTTGGGACTGTTTGGTGGTAGGTCACCCCCAGGAGCGAGGAGACATTTTCCCTTGGGAAATTTTCACTGCAGCAGAGTCAGAATTTAGTTTTCCTCCCTTGCTACTTGTTTAAGAAGGCTTTCAAGGGGGGAGACCTAACCTGTTGGGACAGATGCTAATGAAGATAGAGGGCTAAGGAGGCAGCAGAGCTATTTTTAGCTGGGTAATGGGGAGTAAACCTGGCCGCCCTGTGATATGCTAAGAGACGTCTCTCTCTTTTCTGCAGGGACTCCTACAGTCTGCTGGGCAGACATCTGTTAATTGCTTTCACTCGGACTTCATTTGACTTTTGGAGAAATAGAAAGAGACTGCCCAAGCATTCCCCCTCCCAGGTACCCCTAAATGGTGTCTGTGTTGGGTTTGGGAGCCAAAGAGGAAAGAAGGCAAGAAAAGGAGTTTGAAGCCTGCTCTCTGCTGAGTGTACAGAGCTTCTTAGGACACGCTGCGCCTAAGGCGCTCTGACCTGGTTTGGTTGGGATGCCTGTGTGGCTCCAGGCAGTCAGAGGCAGTGCAGGTCCCTCCCAGCTGCACTGTCTGGATCCACATTTGGTCAGAACACACGCTAAACTCTACCCCTCTGCACAAGCATGCACACCAACCTGAAAACAGGCTCCTAAGATACCACAAATGGAGGGAATATGCTCAATGTCAGCATGTGCTCCCATGAAAATGACCTTTTATAACACAGTTCCACATACAATGAATTTATGCAATGCCAATTTAAGGCAGAAACATAACAAATTTCCAATCTTACAACAAACACCTTCTTCTGCCAGTTGTGCACCATTGGTGCTTGCTTGAGGAGTAGCTACTGTCACCTGTCAAGAGCCAATGACTGGAGGCTGTAGTTTCTTTTCTCTGTCTCTTCTAACGTCTGTTCATCAGCACTGAATTGCCTTTGGGTTGTAGACCTAGGCTCATAGTGTGGTGAGTGGCCACTGGGTGGCAACAGAGGCCCTCTTGGATGGTCCACTGACTGGCAGTGACTGATACAGGGGGAAATGGGTCTGCCTCTTGCTTGGTGTCACAACAAAGGCACCTATGGAAAGCCTGGAAGCATTGTCATAGGCATTGCTCACATCTTTATTGTTTTACCCATGTTTGCAATCATCCTGTGAGTCTCACAGAGGTTAAGGAGTTGACTTCCCAGGGGCACAAACCAATGGGGCTGAGATGTAGCTGCAGTTATGATGGATGAGGGATGATTTCTTAGACACAGCATTGCACTATACCCTGGAGTCACTACACTTCCAGTTTTAAGTAGACAAATAGTTAAAACTAATGCTTATCCCTTCCTGAGCTCTGAGGCTTTCTTCATATGAGATGAAGAAAAAAGGACATGGAAAGAAAAAACAAAGTTACTAAGGTAAATCCAGGCTATCCCAGGTACAGCTCTGAAAACCATTGTTTGATCTCTGCTGGGTCACCTCTTGCCTGTTTTCCCATGGTTACCTGTGCTCCAAGAAGGAATTCAGAGGGAGGTAAGCAGGCTGCGGATGTGGCTCAATGGTAGATTTCTTGTCTGGGACTCAACACACTGTGTTTAGCTTCTAACACTGCAACAGGAAAATAGAAAAGCAAAGAGGAGAGGGCATAGACACCCACAGCTCCCATCTACAGGAAGAGTTCTAGAGAGCTCTATGAGATGTCAGCATGACTGGGCCATGGGCACCATACACTAGGAAAAATGTTCTGGGTGCTTCTGCATGTGGCTAATATTTGACTGAGTGAGGCAGATGACACTTGGGGCTCATGCCACCAGCTGAAGTATGAACAAAATATTAAGAAACAGTCCCTTCCTGTGTTTAAGAGGAACTCATAATCCGGGATACTGTCTTCATATTCTACATGAACTCCCTGGGTCTACAACCCAAAGGCAATTCAGTGCTGATGAACAGACGTTAGAAGAGACAGAGAAAAGAAACTACAGCCTCCAGTCATTGGCTCTTGACAGGTGACAGTAGCTACTCCTCAAGCAAGCACCAATGGTGCACAACTGGCAGAAGAAGGTGTTTGTTGTAAGATTGGAAATTTGTTATGTTTCTGCCTTAAATTGGCATTGCATAAATTCATTGCAAACTGCTGGTGTTTGCAATGGAGCTGAGACCACCAATCGCTAGGCTCTCCAGAGGGCTAGCTGTGGGCCTTGGTTGATCAGCCTCCATGGCTACACGAGTCCCTCGTTATAGCAGATCTGTTTATGTTTGCATGATGTCTTTACTGTCCAGTTGATTACATACAGATGTGTGTGTATTCACACAGACACACACACACACAGACACACACACACACACACACACACACACACACACACACGCACACAGGGAGACAGAGAGACAGAGTGTGTGTCTCACGGTTCCTTTCTTTGGAAAGGAACCTCTGACTAGTTCAGAGGTTGATGCTGATGTGTTTAGCCTCCCTCAGCTCTGCATCCTCATACCTGGTTCTGTGGCTGAACTGGGGTGCTGGCATCAGACCAATGGGCCCTTTTTGTTGGCTCTGCTCCATCTTTGCTGTTTGTCTTCTTTGTAAGTCTCAGTGTCCCCATACTTAAAATGGTATTATAAATAATCACAGTGAGGATAATTATGAGCTCCATATGATGCAGGCATGTGTCTCAGCACAGTGTTTAGCAATCAGTTAAGTGTCTGTTAACTTTGTTAGGCAGCCTTTGCTTCCTGTCAATCTGTTATCAGCAATGTCAGTAAAATAACTTATTTTGTCCTTTTCATAAGTGGAAAAACTCTAGATGAGAAAAGAGGAGCCCCCTTTCTCTCTTGCTATCAGTTTTCTATCTCCCTTCTTCTTGGGTGGGGTTGTGTGGGGTAGGAGCAGTTGAAGGAGTGAGAATGCCCCATAAATTAACTACCAAGGCTTGGGTATGCAGTAAACACTGCAGGTTGTGGTCGATGGGCTGGTGGACAGGTGGCAGCTGTGAGTAAAATGTCTGGGTGGCCTCTGATGCAAGGCCTCAGACATTTGACCAGTGATCTACTGGGGAAGAAAGAGGGTTTCCTAGGGAAGTCCAGCCAGTGGGGGCAGTGACCATTTCCGAGGTAACAGTAGAGATGCAGAGAGGAGGAAAACAGATTGGCGGGGAAAGGCTTCATAGGAGGCGACACTTGCGGCTTGGTATCTTGACTCACTGATCGGCTTTTGTAAACACTCTCAATGTTAAAGCTTCTTCCTTAGGAAGGAAAGAGGTCTCTCTGACCGACATAGACTCTCAGGGACGTGCCTGCTCTTTGTACAGTCTGGTGGTGGAGATGCCAAAGTCAGGGTTGGCTGTCGCAGCCTGCCAGAGTTCTCCCTGCCAGAGCTTCGGACCCTTCTCATTTCCCTCATCCCTAGAGAGTTCGTGAACCCTCTGTAGTCCCAGGGCTTTGACTAACACCCTTCAGAAAGCAACAACATCTTATTCTCGCATACAATTTAATAGTAAGACAGTTCCAGAATCCACGTTTTATTTCTGTTTTATTTCAAATATTAACACATACTAATTGTACAAATTAGTGGGGTTCACTCTGATATGCCCATACAGCTATACATACCACCCACTTTTCTACCCTCTCCTATCTCATATTCCTTCCTGTAATCACCTCCCCAGTCCTTAGTAATAATTCTTCTTCCTTCTTGTATGTGTATATATATATATATATATATATATATATATATATATATATATATAT
>OU015747.1:143905103-143917264 GCA_907169655.1 Acomys percivali
TGTGTGTGTGTGTGTGTGTGTGTGTGTGTGTGTGTGTGTGTGTGTGTTAGGTAAAAGACTATCAGAGCACTGGACCCTGAATTGAGAAATTCTTTAATGATTAGAAATCCTTTTCAAGGGTTAATGATCTGTATTAAAACTGCCTCATGTGTAAAGAACATTACCAAAGCACTCACCTATCCTATCTCACTAACGCCGAGGTGGACTTGATAGCCCACACCATACTGAGACTCTTGCTCCATTTTTTTCCTGCCTTAAGAAAACAAAGGGGTTCCAATTCCCCCCCCCCCCAGTAGAACTGTTTTATTAAACATACAGACACATGCAACATTTCTTGCTGTATTCTACCCTGTGAGGCTGTCACTTCAGAACCTGTGTTCACATAAAACCACTTTCAGCCACGGGCGAGACAAGAAGGGAAAGGAAGTGCAGTTTTGAAAGTAGAGCTACAGACGCAGCACGGGAAGCAAATATGGGCAGTCGTTATCCGGCTCTCAGTCCACAAGGCCTGGTATTGTTCACCCTCGCGACAGGATGCCTTTCAAGAACAGAAGCTTCCAAGCATTAGCAACTCTACCTCACTCGCTTGGTAGCATCCCTCTTTCAGTCCTGCCCATCCTGGGGTTCTAACTACCTTATTTGGAACTTCTGCTAAGAAATCTCAGCCAGGTTTACTCCTCGCCAATTGACTTTCTCTTTTTGAACCTCGAAGCAACAAAAACTGAACAGCAGTACATTTCAATGGGATGCCAGTTGAGAACTTCCACTTGAAATCTCCTTCTTAGAAGTCACCATCTAAACCTGAACAGCTGGAGACAGCCAGCGATGGAAACGGGTCCAGCCGCAAGTATCTCAGGTTCCCAAAGAGCTCCAGTTACTCTGCACCTGTGGAGTTAAAGTGATCACCATCCACGGTGGCATAAACGTGCCTCTCATTGCTCAGAAAACCTGCTGCTTGCTTGTTTGAGGTTGTAGGAGTGTGCTGAGCTAGTCCCTAGGATTCTTAAAGTTCAGTCCTTGTCTTAAGAAGGCTTGTTAAATTCAGTACTTAGTTTAGGTCCATAGTAGGGCCATGCCCAAGTTCACACATCCTGGGTTTCTCCTCAGGGATGGTCTCTCCTCATCCCTGAGCTCTGCATCTTTTGGTTTCTGCTCCATCCCACTTCCTGTTCTCAGCAGGTCTGTGGGAGGATTGACTCTATGGGAGTTGGAAGACTCAGAGATGAGATAAGATGTACTTCCTAGAGTCTCAGTCGCTGATCTGGGTCAGCCTCAGATGGGACACTGGTCCTTCTCACCGAGAGAGGTGGGTGTGTTTAGGTTTGATGAGAGGTCATTCATCACAGGTTGTGTAGACAAAGCCTTTGTAATCGCCAATACCATGTTTTTATTTCCAGAGTTTTCCTCTTCTCTTCTTCCTTTTCCTGACCTCTGAGGTCTGACTGATTCCCTTCACAGCTCATGCTGCTTCTGTATGCCCGCTTAATGGCATTTTAACACCAACTTCAACCCCTCTCACACAGAAGAAGGGTACTGTGGGGTGTTTCATCCTGTTGAAAAGTGCTAGGCCATAGGGAGGAACTCATCAGTTTTATTTATGTAAGTAGTAATATTTAATAAAGCAGCTCTTGCAGAGTGCCACCACTATGTGGAGAGTTAGGCTTACTGCCAAGACCTCCATCCGATCACAGAGTCAGGACACCTGCTGGCCTATGATTTGAAGAAGAAGGAGCAATGTCCTGGTTTTAGACAGCTTGTCTTGAGGAGGCTCTTGCTGTTCATTTCCTACACCGGTCTTAAGCTGAGAGGCGGGTCCAGTTGCTTTTAGAGTCGTCATTTTGAGTTGGGAGAGGCATGGTATCAAGTTCTGTTTGGGGAGTGCAGTGGAGGCTGTCTGTTCTGGGTACTTGTATATCCCTTGGTAAGCCATGCAGTAGCTTGGGTCATGTGGCAGTGGGGCTGGGGGACCTGGTAAAGCTTGGCTCTGAATCTACAGCTGAGGCTCAGAATCCCCAAGAATGCTTTACCTATGTGGATCTCTGCTCACCCTGATATACATATACATACATATATATATATATATATATATATATATATATATATATGAGTGAGGAGACTTAGGATCACAGAGATACCCAGCTTTCTCTTTCTTTCCTTCGTTCGTTCCTTCCTTCGTTCCTTTTGTTCACCTCAGCACTAGTGCTCCAGTCCTTGTGAGGCACACAGGGAAGACTTCTGATGGGTCTGAGAGCTGGCATGGAAATCATCACAGTAGTGAATTACCAACAGGCACGAGCCCTTTCTTAATTAGGCCTTGATAGGGAGGGGAAGCTGGAGGGCCCTGAGCAGCTGAAGGGAGACAGCAGGAGTGAGAGGCACAGCAGACAGCTCAAAGACAGAATCCACTCACTTGAAGTGTTGGTGAGATCACTCTTTAGGCAGAGAGTCAGTGAGGGTTAGGGGAACAGAAAGGAATGTTGAGACAGATGGAAAAAATATCCTCAGGAAATAAATACCCAGGAACCTTGAAGGGAAGACAGGTAAGAAGTGTGTGACTAAGATGTGGCTTTTCTGTCATGTTCCCTTAGCGCTGTCTGCTCCTAGGATATGGGATCATATGACATCCGTGGAGAATGTGATGGCCAAGTTATCTTTAGATAGAATGAATATGAGCAGCATGCATGTGTGCATATGTGTGTATGTGTGTGCGTGTGCGTGTGTGTGTGTGTGTGTTCTGGAGAAGAGAACTGCTGGTCTCAGTTTGGCGATGAGGCAAAGACACTGATGCCACCTTGGAATCAGCCTTATGTCTGCTTTATTTGCTCCTATTCTGACTGAAAATCATTTGTTTGTTTGTTAAGCCAGCCCTTTGGCATGTAGGGTGCCCAGCTCTAGTTACTTTGATAATGACTTGGGTAAACAAGGTGAACACTTCTCACTCTTGCATAAGGATGCACAGTGGGGAAAGGAAGGTCAGGAAGCAGCCTTTTCATGGCTGAGCAGTGGGGACAGGTGCAACATGGGTGGAGACAGACAGGTGCAGCATGGGTGGAGACAGACAGGGGCAGCATGGGCGGAGACAGGTGCAGCATGGGCGGAGACAGGTGCAGCATGGGCGGAGACAGGTGCAGCATGGGTGGAGCAACATAAATTAAAGGAGAGCCACATTGTTCAATATTCACAGAGCTAACATCCATGAATGGCCAGAAAGCTTATTTATCTTTTCCTCAAATGTTTGATTCTTCCCCCAAATTTATTCTTATGGATTTTGGGTCCCAGTGACAACTGTTGAAATGACACATCTTCCTTGTGAAAGCTTAGCTGCTCTTGGCCAACTCCATCCCATCCCATTTCATCTTGTTCTTCCACTTCATTCTGGAATATGTCAGAACCCTGTCTGGAAGGCTCACCAAGGCTCCATCATGGTACTTTGGTCAAATCTTTGTAAGGGTGTAATTGCTTTAATCATTCTATTACCAAGCCCTCCCCCAACCTCTCTAACATTTGCCAACCTGGATAATGGCAGGTGCATTCTCATAGGAGGCTGGGTTCTGGGTGTATCAATAGTGTGGGGCATTACCAGAGGTAAATAGTAGAGAGGAATGCCAGTCAAAGAAAAATTTCAAATGCATAAATGTATTTATATTTCTCTTTTTCCATCCACACTTCTTTCCCCTTGTATGGGTCGTTATGTGGATACCATCTACTCTTTTCAAGTCACAGACCACATATATTACCATCCTGCCATATGTTCATGTGTGTACATATGTGTGCATGCGTGTGAATATGTATACATGCTCTGTATAGCTTCATCTAGGAGGAAACCTGAATTTCCTTCTCATTTGGATACTTCCGATCCCACTGGCTGTCTCTAATTTCCCAGGAAAACACTACTTAATTGACAAGCTAAAATGTGCTCTAGAAAAAAAAGCCAGTATGGTAGTACATGCCTTTAATCCTAGCACTCAGGGAGGCAGAAGATCTCTGTGAGTTCGAGGCCAGCCTGGTCTATAAATTGAGGCCATGACAGCGAAGGCTACACAGAGAAACCCTGTCTCGAAACAAACAGAACAACAACAACAACAACAACACACACACACACACACACACACACACACTTAATGTGCATTTATCTTCTATAGATCTTTGAAATTTAAAAAGGGACTTCATAACTTAATGAACTCAAAGGAGTAAATCTCATTTGGTAGAAATCTGGATATCACGATAGAAATGTTTTAACTGTTTCTATGGTTCGGTGTGTGTGTGTGTGTGTGTGTGTGTGTGTGTGACTCTTTTTATCTCTAAGAAAAGTCAATTTTGGCTCTGGATTAGTGGAGTGGATTATCAACTTCATTCACTCATAAAATCCCACAAGCACTGCTTGTTCATACAAGAAGCATTAACTAAACACCTACTCCATTGCAGGCTACAAGAAATGCCCAGGATATGGATGATGAATAGGGCAATATGGCAGGTAGTGAAAAATGACGACCAGAGCTCACATCCTGACTTGTGCTAGACCAGGAACACTTGCCAACCCTATCCCATCCATCAAAACAGGGGGAATAGAAAGAAAGGGAACGATGTAATACAATGAGCACGTGACTGTAATCTATGCAGCTCTCTGCCTGTGACTCAAGGAGAAGAGGATTGGAAAAGCAAGAACAATGCTTCCGTCAGAGCAAGCCACTCAGTGTTTTTAGAAAACAATTCCCATTTTAATAGCACGTGTCTCTCCTATCAAATGGCATGTCTGGCGAACACTAGAAGGCAGCACCTTTTGGTGCTTTAAGTGTCTCAACAATAGATGAAGTCATCTTAAAGGGACCACGAAACCACTTAGCATCTGGCACGTTGTCTCCATCCTGGTGGGACAAGGGAGGAGGGTGCTTGAGTGGGCGTGGCTCCTGCCTTGATGATGCACAGGGAGACCTGTTCACCCTCTGACCATCTTACCAAGTCTGTGTGAAGATGACTTCCCAAGCAAGAGTAGTATGAATGTATTATCTTTCACCATTATACAAACAGCTTTTTCACAGAGTCACAGCAGAGCACAGAACAAAGAATAAAAGGCATTTACAAAACCTGGAAACAACTAGTATTGCAGTGTGCAACTAAGATACTTTAAATTCCTGTGGGTGTGTGTCTGCATGGATGTGCAAGCATGTGTCTGCCCACGTGTACATTTATGTATGTGTTTAAAGCAAAGTTGAGATCAACTAATTATTATTATTATTATTATTATTTAACCTAAGGTAGACCTGGAGTTGTGGACAGGTAGCTTCTGTAAATTCTGGGCTTAATGTTCTGCTCTTATCATCATGCAATTCTTAAAAAAAATTTATTTTATCTGTTTAGTTAATGTGTGTGTGTGTGTGTGTGTGTGTGTATGTGTGTGTGTGTGTGTAGATGCTTTCCTCAGTCTCCCCCCAGCTTGTTTTACTTTTGAGATAGTGCCTCTCACTGAACTCAGCTTATTAATTTGGCTGTCCAGTAAGCTTCAGGGATCCTCCTGTCTCTACCTTCTCAGGTCTAGGATTGCAGACATGTGCTGGGATGTCTCACTCTTTACGTGGTGTTGGGGATGTCAGCTCGGACCCTCAGGCTTGTGCAGCACACCTTCAAGTGTCCGAGCTGTCTCCCCGGCCCACCATCATGGAGTTCCTACTTTTCTCTTTGGCCCTATGCTTTGTAAATGAGGTTCAAGGAGATGGCACCTGAGAAGCAGAGGCGGCACACGCAGTGTGATGGGCCTGTTCCTGCCAGACTGCTTCATAGAGAACTCACACTGACCCCCAAGCACAGGAGTATGATGGTTCCACGAGGCAAGGACCATTCTTGAAGCTAAAGGTGACTGTAAGGTCACCCAATCGCTGGTGGTCAGAAGAGGCCACTGTCCTCTGTGAACCAGAATATGTTTCTTTTTTTAAAATTTAGTTATTTTTATTTTATGTGCATTGGTGTGAGGGTGTCACGTCACCTGGAACAAGAGCTACAACCGTCATGAGCTGCCATGTGGGTGCTGGGAATTGAACCCGGTTCCTTTGGAAGAGCCAACAGTGCTCTCAACCACTGAGCCACCTCTCCAGCCCCCAGGACATGTGTCTAATGCAGAAAGAAAACAAGAAAGTTTTATGGAGCATGGAGATCAGAAGACTCCCCACCATGTCCTACCTATCCCATGCTGTGAACCCTGTCAGCTACCACCAGACATGTCAGAGAAGGAGAAGCGGGGTCAGTCCTTCCTTCCTCCTCTCAGTGAATCATTAGAGGGAGTTTGTAGATGGCCTTTGTATCAAGAGGTGACGTTGATTTTATTTTTGTGCAGTGTTTCCCCAGGTCTGGCAGGAAAGAAACCGCGTGTATGTAAGAAAGGAGCAAGAACCATGTGATTTGCTGGGGGTTGGCAGATGGAGCTGGGACTGCAAATGAGTTAAATGCTTTTATTTGTATTTAAAAACCAGCATAGTTCAATCCAGGCTAATGATTTATGCATTAAGTTCTTCTTTACCCTGAACATTAGATAAGAGATTTAAGAGATGGCACATTAAATCAAAGGACTGACCACCGAAAATGGGGTAGTAGTTCCTTCTGCCTTGCTCAGGGGCTCCACGTGCTCACACCTCACAAAGCAGCCAGTCATTCAATATAATGTGTTATCTATCTATAGTTTTCAAAAGGCTTTTTCAAAAGAACAGAAGGTTCATCTGTGATTTCCTGTGGGTGTCACAGGGTTCCCAGGTTGTCAGTGTCCCCACAGAGCCATGCGTTCAGACCCACACTGAAACCTCGTTGCCACCCCAAGGCCAGTACACATTACAGTCATATTTGTCCCTGAATGCATGGTAAGTGGTGTGTGTGTGTGTGTGTGTGTGTGTGTGTGTGTGTGTGTGTGTGTTCATGTGTACATGTGAGTGTAGGCCAGAGATTAACCTTGAGTTTCCTTTCTCAAGTACTATCCACCTTGTTTTCTGGGTCAAAATTTCTCACTGGTTAGGAGCTTGTCAAATGGTGACAGGGTGGCCAGTGAGCCCCAGGTCTCTGTCTGCCTCTGCCTCCCCAGCACTGGGATTATAAACTTGGGACCTATGCTTACAAGGCAAGCACTTTACTGACCGAGTCATTGTGGTGTTTTGATTCTATAGGTTTGAATGAATTGATAATACCTTCACATTTATGACTATAGGATCTTACAGAATAGCTGTTGCTTTCCTTCCAATCCTCTGTGAGCTATACACATGACTTTAAAAACCACTGCTAACATCTGCACGGTAAATGGCTTCACAATGGATGAGTGTATTTAACTCATCTCCATAGCTTTGGGGACATTTAGGTAGTTTACAATGTATTTACAATTAATTGTTTATTATGATAAGATGAAAACCTTACGAAATTAAATTGTTATGTGCACACATGGTTATTCCCTGGAGTCACATGCAGGCAGGATTTCTGAGTCAATGGATTTTGAAGGGTGTGGAGATACAGCCACAGAGGGCTTCAGGGAAGTTCAAATCAACCTGTAAATTTCCTTTTTAATATATCCTCCATCCTTCCAGTTTTTTTGCTCACACCCTCTCATTCTGTCTGTGCCAATTTCAATGGCTTATTTATTTATAAACAAGGCCTCCTGTGTACCAGGCAGTGTATCAGGGAAACAAAATGGCAAATGCAATAAAACTCAACTTTATGGGACTTTCAGTCAAGTGTCAACTAATCCCATAAAGTCCTGTGCATTTACAAAGTGTCGTGATTCTTGTGAAGGAAAGGGAAGGTCTGTAGAGCTCTTTACAGCTGTGGGCTTGACTCACCCACAGCATCAAGAAAGCTTACCTTAAAGAGTTCACACGCAGGAATGATCTGAGGGGACAGGCAGAGAAACAGACCAGGGTGACAGGCAGAGAGCGCCAGCCTGTTGTGGCCTGGGGCACGAGGGTCAAGGCAGGGTCTTGGAACCTGAATGGCAGTGTGGCCGAGCACAGAGACAATCAGGAGCATGTGTAGGGTGAGGTGGGGGAACCCTCAGGCCAGATGTAGCCTGCTGTCTGTTTTCACCAGTTAAAGCTTTCTTGGAAGACCAGTGAGCTTGTTTACTTTGCATTGTCTGTGGCCAACTTTGGATTCCAGTAGTAGAGCTGAGTGGTTGCAAGAGGCTTTGAAAGAGTTCCTGTAGCCCAAAACACAGAAAGCAGTGCTGCCTGCTAGGCAGGAGAGCACCTGCCTGTGAAGCCTTCACCTCCAGGGTGAGGGCCGCGATTGGGGTTGAAATGGGTGGGCTCCGTGAGGAAGCATATCTGGAACGGACTTTGGGTGGTGCTCAGAGTGCTGCAAGTAATCAGGGATGAGAATGCTGGTGCTCCTGGTGAGAGCTGGTGTGGGAGGTGAGACCCAGACCACTGAGAAGTAAAAGGAAAAGGATGGACATTGGCGGGTGAGGGGTGGTGGTGCCCCATATCACCTTAGGTTTACGTATAGAGCACGGTGCCTATATTATACACAGAGAAGGTGGAAAAAGCCAAGCAGCCCCCTGCTGGACACTAATGCTTCATTTGCTTTACTCTGAGCGAGCAGTTGATAAAGGCCTCTGAGCTCAGAGCAGAGCCAACAGTCTTCTAACATAATTTGGCCAAAGCGTGCTTTGTGTACTCACAGTGTGTGTATGGACTTCTGGGTTTGCATTTGCTGTTGATGTCTCAACACAGCAGTGTCTCGCCAGTGCCTGTGATGTGTTAAGCACTTGGCTTTCTTTAAGGGGATACAAGTGGAAGGTAAGCATTGGTGCAGAGCATTAGAGCTGAGCCCCGAACACGCTGTTGGAGCAAACAGCAAAACTAAACCCGTAAAGGGAAACAGGATGAGATCTTTGGGGCAGCACAGAAGCACGAGGCCAATGTTCAGAGTCAAAGGCATCAGCTGCAGCCCAGGGTGGGCTGGGAAGGCACCGGTGGGTTCTCCCACTTTCACCAAGCTGGGTAATCCACCTGAGCTCAGTGTGGTACTGCGGCCTCATTCTGCCGTGGCTGGCTCTGAGCTCTGTCTCTGCACAGTTGAATGCTCTGCCACCCTCGAGGTAGGGAAGGCACCTCACCCCCACAGCAGACAGTGAATCGGTCTCTCCTCTGCTTTCTGACATTGCTATCTCTTTTGTTCTTGTCATGTGCCATTAATATCCATTATTGTGCATCTCTGTCTACCAGGCATGGACATCTTAAGGGCTGTGTCTCTGTCTTCTATATCTTTGGGCTCCCAGTACCCAGAATCGTGCATGGTAACAACAGTAATTGTGGCAGACTACCACTGGGCTGAGCTGAACAGAGGCCAGTAACTTCTGGCTCCAGTGTTGGCAGGTTGAATGATCTGACGAAAAGTCTCGGGCTACATGCTGGTGAGGACTGGGAGTGAGAGAAGAAATTGAATTTGAATAATTGAATTTTAAGAAGCAGGCATATGCTTCCGCTGTAACCTCCCCACACCAGACAGCATAGCCCAGATGCAAGTCAAAATGCATTATGTATTTAATGTGTCTCCTGGGCTTGGCAGCTGAGCTAATAGGAGGAGAAGGCAAGGATTAGAATCAAAGTAGCAACATCTGAAGACATTTAGTGGCGGTGAAAGGTCAGGCAGCCCTTAGATAGTAAGCCAACCTTGTGGTAAGGAAGAGTGGATATGGTTGAGGGGTGGACCTGTGTGTGTGTCTACATGTGGGTGTGCGAGGTTTAGAGGAGAGACAGGAGGGACAGTGCTGGTCCCAGAGCCCTGAGGCTGACATTTCCTGGGGTTACAGTACTGGAATATCAATTCTGGTTGTTTGTATTGATCTGTGGACTGAGACTTGGGAAGGATAAAACTTCGTCTGGGAGACTGTGCAATGGTCCTCAGTGCGTCTGAAAGTCAGGGCCCGCGGAAGCAGGGTTTTGTGAAGCGAGAGGGAACTGTACTCATAGGAAGGAAGGGCTTTTTAACACCTGCCTTTGCCGAGCATGGACACATAAACAACCCCCATCTTCAGTCAGAGGCAGGGAGGGTCCAGGGGACTGTAGGGCATCCCAAACACCCCATGGGCAGAACCAGAGTTCAGAGCCAGACTTAATCTCTTCATGTGATTTTGCCTTCATAGGTCCTGAGATCTGGAGAGAGATTGTAAAACTCCAGTGAAATATAGTTTTTATATAGATTCTTGAGTGGTGGACATATAAACAGATATTGGCATGATATGGACACCTGGTTAGCGAGGCCAGGCAAGGCCTGGAGTAGCTCTGGTACCTCCTTCATATCTCTGGCATCCATAAAAGACCCCCCCAGTTCACTCCTGATTCCCATTGCTGTGGGGGGTTCTGTCATTTTAAAAAATTGTTATTCATTCTTTGTGAGTTTCACATCATTCACCCCAGCCCCACTGGTCTCCCCATCACTTCATATCTGCCTTCCGCCCTTGAAAGCAAAATAAATAAATAAATAAATAAATAAATAAATAAATAAATAAATAAAAAGAAAGAAAATAACATAAAAAGTTTAAAAAGTAAAAACAAAACAAAAAATAAAAATAAAAGCAAAAAAAAAAAAAAAAAAAAAAAGCAAAAACAAAACAAAAAAAAAAAAAACTGGCTGTGGAAGCTGCAGTATGTCACAGAGTGCCACATAGCTTTTGCCCAAACTGCTTTACTTGCAAATGTCCATTACAAAGAGTCATTAGTGCAATTCCAGGCCTCTGTCTTCCGATGCACCATCAGCACTGGACCCTCACTGGGACTCCTCTCAGACACCCTGTTGTTGTGTCACGGAGATCCTGCAGCTTTGGTCCTGTACAGCTGGCCCCTTTATGCAACCCAGAAGTTCACAGATTGTGTAGATGTTGGGGGTCGGACAACTCAAAGCCCTGGCTGGGACTGGGTGTTGACTGTGTTGTTCATCTCCAGATCTCTTGTGCCTGCGCCACCAGGGCCAGCTCTTCAGCTTTGCCCAGGTAGACAAATGAGGGTGGGGTGGGGAGGTGCTCTTCTGCTTGTGGCAGCCAATGGGAGGCCAGCTCAGCTCTCCCACACTGCCCAGGCAAGGAGGCTGGGACAAGTCTCCCACCTGCCAAAGGTGGACAGGCGAAGTTGGGGGAGGGGGTGGCGTGTGGTGGGGGTGAGGTGGCTTTCTCAAGCTCACACCCTAGGTCACCTGCTCCCAGGACACCAGGGCCCGCCCCTTCTAAGTGCTGTAGCTGGTGAGGCACAGGACCAGGGGAGATACTGTTTTTTTGTTTTTGTTTTTGTTTTAAACTTGGAGGCCTCAGCATTGCCTGAAGACCCCAAGCAGACAAGCAAGAGGGCGCTGGCTACAGGAGGCTGAGGAGTCCTTGTTAAGGTGTGTCTCTAGCTACCTAAACTATGCTCCCTCGCCTCGCCGTTATTGGCACTCTCATGTTACAGATAAGCTGAAGTCCAGGGATGCACTCCAGAACCGTTTGTTTATTTATTGTTGCTGCAGGTTGATCTCAGAGCCCCTGGGCTGCATACCAAGCCTCTAGAATATTGATTTGCAGCTCCGAGCTTGTTCCGTGGTCCCTCTGCACGCCAGGCTGTCAGAATGCCTCCCTTCCCAGCGGAGTGTGAGAGGCTCAGCACTTTTTATGGAGCCTTTCCCTCAGTTAGTTCTCAAACCCTAGGCAGTTGCTAAGGGCTTAACAGGAGATATCTATTATATTGTATATGTTAAAAAAGAAGGGGTCTGGCCGAGGCTGAAGCTGAGTGATTGTATCCTGCTTGCCACATGCAAAAACCTGGATTCCACTCTTTGCACTGAACCCCAAGCCCCAGGCAAGCAAACGAGCCCCACAGTATTTCCTGTGGGAAAAAAACAAAACAAAACGTACTCTTACTATAAAAACATTAGAACTGAAAATTAATAGAAAAATAATTTTCCTTTATTCTATCCAAATAACATCCATTCCCAGTGCTTATGAAGGAATTTCCAGTCTGTTTTGTTTTTCCATGTTGCACTACACAACAATGTGAGTGGGAGGGTTGGGGATCGGGAACTGAATTTTTGGCCTGATGGACCTGTGTGCATGCCACAGGTGTGTTATATGTGTAAACATAAGTATAGTACATGTGTACACACATATGCGCGCGCGCGCGCGAGAGAGAGAGAGAGAGAGAGAGAGAGAGAGAGAGAGAGAG
>OU015747.1:143926702-143948792 GCA_907169655.1 Acomys percivali
GAAAGGAGAGGAGGAGGGGGAGGGAAAGGGGGAGGGGAAAGGAGAGGGGGAGGGGGAGGGAAAGGGGGAGGGGAAAGGAGAGGAGGAGGGGGAGGGAAAGGGGGAGGGGAAAGGAGAGGGGGAGGGGGAGGGAAAGGGGGAGGGGAAAGGAGAGGAGGAGGGGGAGGGAAAGGGGGAGGGGAAAGGAGAGGGGGAGGGGGAGGGAAAGGGGGAGGGGAAAGGAGAGGAGGAGGGGGAGGGAAAGGGGGGAGAAAAGGAGAAAGGGAGGGGGAGGGAAAGGGGGAGGAGAAAGGAGGGGTGAGGGGAGGGAAAAGGGGAGGGGAAAGGAGGGGGAGGGGGAGGGAGAGGAAGGAAGAGAGAATAAACACTGCATTTAAAGCAGGAGGAGCCAGTGCTGTGGCTCCTGAACTGCCAACACTGGACAAGTACCAGCTTGAGTTTCCTGCTTCTAGAATAAGTGTCCTTGAACCCTTCCCCCTTCAACCCAAGGTCTAATAGGTTATGATGACAGGAGATCAAAAGGCAAGGCTAATTAAGACGTAGAACAAAGGACATCAAGACAGCCCTGCTTAGCTCTAGGCCCCCTCCCACTATCATCACCAGCAGCAGCAGCTTTGTCTCTGGCATGTGCTCTTCCTGCCCTGGATTCTGCAAGGCTGCTCTACCTCCATCAGCCTCTTGTGACACACCCCTGTGTGCAAAGCTGTCCTCTATGGTCCGGGCAGGTGCATGTGTTTCTGTAGCCTGTGCTCAGCCATTTTAGAACATGCACCAGCCACCCCTGAGTCCATGACTTCTGACACACTTCAAGGGTGGAACTAAGGTCTGTGCAAAAAAAAAAAAAAAAAAAAAAAAAAAAAAAAAGGAGGCTTTCAGCCCTACCCAGAGCAGGCAGGTAGATCCGGAAAGGACAGATTGGTGACAAGGCGATAGGCAAAACAATGTGTCAGCCACAGGGCGAATACAACTTGGAGAGTGTCTTTCCCCTCTGTTTCTTGTTCCCGTTAACCTTTGCCCTTTATTCCAGGGCGTGCGCGTGCCCACCCCGCCCCTGCACCTCCTCTCTGCCGTCCTCCTGCAGCCCGTGCCTTTTCTAGTCTTCGGCACTGGCTTGCACCTCATCATCTCATAAATGAACTCTTGCATTCAGAGCCCCCTCCAAGCACTGTGGCCAGAAAGAACCTTTAACTCCAAGACAAAATAGAAAGAGGAAAAAGAATTAAAGAGGGAGTGGGCAAGGAAAGCAATATCCAGCCTCAGCAGTTTGTTCCTGGCCACCGGCATGATGTTTGTGCTTGGTGCCCTGTCTGCTTCCTTGTGGGAGTTTCATAAATTGATGATGATAACAGCATATTTCTCTTTAAGTCCTTGGACATTCGATCTTTATTGCTTTCTAAAGTCTGCTTGGGGCACAGAGGAAGCGAGGCTGCTGAGGTTTCGCTCTGTCCGTCCTGTGAGCTTCCTTGCAGGATTTGCACCAACTGTGCAGCTTGTACTCTGAGGTAGCAGGTCACGCTGCCGGAAGTGCCGGAAGCTGGTACTGCAAGGTCCAGACCAGGTGGTCCAGGGAGACACAGCAGGCTCAGCTTGGTGGCTGGACAGAGAGGAGGGGGCCAGACTGAAAATCATCTGGAGAAAGCATTCATAGCTTTAAAAATTCCCCACCTACACTTAGAATTGCTGGTAAAAATTATGCGAAATTCATTTTCTTCCCAGCCCTACCGTTAAGTGTGAGTAACACAAATAGCAGGGTTTTGAACGGAAATAGTCATAACTGTCTTCTGATCAGTTTAATCACCACGACACAGTGGGTTTCCTCCCATAGCTGAAGAGCAGTGCCAACGGTGGTGCACGGTGGACACTTATCCTCCCAGCTAACACATTTTGGCTTGACTGTTGATTTCATGAGCTAGAGATGTGTGTGTTTTGAGTTCTCATCAGAAAACAATGAATTCTGCGGTGTGTCATTACCTGCCTACGAGAGGCAGGCACTGAATGCCATCCATGCTGGGTGAAAAGCCTTTGCTGTTAAAAGGAACCAGGTCTTTTCAGGCTGAGTTCTAACACCAGGAGGGAAATGAAAATAATCTCAGGCAAGTGGGTTTTCAGCTCATCTCACAGGCTTCAACGCACTGAATCACCACCCTGGTCCTCTTCTGTGTCCTCACATACTCCGTCTCTTTCTGGAGAGTGACTTGGGGTGTACTGGCTGTGCATAAACAGCCAGATAGTCTAGTTCTTTTTAGCACGAACTGTCTAGACTCCCACAGGGTGTGCCAATCACAGAAAAGCTGTGCCTGGGATGCAAGCCCCACAGCCTTTGGCCTTTCAGCCGCAACAGCGCCAGGTCCCAAGGAGCCTGAGCTGGGGGCATGCCTGCCGCTTGCTGAGTACCTTAAAATATTACCCTGGCTCAAAGGCTCCTGTGCGCTGTTTTCATTTACAGAAGATGTAAGGGGGCCATTAGGACAAGACTCTGCGTGCATGGCTCGGTACGTGCAAGTCAGTCATGCATGCAAGAAAGCCCCCCTCGTAACATGCTAAAGACACTGGCTTGCATGCGTGATCAGCACAGCTATTATGAATCCTCCAAAGGGCAGACGTTTCAGCAGGCACACTCCATGTGCTCGCAGACGGTGCAAGCTGGGCTTGAAATCAGGAATGAGTTGGAAATTTACTGATTTTATTATTGGAATGAACGCTCAGAGACAGAGGGGACTGTTTACTACCACTGTCTTATTCTGAAGTCTGGGATCCTGTTGCGTGCCATCTAGTGGCTGGAGAGTGAATGTACAAATCCCTTAAGTCTCAGAAAATGGAGATGGAGGTGGCTGTCCTTGAGTTCCAGGGTATAGCAAGTGGGAAGAGGTTGGTTGGTGCTCCCTTGCCAGCCCAGGACATTGATCTCAGGCCCTTCCTCAGCCATTGCTCCCGTGCAAATCCTGGTCCAGGTGGGCCACACTGACTTTAAAAATAGCAAAGACTAACTGGGAGGTGATTTGACAGGTGGGATCAGAATGCTAGCTTGTCCAGAGCGCAGGGGAGAGGGGAGGACACCTAGGCTGCAAACATCCTGACTCTGCTGCCTATGCCTTCCCAGACTGCAGCTCCTTGGAAAGGGCCACCCTAGTGTTTTCTCCCAGGACCCAGCTTGGCTCTGAGCTATCCTGTGCAGTATAGGTCTCTGGGACAGGGCCATCCTACTGGTCAATCCCAGGCTCCAAGCCCACATAGGCTTAGCTGTGGGCTAGCCTGTACTGTCTGCTGCCTGTGCCTCCTGCCTGATACTCAATGTTAGCTTCTGAGAAATGTGAGCCAGGATGCTTGTATCTGGTCCCGGCACAGAGGAACCTCCTAAGAACCTGTAAAACGTGTCTACAGTGATAAAACGTGCTGTAATGGGTTCCTTTCCTGGCTTTGGTAGTGATGTGACTACTGGGGGCTACCTGGACAGCTTATGATGGGGCAAGGATGAAACCTTTCAGCCTCATCCTCCCGTGATGCAATGGGCTGTGCTTACCTAACCACATCTCCATGGAAACCTCAGACTTGGGTCAGCACGTCCAGGCTGCTGAACTGCCCAGTGGGCAGGAGGGTGGCACAGCCGAGCTCTGTGGCGCAGGAGCTCCTGGCTCGTCTGGAATTCACCGCAGGTTCCTCTTCATTCCGTCCTTCATGCTGCCCTCCGTTGTAGAGTTCATTGTAAGCACGAGCCTCACTGAGGTCAGTGAGCCACTCTACCCAACAGTGAAAGTGCAGTGTGGTCGTAGGCGCCTCCCCCTTCAGATCTGATTATTCCGAAGTACAGGCACCCTATGGAGCTGCTTGTGACATCTCAAGTGGGAGGGATACAAAAATCCCAGGGTGCATCTGAAGTGGGCTCAGTCCCTAACCAGTGGCATTTACACTAACTCTTGGGGACCATCCACTAGGCTGCAGTGGGTCGAATGACACCTCGCTAGTGTCCAGAGGCTTAAAGAACTGATTGGCTTAATCAGACATGTTGTGAGTAAAAGGAACTCGCCACTGGAAGAAGACAACAAACTAAACAGCCTAATGCAGATATGGGTTTGTTTAAATATTTAAAATCCTTTTAAGCTGTACCGAACAAAGCATAGCTCTTACCCCAATGGGAGTGAGAGGCGTTTATTCTGAACCAGACGCATTGATTGTGACCGTGGCCCAGGAACAGGGATTCCTGATTTACGAATGGCTTGCTTCATAGTGAAAGACATTGCATGGACGTTTTATAGTCACAGAACAAGAAGAAGCCAGAAGTCAGTACACTTACAAGTGCTGATGAGGGCAGCACCAGAGAGGCTGATGACTGCAGAGCAATCTCTCCTCTAGGCTCCTTGCTGTCTATAACACTCTTGTCTGGGTTGGCAGAAGGTCTGCTAACTTATGCACTCCAAGTGTCTACCTAGCCATCAAAAAGATGGTCAGATACAGAGGCTGGTAACGGCTGCTAAGGAGACTGAGGGCAGCCCAAGATGACTCCATCTCTCCAGTGTCACAGAGATTTGACAATAGACAGGATGTCCTCAGCCGTGGCTTTGAAGAACTTCAGCTTCACAAACTCAGCAATACAGAGTCCCTGGTATGAGCCTGCATTTGCTACCTCCAGGCAGAGCTCAAAGACCCCGCGTGACCCTATCAGCTCACAAAGATGTGTTACCCTTGGGGAAATTGAGGATCTGGGAGGCAGGACTGAGAACATAGTGATGTAAACAAAACACACCCCACTTATTTCTCCCCCTCCGCCCTCCCCTCCTCGCCAGCTCTCTCCTCTCCTTGGTCATCCACCATTTGTCCTCTCCCTGTGTCCTCCATGGCCAGTCTCTTTCCCTCTGTGCTCTCACCCCCATTCCAGCCATCTCACCCCACTGTGTTCTCATGGGCTCTGTCTCTCCCCAGTCACTGAAGATCAGTTCCTTAGTATAGAGACCTTTAAAACCACTTCACTCAATTGCTCAGTTGTCAGAGAGAAGGCAAAACCAGGCGCGCGCGCACACGCGCACACACACACACACACACACACACACACACACACACACACACACGATATGGAACACTCGGCTTCTGTTTCCTGGTCTAAGGTCTGGGTTTACACTGAAAGGCTTGCTCTGAGGTCCACAGGCTGGATTGTCCACGCTTCCTAGCATCTTAGTGGTGCCCGGGAGGAGGGGAGGGTGACCAAGGACACGGGGCAGAGAAAGAAGGGAGCTTGGCTGGCATTGCCTGGAGGAAGAAGAGACGCCAGCACTGGTCTGTGCTCCTGAGTGGTGCTCACAAGCAATCAGCCCATCTGCCAAGAGAGTGCAGAACACAGACAACCATGTTCTGTGCAACATCAAGCTAAGATGCTCCTGGGCAGGTCCTGTTTCTCCCTTGTATGTGGCCTAAGAAAATCAGCTTACTTGTTAGGCCTAAGCTTAGCAAAACCATGGTGACTTTAAGCTCCATTTTTAATTGATGATGGGCAAGATGAAAGTGGGGCAGCCTGTGGAACCCAGTCCTTGCTAATCTTACAGGCCTATGGCCTGCAGCTGCTTCTGGAAGCCCGGAATGTCTGAGGAATGCCCGTGGCTGTGGCGATGCTCCTGAGTGATGAGTTTTCCAGGGTGGCTGGAAGGTGCCTGTTTGTTCTCTCCAGAATCCACTAGCAGGGATGGGGGCCTCAGGGCCCAGGCCACACCACCTACAGATGGAGCTCCCAGCATACCTCCCTGTGGCTGGAAACAACACTGTCTTTCTGCTGGGCCTCTGCCCTTCAGGAGGTGAACTTGTGCTGGCAGACCAGGTGCCTGTGGGTGGCTTGCATCTTTGCTTCTCCGTTAGAGTGGAAACATTTATCTGGCCAAATGAAGCCACTCTATACTACTCAAAAAAACAAATGTCCTTTAGCTATTCTTGTCTGATGTTTGTCTTCCTGTGCATTCTCTCTTATCTGGGGACTTTGTGGATTTTCTAAAAAAAAAAAATCAATATAAGAGGCTAAAAGGAAGTTAGCAGGAGTTACGTATAAAAACTACATTGAGAAGCGAGGGGGAGGGGGTAGGGAAAGGGGAAGCCACCCACTAGTCAGCGGACACCTGTGTGCCTAGCCATGTGGTCGGTATCACAGCAGTGCAGAAAAATAAAGGTCACCCACCTCTCGTGTCCCTCGCAGGTGTTTCGGGATGGAAGGCAGCAAAGGGGCTGAAAGCTTGGATAGTGGTCAAAGGGCATGGCTAAGTGTCAGTCCTGCACCCCACTCATACCCAGCTTTTGTATTTGAGAACCGGGGAAAGAATACCCTTTTTCCCACAGGAAAGTGAGGTGAAGCTGCAGGCACTCTCTGGAACAACCACCTTGACAAGCCCAGAGCGGCTACATGGTTATGTGTGTGAGTGCTTCGGGGAAATGAACACGGTGCCTGCAATAAACTACCCGGAAGCGCCTTGTTCCCCACATCGCTACAGAGTCCCTAGCATTTAATAATAAGGTTATAATTTATCTAAGTAGCTCAACTCCATATAAACTGTGCTGAGGACAGGAATCTGGGCTTCACATACAGAGAGAAAGCAAGGCAAGTAGATCCCTTGCACACAGGGAAAGACACCCAACAATAAGATAGATCCAAGTTAGCACTAAGATGCCGTTTGTCTCAAATTTCATTTGGGGATCCACTGGGCTGTTAGGATGTTAGGAACGTTTTGTAGTGTTGCCAAGCAATTTGGTAGAAGGATGGAAAAGCCACAGACATGAGTGGTGGATCCCAACTCTGCAGCTATAAAGACAGTCTACTGCTGTATTCACATCAAAGGTAGTTTTAAGCTGCAGAGCTATCTATAGGAGACTGGGTGGTGGGGGGTGGGGGTGGGGTCCCTGGGCTTTCTTAGATAGAATCTCCTCAGGTAATGGAGTAAGTCTGCACACGTGCTTACGGGTGCTTATGGAGTGCGTACATGCAGTTGGCCCTCAGTTTCCACAGGTTTCACATCTGCCACTCAAATGACCATGGATTGAAAAGATTCCAATAAAAATTCCACAAAGTCTTAAAAAGCCAAACTTGGCTAGGCTTACAATAGCACCCATGAGTTCCCCACCCCCCAACGAGTCTAAAGTCCAGTTAGACAGCTGTCCTCTGCCCTGGAGGTGTGGATGCCACTGTCGACACCTGTGGGGATGTCTTGGCATGCTGGTTAGTGTAGTGGTTCTCGAGGTGACAGCTGGGTAGACGCGTTGATGGCTTTTCTCTGTTGGCTGCTTGCGTAGCCCCTCCAGGTGCTGACTGTGAAGCCAGGCCTCTGGGAGGGAGCGTACAGGCCAGATGCAGCTCAGTTCTTTCAAGTCCCATGTCCTACAGGCATGACATCATCAGCACAGGGGCCAAGCTCAGGACACAGCCAAGGGCAGCGTCAGACTCTGCAGTACGTTGGGAACTTTTTGCATTCCTCTGACCAAAAACTCAGGCCTGCTACTGGTATTTTTTATAAGACAGTCTATGAATCTCGAGGGAGCCATTATCACACCATGTAGCATGTTTTCATTTAATCTATATACACACGTATGCACATACATTTAATGTATTACATGTAATTTTAGGTCAGCAAAATGATATGATTCCCTATGGGCTTTTTTTTTTTTCTCAAACGTTCTTAGTATTATTTGTCCCTCCTCTTCGTTTCCCCAGTGTCGCCCTTTCTTCTCTCCCCGCTAACACCCCCCTCATTTTCACCATTTCCCCTTCCTCCCTGACACCCGTGTCCTGTCAGTCCTCTCTAGAGCTCCCATGCCCGTGAATCTGCCCCACAGAACACAGTTCCAAGTTCACATGAGTGGAGTGAGTGAGGAGAGGCAACCGTGCTGCAGCTCCCAGCAGCTCGTGGCCCCCTCCATCACTCATCGTGGGGTGCTGTTGGCCTCCCCTCGCGTTTGCGTTCCGTGCAGCTAGGCTTGCAATGACTGACTGTACCGTGCGTTTACAGGGTCTTCCCTGCCCTTGCTTCCTGGCCTCTATGATATAACAGAGGTGGAGCTGTTTCCACTGGGTGTGCTGTTGTGTCACCTTGAGATGAGTTAAAGTTGACGTGGCATGTGCAGGGGGTCTGTGCAAATGCCAGGGTATCTAGGGGAAGGAACCTGTGCACCCGCACAGCCCACTGGGAAACTGTTAGCTTTTGTGTAAAAATAGGAAAAATACATTTGCTTCCTGCTTCCCTTTACATAGAATGCCCACGATACACCTCGGAAACTGGTAACAGTTGTCTCCAGGGAGAGATGTGGGTTAGCGGGCAGGGTTGGGGGGATGACACTTTTGTTGTGATGTTTGGGAGCACTTGTGTAGTCTTTGAGAATGATGGAGGCTTTCTTTGGAAGCCAAGGTCCCAGAAATGCAAGGACCACTAAAGCTGTTCAGAACTGGGGTCCGGGGGCTGGAGAGATAGCTCAGTGGTTAAGAGCGCTGCCTGCTCTTCCAGAGGTCCTGAGTTCAATTCCCAGCACATGATGGTTCATAGCCATCTGTAATGTGATCTGATGTCCTCTTCTGGCCTGCAGGTGTACATGCAGCAGAACACTGTATACAGACTTGGAGTCTGATCACAGAAGGTTATTCTGAATTTAAGGAAGAAGTTTATTGTAGGTTGTAGGTGACAGCTCAAGAGGGAGAGAGGGAGAGAGGGAGGGAGGGAGGGAGAAAGGAGAGATAGATATCTAGATATCTAGATAGATATCCAGATAGATAGATAGATAGATAGATAGATAGATAGATAGATAGATAGGATCATGTTCCCAGGAAATGGGATACTATTCGGGGCGTTTTAAAGGACTTATGGCAGACACTGGGGGGGAGGTGTGTGTAGAGGGATGGGTTGGTCCACTTCTCCTGGCCAGGTGCCCAGGTGCCCCTCTCAGTCTCAGTCACGTGTTCTCGTGACCTTTAGTCAGAGACGGTCATTTAAGAGGTAACAAAGAAAGAGGAACCAGAGCTCTCTTCAGCACTGGTGCCTCCGCAAATACTTTCTCAGAACTGCTACACCTTGGGGTCCCTGTCCTCCCTGGCCAGTTTCTGTCACCTGTTCTCTTCAGCTGTGCATACATTTTTCTTTTGTAAAGATTCCCAGGTACTCTGTAATAGGCGCTTATTAAGCCTATTAGGATGGAATTATGAAATGCCACTCCTGAACACCGTCTAGTGCTGGATGACAAACGTGTATCTGAGTTTTGTGTAGCACCTTCATAGCTGACTCTATCACAGTGATCTGACTCCTCAAACCGTGGATGGTTATTATCACCCACACCAAACAGAAATGGTGCCACCAAAGTGGCTGACCTGTTCTCTCAGTACTAGGACAAGTTACACAGTCCTTGTGACTCAGTGACCAAGTCTACAGTCCCTTGTTTAAAAATTCCTAAATAATTCCTAAGCATCAAAGCAGAATATTTGACCGAGCGTGGGGCCCTTCTGACTGTGGGACCCTAGATGGCTTTATGAGCCACCCCAGCCTGCACTCCAGCCTCTGCCTAGGGCAGATTTCCCTCCTTTGTCCCCTTAAATGGAGTTCTGGATGTGTCTTGGCTTCCAATGCATGGTGGGTAGACAATTCAATCAGTGTGATGGTAGAGAGACAAAGACAGCAGTCATTGCTGCCAGACATGGTGGTCCCGGCTAGGTTTGGGGGTGAGGTTTCTTTCCTGCATGAGTGGTTCCTTGGTGTTCTGCAGTGAAGCGGCCCTGGAATTTACCAGCCTCTAGCAACCATGAAATGTGACTCATTACTGCTTATCCCTTAGAACCAGAGTTCCCAGGGGGCCAGGGGAATTCCCAGACTTATGTTTAAAGGTTCTCCAAGGCTCATTAGCTGCTTAGAACTTCATGACTGTGGAAGGCGGGGAGGCTGAAGATCTTGAGCTAGCTTGACTTCTCTCGTTAGCCATCCGTTTCCACCTCTGTGTCTGACCTAATGTCCTTGGCATTATCGGGTAAAGCCTTTGAAATGTGTTAACTTAGCAGAATACTTTCTCCTACCATTGCGGATGCTAAGGGTGTCATCAGATAGCATCCCATAGTATTGTAACCTACCTACCTGATATTACCACCAGCGTGTTTGTAAATGCCTTGACTTGTGGCTTTCATTTGTTCTGTGACTATGAAAAGTACATGTAACCACTTAACAGAGTTGGATGTGTCATTTGGGCAGGACAACCCAGAGCTATATTCTCAGATCAGGCCACTTATATATAGGTTAGAATAAATTATCTCTTATTCCCATGGAGACGAGTGGCACATTTGGTGTTAATGCCTTTTCTAGCTTACCTCAAACCCATGTTCTCGAGGCTTCACTGTCTCAACTCCAACAATAGTAAACAAAGCCCCACTCCTCATGGGCTGACTCTGAGCTGGAGAAGGTGGTGGGAATCATTAGATTAATAGGCTGGCAATGTCCAACAGCAGAAAACACCAGCTCCACCTGCCAGAGGCCAGCAGGCCAGAGAGCTTCCACAGCAAAGACGCTGCGTGTATTTAAGCTAGCTTTTCCTAAGCGATTTGACTGTGGAATCTTTAAAGTTAATTCAACATTTTTTCCATTAAATACTCTTGCCATCCTGCAGGCTAAAGCCCATGACACTTACCGTAGGAACTGAACTGGATGAATTTCTTACATGAACAGAGTTTTAAGGGCAAAAGTGTAGGCTCTGGCAGCCCTAACAAGCTTGGTTCAGCCACTGGTACCAATATACTAATTAAAGAGAGGAGAGATCATATCTGTGTGGCACGTTGGGAAGAACAGATAGGGGGGTTCATCCTTGGAACTTGGCATGAGTCTAGGCTTAAATAAAAGAATAAAAGAATAGGAGACAAGAGGTCTATATAATTAGATGTGATGTGATCTGGTCCATCAATTCTCAGAGTCCCACAGGATGATCCCAAGAAGCCCTTTACTGCTTGAGGGAACAAGGTGGTTCTCAAGACAGATCTCTTCTACCCTAGGGTAGAGCCTCCTTCCTGTGGGTGGACAACTCTCCTTTCCTGGGATGGTCACGTCACTCCACACTCTGCTGCTCCAGGAACCCAAGATGATTTGAGAGTGAATATTAAGGGCAATGATTTATCATTGCACCTTCAACTAAAGCAAGGGAGGCAGACAGACAGACTGACACAACAAAGGAGGGAGGGACGCTGGCCTTCCATCCTGCTTTGAAGGAGGATTCAGTGTTTTACGGCCAAAGCAACCACTCTGTGAGATTCATTTGTGAGCTGTGGTTCCCATGAGAAGCTGAACCACTCCTAATGATTTATACAGTTGATTGGTTGATTAGGACTTCTGCGGCTGGAGAGTTGGAATGTTACAGATCCAGAGCTAATACTCCAGGCTAACTTTAGCCCTCCTAATCGTCACTCATTGTCCATCTCTGTGTTTGGCCTGACATCCTTGTGACTGTTAGATGACTTCTTTTGGAACATGCAGGCAAACTTCAAGTGTCCACAAACCCAAAGGCAGAGAATATCATCAAAAAGAAATCTGTGGCCTGAAACCAAGTTCTCTACTTTGATGTAACCTGACATCAATGTGTCGGAAAAGTGCTTTGATTAATGGCTTTGTTCTGTTACTGTAAAACCTCATGAAACTGTTCTCATGTTTGAGGATGGCATTTGGGGTAACCTGAATCCATGTTCCTGGGCCATAGCCACTCTTATCTGGCTCCAAAACAAGCTATTTGTTTCCTTGAAATAAAAATCATGCAGATATATGAGCTATCACCCAGAGGAGCTAGGGAAGGCCATGGTCATGTCACTTAGTTCCCTGGGAGGTAACAAGATCAGCTTTCATGCCCTTTAACCTCTTATATGCCAAAAGTAACCAGTGCATCACCATTTTACCCCACAGCTAGTCATGCATTTCAACTGTCAGAGAGAACCTGGCAGTGTTTGTCTCTGCTTAGGTGGTCCATGTTTTATTATTCATGGTTTAATCATTGAAGAATATTCCTTCATCATCTGCTGTCTTAGTTTCTCCCTGTTGCTGTGATTAAATAACCCTGAGAGAGGATGTATTCTGGCTCTCTGTTTGAAGCCATCACAGTGGAGAAGCTATGGCTTCAACATAGGGTCACGATAGCAAGAGGGCAACTGGTCACATTACAGTGGCAGTTCAGGAATCATAGAAGGACAGTAAGTAGGTCCTGGCTATAAAACCACAAGGCCTGGGATTGGAGAGATGGCTCAGTGGTTAAGAGTACTTACTGTTCTTCCAGAGGACTCTGGTTCAACTCCCAGCACCCACATGGCATCTGTCTATAACTCCAGGATCTGACACCCTCACACAGACATACATGCAGGCAAAACATCAATGCACATAAAATAAAAATAAATAAGTTATTTAAAAAACCTCAAGGCCTGTCCGTAATATTTATTCTACTTCTTTCAGCAAGGCTTGACCTTCTAAAGGTTCTACAGCACCCCGAAAATAGCAGCCCACCCGGAGACTAAGTGGGGACCACAATATCTGGTAAGAACCTTTGTTTTTAAAACCTTTCCTCCTCTCTCCTCTCCTCTCCTCTCTCTCTCTCTCTCTCTCTCTCTCTCTCTCTCTCTCTCTCTCTCTCTGTTTTAATTCAAGTTACACATGTCTTCTGAATGTGGGTCAGTGTTCCACTTAATGCTTTCTGAAGAACTGAAGGATTCACTTCCCAAATAATAGGCCCCATTAACCAAGGAAAGAGGCCAATCTCTGCATCAGGAACAACCAGCCTTGTTTTGTTGATTTCTTGGGGTAGAGAGCAGACGATCAGGCGAACAAGGTAGAATGCTTAATTCATTCACTATTAGGACACATGGAAATTGTGCCATGGGCTCTTTAAGTAGTTGAGACAGCAACGTTTTCAAAGTTTTGTCTTAGATAGAAGCCTTCAGAGCAAACTCTCCACATTCCCCGCCCTGGTTATAGAGGTAGACTTCCGGCTCTTACTTCATAGGGTCAGCTTTTGGCCTGAAGCAGTGTTTCGCTTGACTTCGCTTGTTGTTATCTGCTTTCATTGACCAGCTCAACCCGCTGCTTTGGATTCACTGAACTGAGTTCCAAAGTGCTGAAGCAGCTGAAGAATTGTAGAAATTAATTTTTTAAGTGGTAGTGAAAAGGATAAGATCCTAATCCTGAATCCGTGCTTGGTAGGCTAAAACTGATCAATTTCCCAGACCCTAATTAAAACAAGCTACACAGCAGCAGCAGAGAATCCAGGGCTTTTCCTCGTGATGAATGCAACCAGCCTGCAAATTTCTCCTTTCTGGAAACAGAGATTTCCTGTGCAAGAGCCGTTAGACACAAAGCTTCCTGGCAATCCATATTTGGTAATACGCATGCACCTGCCACAGCTCAGATCCTCTCCTCCTCACACAGTGGCCCCCACTGAAATCAAGCAGTAATTCCAGGGAAGGGGCCGCTTTCTGCACACGTGTGTTTTTGAACAGCCATCGCTGGGTATTGAAGGGGTAAACAAATATGGCGGGACATTGACTCGTACATCATCTGAGTTGTGAAAGTCTGCAGTGAGCCATCTGCTTTCAAATTTCATCCTGGCCTTCTGTCAATTAGCACTATAATTTCAGATGCAGTGTAGGTTAACTTCTGATTGATCTTCAATTACCACTGGTTCTTATCCATTTACTTTATTTTTAATTCGTTTTCTCTCCCGGATACACAGGGAAGCTGTGGGACGACCTTCCTGTGTTTGAAATGCTGATTGCTCTTGGGCATGAAAGGATCTGCATTCTTTCCCTGACTTTTTCAGAACCCAGGTACTGTACAGTTGGTAGAACAATATTTGCCAAAAGAGAAAAAAGAAAAAAGAAAAAAGAAAGCATTAGGAATGCAGCAGAGACTTATCAAATGTGATAATGTGATTATAATTATTTTTCCCTTTCCATCTGTATGTAAAATTTAGAATTGGGGAATTTTCGCCAAATTCACGAAATGACTCCAAACACGCTACAAATGGTTCTGGCAGGATTTTAAGGAACTTGCAGAGTGTGCAAAACGACAGCCCCTTAGGACACCAGCTCTTAGGTCTCAAAAGTCCTCCGCCCATGCTTCCCTGGGAGGCAAGCCATCGAAGCCTCCAACCAAGAGACTGGTAGATTGTCCTCAACGCCACCATCAGACAAGAAGAATTCTCTCTCTGACCTGAAGGTGGACTGGGATAGTTCAGTTACTTCCCAAGCAATCTGGAGTGAGGTGTTGTGGCTCTGACGGTTTCTCTATCGCTTATTGCACTTTACCATTGTGAGAAGCCATTCCCTTTCGCTTGATAAATTTGATTCACGAGCTGCTGGAAGAGTCCTTGCCTACAGCACAAGAAGCCCTGGGTTGCATCTCCAGCACTGCGTGAACCAGAGGTGGTGGCACATCTGTAATCCTTGCACTTGGGAGCTAGAAATAGAAAGATGAGAAGTTTAAGGTCACCTTTAGCTCACAGCGAGTTCAAAACCAGCTTGAGACACGTGAGGCCTTGTCAAAACAGATGAATAAACAATGAAGTTGACGTACAATGGTGTATTATGTTCTTACTTCTTTCATGATGCTCTATTAAAACAACTTGACCAGTAAACACCTCACAGGAGAAAGGGCTTACTTACCTAACAGTTTAGCTCACAGTCCATCTTTGAGGGGAATTCAAGGTAGGGACTAAGGTAGCCAGTCACATCACACCCCTTGCTAAGAGCAGAGAGAATTTAGTGCACCCTTGCTGCCTGCTTGTTTTCATTTGGTGTCCTCCTGTCTTACAGTTCAGGACCTTGTGCCTAGGGGATGGTGCTGCCCACAATAGGCTAGATCTTCATATATCACTTTGCAGTCAAGATAATGTCCCACAGACAGGCCAACTTCATCTACACAACTCCTCCAGGTTATAAAACTAGTCTTATATTGGTTATAATTATTGAAATTGGACTGGTTTTTAAATTATTTTTTTGTACGATCAGCTTACTGGAAGCTCCTTGTGCTATTAAGTGAGGGATAGATTTTTATGGATAAAGTGGTGATACTTTCTTCTTATTTCCGTCTTATGTCATATGCATCGCTGGCTCTTTTATTTGTAAGCTGTGTTGAAATCACAACAAAGGTCTTTGTACTAGCAAGGGTGAGTAATAAATGGATCCACAGTTACAGGGGCTTAAAACAATAAGATCTGGCTTCTTGCTTGTGCCATGGGCCAATGCATGCATTTCCTCATGTTATAGTTCCATAGTCCTTGAGGATCTTGAAGCATCTTTCAACAAACATTGGGGGGGAAACAAAACCAAAAGCAAAAAGAAATGTAAATAAAGTGAGGGAATCCTGTGGACCTAAAAGACAACACTCAGGGTCCCTCCATCCGTCAGCGGGTCAGAACTCAGTCACAGCTCCTGCCTAACTAATGGGGAAGCTATAGGAAAACACAGGCTTCCATTAGTTCAGGAAGAAGAGACTGGTCCTGAGCCCCAAGCAGTTCCTGGCATGGGGCTGTTAGTGTGTCTTGTGCCTCTGTAATGGGGAGCAGGGACATGCGTTGGTTTCTGCAATTTCTATTCACTTTGTGCTTTGCTGAATAACAAATAAGAGCTATTAAGCACTTGTTAAGAGTCCAGGACCTTGGGGTATAAACACTGATGCATAGAGGGACAAAGGACTCTACTATGTGGTAGACTTGTGTCTCTATCAAGATGTGCAATTTGGAAAATTGCCTCAAGTGCTAAGCCTGTTTCTTCTACCTTTCAGAACTCACCAGATTTTGCTGTCACTAGACTGCACAATTGGCACTATTTGGGGATTCCACCCCTAGGTGTGCCAATGACAAAATGAGGGTGCCAAATACACCCCCAAGGATTCCACAGGGCTTGCTGTTCATGGAACTTGTCTCCCTATAAGTGATCAATGGCACTTAAAATAGCAATAAATATTATTTTTTCATATAAAAACAATGTTACCTTAAATATTATAACAATAAAACAGAGCCTCAAAAGTTTGTCACAGGCTGGAAGCAAGCTCCGCTCAACCTGACACATCCAGTAAAGAGTTATCACTGAGCAAGATGGCGGGTGCTTCACCATCTGTATCTGCTCCACGGCCTTGGTAAACTGTGGAGACATCTTCATTCCTGGCTGCCACCTTTCCACTCTCACTGTAGGTAAAGCTCTGCCTGCAACCTGGCAGGCAGTTTCTAGTCTTTGGAAGCCAGTCACGGTAGCTCACACTTGTGCTACCAACATGAGTGAGACTGAGGCAGCGGGTTGCCATGTGCCTAACCCTGTATCCATGTGGACTGTGAGTTCCAGACCAGCTTGGGAGGCTCTGTCGAGAAAGAACAGGGGGTGGGATAGAATACGAATGAATCTGACAGGGCTTGGGACAACTTCCTTCTTTCTAACTCAACAGTATTCTGTAGGTATGATTTTCTGATGTTTTACTCGCCCTGCTAAAGATGACTGGTTTTTATTTTTTATTGTTACAAAGTAAATACGCAACGGTTTGCGTCACCGTGACCATGTGAGGGTACTTACTTAGAATAGTGGAGGTGTGGATGCTTTTGTCCAGATGTGTCTGATGCTGGGGTTCCTAAAATGTGGGGCTAAGTGTTTGTGTAGGTCCTTGTGATGGGGAAGGCACAGGTGCAGGAGAGCAGGATTGCTGGTCACACTGTATCTGCAGATAGGAAACAGCTGACAGGAAGTGAGGTGCCCAAGCTGTAGGACCTCAAGTCCCACCCCCCAGGTAACTACTTCCACCTTCTAGGCTCCTAAATGGTTCACAACTTTCTGAAACAGTACCATCAGCTGGGGCCAACTGTTCAAACACACGAGCTAATGGGTGCATACCACATTGAAACCACCACAGCTTCCCACCACTTGGGCATCAGGCCACGACTTAAGGCCACGCTCACTTCCAGGCAACCACTTTGCTCTGGTGCATCCCTGCACACCTGCCCAGGAGGTGGCCCAAAAGCTGATGGCCTTTCCTGATTAACAGAGGCATCAACATTTCTTCACAACCATTAGGTTACCAGGATATTTCCCACCCATCTCTACTCTCAGCAGCATCTACCAAGTTCAAATTGTGAGATCTGTGACTTAGGACACAGGAGCCTCTGTTCCGCAACAGGTCAGGAACCGTACTGAGACTTCCTCCTACAAATGGTCGGTTGTAATTATCAACTTGCCTGGAGTGAGAAGCATCTGTGGGATAGTAAGGCAGGCTTCTGGGTTTCCAGAAGGGACTAACGAAAGGACCAGAACAGCCGTGACTGGAGGCTGTGGCACCAATCCCTAGGCTGGGAGCCCAAATGGAGTAAAAGGATAAAAGGGAGAGGCTCCAGTGCAGGCAGTGTCCTGGCTGGACCGCTCTGGTGTGCCTCATCATACCCGTCATGGTGGGATGAGGCCTCTGAGAACATGAGCCGAAATGAGCTCCTGCCCATGGGGGACATTGTCTCAGGTGTTTTGTCATTCAGGGCAGAGAGAAGCACAAGCTCCCTGTGAGCCACAGCGGGCTCATCGGAGAGTCTACTGGGAAATGACCCATCTGGCTGCGCGGTCCCTTCTCTTAATGCTCCACCGTCATTCGCCTACTAGTCTTTAACAGGATCAGAGAAATTATCACCCAATAGTCCCATTCCCTGAAATGTAGCCAGGGATGAAAATAGAGAGCACGGTCCAGCAGAGAGTCCACCAGCACGTTCAGAACCGAGAAGGAGAACAGCTCACCGAGAACCGTCTACCCCGGGGAAGATGGCACCCTCTTTCTGCCACAAGCACATGAGAGTGCTTCTTTATCGAGAGTGACGGGGCCATGCTAGCTTTCCTGGATCATGGACAGAGATGAGCACCTTGGGTTCAATGCTGCTCACTGGCTGGCTCTCCTGGGAGGGATGTGGAGCTGGGGGAGGGAAGACATTCAGATGCTCTGCTGTAGAGGCCAAGACCAGAGCCGACCTTGGTCCTCCTGCAGCAGTAAGACTGTTGACCCTGAGTAACCCCACACTTGCATGCCTCCGTGTTTCTCTGTCCAATGTTTTATTGTTTTCTTTTACAGGTGAGTAAGAGGTGCTCACTCTTATTTCCAGTGTTCCGAGAAGCAATCAAACACCGAGAGATAAACACGTTCATGAGGATTTATGATGCTGCCATTTGCAATGAGTTTGGTAGCAATATTTAAAATTAAATATCTTCCAATCAGTAGCTGCAAGGAAATGCCTGCCCTTACTGCCTGGACGTGTCATGGCAGATCTGGTGGGCTAGATACCAGCTACATGTTGACCGGCATAAGCTTCAGCAAGATGTGGCTGTTCCCAGTGAGAGGCTCCGGTTGGGTTCCTGATACATAGCAATGCTAAGGAAGAACAGAGGAGAAGAGGGGACTTGCCCTTCTCTGCACTGAGTCCAGCACAGTGGCCATGGAGCCTCACCCTTGACTGAGCCCCAGCATGGTGCCCAGGTGCTGAGAGGAGTAGGCAGTGGGTGTGCGAGCAGAGAGGAAGGTAAGGACCATGTGGGGAGGGGTGGGCGCAGCGGCGTTCTTTCACTGAAGATGCAGGGGGATGGAACTGGGTGCGTCCTGATTGCTGAGGAGGAGAAACAGCCCTAGTTAGATGACTAAAGAGCATGGTGACCCACATGTCTGCAGAGGACTTTGTGAGGAGCTGGGAGGTAGGCAGCACTGAGTGTTGGCTCCCTCTACTCCCATTAGTGGAGAATGAAGGCATTTTCACAGCCACGGGTTTTCAAAAGCCTGGATTGTTCTCCTCTGACTTCACTCTTCCGTGGGGCTGGGTGTGCGCGAGCTATAATGAGACCTTTTTCTATGTACTGATTCGTCCACCGAGCCGGGGAAGTCGTCAGGTGCCCATTGTGCACGCGAAGACTCCTCTTCTTTCAACAATGGCTCTGATGAAGCCGCTAGAAAGTTCTTATGAGCAAGAAAAGGGCTTCCATCCAGCCCTGGCAGGCGAAGGGGGGAGGAAGGCTATAAAAGGGCTGCACACCTCCAAATCACCCTTCAGGCTCCACAAAGTGGAGGCAGGAAGGGGGAACTTGCCTCCTGAATGTCAAGTACATGGCTGGTCAGTCCAAATGAGCCCCTGGAGAGAGAGATTAAGGGAGGAGGGGTGGGGGCAGCTCCGCCAGGCAGCCTCTGGTATGCAGGGCCAGACCAGCTGGGATTAAGCTGTGGAGCTGTGAGTTTCTCATGCTCAGATAAATAGCCGGTGGTGCAGAGCCTCTGGCCTCCAACTGGGCCAGCTTCTAGACCCAGCTCACAGTGCCCTTACAGGGAACAGTATAACTGTGCCTCTTAATGGATCCTGAGGAGGGCAAAGAGACTCCCAGATCCACCACCAACAGCATCCTGATCCGAAGCTAAGCCGTTTGGCGGGGAACTGACCCCCAGGTTCAGAACAATGCAATTTATGTGCAAGGTAGAAAGAAGTGATAATTAGTTTTGCGTCTACTCAGCTGAGCTCAGTGCTGTACTGATTGAGATTCGTCGCCTCCCAGGCCAAGCTTGTTGTTTCCCACTTGAGTGTTGGAATCAGATCAAGACTGTAATGACATCGCCAGTGTCAAAACACTTCTGTGACAGTTCCTATTGAGAAGCGGTTAGCCTCTGCCTTCCCTCAGGTTTTCACACACTCACCTCTCCTCCGGGTCTTCCTTGGTACATCCAATGGGCAATTTTCCTGTGTCTGTGCACATGAAACAAACCTCAACTATCAACGTCTTTCTTTCTTTTTTTCCTCCTACCTTGGCTGATGATACTCCAATCATCTGGAACATTCTTTTTAACATCCCCTTTTTGCTCCAGTTCATTTACTTGTTGCAATACTATCCATTCGAAGTCCCATAAGTTCTCTTCCTGCGTCAGGTCTGCATCAGATTGCAAGCATCTTTCCTCTCCCTGTAATGCTCATAGGATTTTTCCTGTCTCTTGGGGTCCTTCCTACTGAGCCTTTTATTATAACCCTTTGGGTTTTGTTGAGTCCTCTGGAGTGGTGGGATGACACATATGTACCACCTCTCTGGGCTACTTGTGTTCCCTGGGGCAACTTCCTTGACTGTCATGAGCTTTCCTCAGAACTCTGATAGCACCCAGCGACAGGAAACCGTATTTTAATCCACTTCTACCTAAGAACAGACAGCTTCCTGACCTAATCCTAAACTCAATGACTGCCTTGGCAGGTGGCCCCACACACCCAACACTGGTGCTTGGCCTCACCCTGCCACACTCATAAGTCTCACCAAGATGGTCCATGCCAGAGCTGGGAGGTGATGGCATTACCAAGGATGCAAATGTAAAAATGCTTAGTAACTCGGCAGGCCCTGCTAGCTATGAGGGGGCAGAGCAAGAGCAGATCCCAAAATTATGATAGCCCAGGGAAGGGATGACCATCCAGAGGCAGCTGGGACAGGTTCTCTCTTGGACCTGTGTTTTCCATGCCACGTTAATGGCTGAGCAGAAACTCCAAGATTAAACCACACCAGCCTCACGTACTGTTCTTCCAGGCAATTACAGTAGCTGTCAAAGGTTTCAGAGCCAACATCTGACCCGACCCTTTCTAAATTACTCAGAAGTGGCATTTTAATGAGAAGCAGGCAGAAGTGTGTGTGTGTGTGTGTCCAGATATTTTATGGAGAAATTGACGGTTCCCCTGCCTGTCCATAATACGTAGGTGAGAGGGAGCAGAGCCCAGGGCTGCAGGCCTCTGCTTGCTACTGCTGCTCTCTGCCTCTATTGGCTGCAGCATCTCACACAGAGCAGGGATGAGCATGTCTCCTTGCCTGGGTGTAATGATCTAGAATGTTTTGGGGGTAACTCATTTACCAATTCTAGTTAGCACCCCCCTTTTCTTCATCTCAGCCTATTCAAGGTAAACCTTCTGAGTGTCGAAGTGGCCTTCAGTATGTTAATGAAGGTGTGCATCTTTCGTCGTCGTCGCCAAATCTACAGTCTATTCAGTGATCCAGAGGCAAAGCCACAGCTTCTGGCAGCCTCTGACCATCCCCTCTCTCCTTGGACCCTGGCAGTAACTAGTAACTTTCTGTGTCTATTTGCCTATTCTTTATATCTCATGCAGACCGAGTGTTGTCTGTAGCTGGCTTCCTCCAGTGAGCATATTTCCGAGTTGAGATATTGGAGTAGACGGTCTATGAGACAGACTTTGCTTCTAAGTTCAGAGTCCCTCAGATGATCATTAGAAGTACTCATAATGCTCATGAATATGGTTTGTTATTATAATCATAGCATCAGTATGTGTGGTACCCACACGTCACAGCTAACCAGAAAAGGAGCCAAGAGCTTTGCTGTTGGTTGTCATGGGAACTTGATGTCCAAATCTGGTTAGTTTCACTTCGCTGGAGTCCCCACCTTAAATTCTGTTATCATCTGACTGAACAAAGCACCATCATTAGCATAGTCCAAGGGTCTAATCTTCTACCAGAACCCAACAGCAAAACTTTCATTAGGTGAAGTTAAATTCTTTGCTACATAACGTTTGTCCATGCTGGGACCAGTATCAGTATTCATTTCCTTGTCAGAGTGAACTGAGGTTCATTGTAGTGATTTACCGTGTTTTGGTAGACCTAGGAATGTCTATACCCATCCTCATCCAAAGGGGACAGTTCCCTACTACCCCTCCCCAAGAAGCTCTGAGTCACATACATAAAATGACATTAGCATACAACCACACATGTCTCTCCATGACCCTTAAATCATCTCTATATTATATACATTGTCTACAATAATGTAAGTGTCCTATCAGCAGACAGCACTGTTTATAGAAGAAGGGTGTCTGTACATGTTAAACATGCATTTAACCATTGCCAGTAGTGCAGGAATGAGACTCGAGGCTGATCACATAACCCAGCTAAGGAGACCGAGGACCTGTGACATCACACCATTCACATGAGTCCAGGGTAGTACCTGGTACATGAAAAAGTCAAGTTTTACTCTGGGCATTTCCGTTTTTTTTCCAAATATTTTTGCTCAATGTTTTTTTGAACCTTTGTTTATTGAACTTGTAGTTGTTGTAGGGTGCTGGCTTGTGTTGATATGAGCATCCATGTGGTTGTAGAGTGCTG
>OU015747.1:143956955-143975846 GCA_907169655.1 Acomys percivali
CACACACACACACACACACACACACACACACACACACACACACACACGCACTCATGCACGTACGCACGCACGCACGCACGCACGCACGCACCCATGTACAAACAAACAAGGGTTTAAAAGAACAGAAGAAAAGAGTTGTTTGGATGAGGAGATGCTTCTAGAATCTGCCTAATTTCTTATCTCTATAGTGCTCTGTTGAGAGCTGAGTTAGTGACTTTTACCCAAATACCTGACATGCAGGTTGCAGAGAGGTTGTGCTGGCAACATTGTTTATTCTTAGATAGTAACAATTTCAGAAACCCCATCCTTAGACAGTATTTGTTTTCTATGCTAAACATGAGACAAATATTATATTTACTTTTCTGTACATACATGGAGGAGCCTCACTGACTTTAATTAGAGATGCCAAGAAGACTGCATTGTGGTAAAAGACTCTCACAGGAGTGGGGCAGGGACGTCTTCAGGGCCAGGCTTGACTAGGTTGGACTAACTTAGCGCTGAGGCACTCCTGACTTAGAGTCTGCATGGATAAATAATATGGCAAGAAAAAACGGAAAACAGCACTGACCATGGAGTTACTACATAGGCTGAGAAGATAGTTCACCCATGTTTTCCATGAGGCACCCTGCCAACTCCCAGCCACAATTCTTTGAAAGCATTTTGGAATTATCCTGTCACTATTACCCACACAGATGTAAGTGTTTTTGTTCCCGGTAAGATGATAGAGTCATGATCTGTTAAGGTTGACAGAATGTTCCTGAGCTCTAGGTCTGCTTAAATGCCAAGAAGAGATAAATAGTCCAAGGGTATGTGTTGTGGTCCTTTTGGGCTGGACTCAGGGACTGAGATTTCCAGAACAAGAACAATTGCTTTGTCTTTCTGTCAGGGTGAACAAACATGTAGTAAGTAACCACATTATACTTAATTTTATAAAAGTGCCAAGTGGGTGCAAATTTTTGTAGATACATAAATGGTGTAATGAAAGTGCTAACTAAGATAGTCTCCGTACTCCCTTTTCCAGAGAGCTTTTTTCCACTGCTTTTTGTTGGCAGGACCCCCGTGCTAATTCCACCCCCTGCTTTTCTTAAGGAATATGGAAACGTCCCAGGGACAGCTGCGCTCCTCTGCTGACGAAGGAGCTTGCAAGGTTAATGAACGCCCACAAGGGTGGAGAGCAGGCACTCTGCACTCACGAGGAGGGCTGCATTCTCTTCTCAGAGGTGATGATGGTGAGGAAGGTGCCTGGCGATCCAGGGGCAGATGAGGCTTGCAGCTTCTCCCGCCTCAAATGCTTATTAAAATTCATTTCCATTCAAATAGCCAAACTGTGACTCTCATCATCAAACAAGCACGCGCCTTACATATTTAACAGGCAGGAGACCCGGGCCGAGTTCATGTCTTTTTGAAGTGAAGGCTTGTTCTCTAATGAGGGTCCACACTCATCTCTGTATGGAAATTTCTTCCCCCTTTCCATCCCCTCCCCCCTCCATTCACTACTGTCCCAGTTCTGGGATCTTTGATGGGCAGCCCGGGTGCTTGTTATAATGATAATTCATATGGAGCAGAATGTAATCTCCTCCTCTAGTCTAGCTCATCATAAAGGTGAAGCCCTCAGGAGGGCAGGCTGAGAAAGAACAGGTTTACAGTGTTGTTATTGTTTGCTTGTTTAGTTGGTTTTTCCTCTAAGAGAGGCAGAGGCAGTGTGTAACTAGCTTCCCAGCTTCTCTAGGCTTTGGCATCAGCCTCTGTTCTCAGACCTGGTGACTGTCCCTTTGGGAATCCTGTGACCCACACACAGAACAGCTCCTGCAGTTAGGAGCCCCCCCCCCCCCCGGCCATTGTTACTAAGGAGCCAAGTGGTGAAATGCAAGTGGGATGTACTTCCGTGGTCTGATTTTATACCCATTACAGTAGCACTGACGCCCATTATAGGAATGCTGTTCCATTGCCAAAAGAAGAAATCTGCCTGTGGGTAGAGCACTGTCATTCTTTCCTCCCTTGAAAATTAATACAGCTTGGGCTGGAGAGATGGCTCAGAGGTTAAGAGCACTAGCTGCTTTTCCAAAGGTCTTGAGTTCAATTCCCAGCACCTACATGGCAGCTCATAACTGTCTGTAACTCCAGTTCCAGAGGATCTGACACCCTCTCACAGACATACATGCAAGCAAAACACCAATGTAAATAATATAGATAAATTATAATAAAAAAAGAAAATTAATACAGCTGAGTTATCTAATCACCTAGCCAAGGAACTGCTCCTTAGGAAGATGTTTTCCTTAAGCCATGTTGGAGATGGGAGGAATAATTATCCTTTTAGTAAGATGATGTAGTTTTGCTCCCCAGACTCCCCCCAACATGGTGTGATCCCTGTGTCTCACCATGGTTTTCTAGGGTTTCTCACCTTTCTGACCCAGGGAGACATAGAATTTCCTTTTTCTTCTCTTCTGTCTTTTTTTTTTTTTTTTTAATGTTGATCTAAAAATACTTTCTCTAGTACTTTGGGCGTTATTGCTCTTTCTCTGAAGTTTCCTTCTCCACTACATTTTGTAAAAATTTTGTAAAAATTATGACTGACCTCCATGCCCAATTCAAACAACATGGCTCCTTTTCTCCCTCATAAGCCGCCACCCCCCACCTATGAGTTTACAATAAGCTTCTATTTAAAACTTACCCTCTGTGGTTCTGTGGATTTTCAACAAAAGCCACTGGTTTGGGGGCAGCTTTGGTGGTCTTTGAGCCATCAGGGACCCTAATCCTTCTATCCTTTCTCTCCCATCTAGGGAGGATGAGGAGGAAAGGGACTAAAAATGGGAGGGTGATGGGCTAAAAGGTGGACTCACCAAGACAGGAGAGATAGTGGAGTACTTTCTCCATGACTGCCAAATATGTACGGACTAGACATTGTAAACATAATACTTTATAGCTCTTATAATTGTCCTCATTGCATATAGTTTACTAATGTTAGAGAAGAAGCTCTTTTTGTTTTGTTTTGTTTTGTTTTACTAAAAGGAGGAAAAGTAGTGAGAGTTCTGGTTTCTTTAAAAACCCAGTTATGTTATGTGAATATGTTTTTGCTTTAGTCTTAGGTGTGGGAATAAAGGCTGCTTTACAGCAGGTGTATCAGAGATGTTGACCCCAGTTATGGTGTGGCACGTAGAAGTTAGTCTGGCAAAGTTTATGCTTATTAAATACAAGGGGTATGATTTTCTCAGAAGATTTTGAAATCTCAGAGGTGGTGATGAAAGAACAATACCAGCCAAGCTCCCAGGTCCACAGGGAGAGGACCAGGCACCACCTTCTAGTGCAATTCACACAGTAAATTGTGGCAGCCTAACTAAAGACCAACTGGAGTAGATTACAAATTACTGACTTTCTTTCTTTCCTTTTTTTTTTCTTTGCTTTTTTCTCAATTGAGTTTAGTTTAAAAAAGGAGAGGGGAAAAAAAGCAAAAGTTTTCATATCTAAAATAATCTTACTCCATCTTATGAGCTGAAAAATCTTTTTCTTTTTTTTCATTTGTGAAAAGTCCCGATGGTGGAGAGTGGTAAAGGAAATTGGTTTTACAAAACATATGCTGAATAAAATATAAAACAAGTGAGATTTTTGGGTTAAGCAAAGAAAATATTTCTTGCTCAGGGTCTGTATCACGTGGTTTCTTTCTTCTGCTGAAACATATTGTGTCTCCTAATTTTAGAAATGTGATTATTTGTAGGAAGTTCATTTTGATGAAACTATGCCTATATTTTTCCACAAAGGGATTGGGCAAGTTCAGAAAGTTTTCTAATCTCCTCTGACTGGAGAAATAAGATGCTCACAGCATCCCTCAGTGGTCACCGGGAGGTCATTCTAACTCTCTGGAGCCCTAAGAACCAGCCGGCCCAGCATAACATCAACGACGCCAACTGGCTGACAGTACCCACTTCTTTCTGGCTCTGGCCACATTGCTTTTCACTTAGGGAACACTACTCACTGCTTGTTGAACAATAAGAATAAAGTAACAGGGATGCAGAATTATTAGTGCAGCTCTTTCAGTCTCATCAATATCTAGGTTGGCAAACATCCCCTTCTTATCTGTAACAGGAGCCAACCAAGTCCCTGTGAAGGATTCCGGGAGAGGTGATAGGGGCGAAGCCATTTGTGAGATTTATGAGAGCCGAAGGAAGGCGCTGTGCCCATCCGTCTTCTGTACTTTATTGGGAAAGGGCCCAGTGACTCTGCCTATCAGGATGTATCTGTGAAGCAGAGCCGAAGCCTTAAAGTAAACAGAGGACGAGGGGGCACACCTTAGGAGAAGAGGGAGGGATGGCGGCCGGAGTCGGAAGTGTACAAGACAGCCAGACACGCAGAGCACCAATCTGTGACCTTGTGCAGAAGCTCTCACTTCAGAAGGCTGTAGATCGGCGGATCTCGCTTCATTGGAAGCCATGGCTCCACACATCGAGGAACAGCAGCAAAATAATGACACGGGTCATGTGGGGCGCAAGTGTATGAATAAAAAAAAAATGGAACCACAGATTATGCAAAGAGGAAAATAAAAGCTGTTTAATTGAGAAATGGCACCAGGCAGCTAGCTGAGCAGCTTTGCTGTGAGGGGAGCTCTCTGGAGGAAACCCTGTGCTGTGGTAAGTGTCCAGAGAAACTGAGTTCAGAGGATGAACAGATCTGGAGACACTTGCATTGGAACTGTGACCGCAGGGCTCCCTAATGCCCTTCAAGGGTTTTGTTTTCATAGACTAGATGCTGACTTCTGGTTTCTTTTTGGCTCCCATTCTGCCTATCAGAATTGCTTCTAAGCCTCACTTTTCAGTTTACAAGCTATGTGATCTCGGAAGATCTAATTTGTCTTCTTTGTGGCTTGGTCTGCCAGTAAAATGGAGATAATAGTAGCCATTAGTACATAAATGAAACTTAATAATGGCTAAAGCAGTGAGATTGGTGCTCAATAATAAATGTTGGATGCTAATAGTACTTAGAAAAGCAGGTGACAGCATCCTGGACCATTCTAGAAGTGAACTGTCTTAAGGCAAGAAAGGGGATACAGACTAGGTGCTTTTTCTCTGATACTTATAGAGAATTAAGGTTAAAATTTTAATTTCATTGAAAAAATGTTCTAATGGCTAAAAACATTGCAAAGCCTGTAGCCAGCCAGTGATTTCCCGTAGACTAAATTCAAGGAATGGAAGTAAATAAACTTCCTATGCTCAGGGCAGAAAAGCTCAGTTGTCTAACAAACATGCACTGGCTGGCAATGCCCAGTTAAGCAGGAACGCAGCAGATGCCTAGGCTGACATGGTGGAGCCAGGACATTTGAGTGAATGCCTTTCTAGGCTTTTATGACAACAAGAACCACTGGATTCTCTTTAGGTCTCAATGGTCACTCAGATCTATCCATCAACCATGTGATCCACTTCTCCAAACAGAGGATGACTGGGGCCCACATTTTGTTGGCAGATATCAGGAGACAAAAATATTAAAGCAGGAAGTGCACACACCATTTCCCAACTGCCCCTCATAGTCTTTACGTTTTCCAACTTTACATCAAAACACTAATTTTCTCTATATCCATATCTGTACCAACAGCTTTCTCTCTGTCAGTGTAAATTTCTTTAGGATTTTGTTTTGTTTATTTTCTTAGTGGTTTTGTCCTACGTTATTTCGTGTTCTAGAGTCTGTACTTCATCTCGTTACTGGCCTCCTTTGCACACTCAGATCCTGCCCCTTATTTCCACTTTCAGTGTTTACCATGGCCCTTCTGGGCAACAGCTCCATAGTATTCAAGATGGTTCATGTACAGGAAGTGAGTCCAGTTATAAAGAGGAGCACAGGGTGCTGGCCTGAGCTCTCCAGTCTCTTTAAGGGAACAAGGTAGCAATCTAATGTTGATAGTTTTTGCCACTCTGCTCTGAAAATACAAAACTACTGATTTAAAGACAATGCAATTATTAGAAAAGCTGGTGATACTATGAGTTTTAAAAGCATTTATTTGTCGGACAAACACATTTGTCTTTGGTTTACTTGGCAGCTTCAAGTACCCTGAGTGATAACAATTTTGAAAACTGAACAGTGGGAACAAACCAGATGCCAGCCTGCCCCCAAAATGAAGATGAATGCATGCGATTGTCACATAGAACTTAGCATTCTATGGTACCTTATGGGGACTTCTATGAAGAGGGAGGGAAGGAGGGGGGAAGGGAGTGAGGGGGAGAGGCGGAGAGGGAGGGAGAGGGGGAGAGGGAGAGGGAGAGAGGGAGAGAGAGAGGGAAGGAGGGAGAGAGAGAAGGAGGGAGGGGGAGGGAGAGAGAGAGAGAAGGAGGGGAAGGAGGGAGGGGGAGGGAGGGAGAGGGAGGAGGAGGGAGAGAGAGGGAGGGAGGGAGAGGGAGAAGGAGAGAGGGAGAGGGGTGAAAAAGAGAGGCTGTCCATGGTCCTGAAAGTCACACTTGACCTCAGATGGGGGGAAGCAGAAAGGACTGTTCAAGGCCGAGCTCCAACTTAACACCTTTTCTCAGAGACGATGTGCTTTCTTTATAACTATTTTCCACAGTGTGACTTACTAAAAGCCTTTTTTAATTGTTGTTTTCTCTCTTGATTGATTATAGGTCACTACAAGAAAATATCAGTGGTTTTATGGGGAAGGGATTTGCACGCATTAAAGACAGAGGATTGCATTGTAGCTACAATTTGCCATTTCCTGGTTTAAAATCTTATTTCAAAAATTTTATAATTCAACCATAAAAATTATACTGTTGGATAACACTTTGAAAAATAACAATGCTTAGCTAATTAGGGGGAAAACCATAACTTACAAGTTTTGCTCATGGAGAATAAAGTAATATTAAGTGTTAGCTTTCTAAGTACTTACTACCCTTGTGTGATAACTGGATTAAGACTTCAAATCCCAGCACTGCTCATCACTAACCAGGGAGGTTCAGAGGAGAGCATAGGCCATGCTGCCAAGAAATGGTGGAGGTGTTGGAGATCACGAGCCAGCTGCTACACATCTGTTGTGATTTTTGAACCAGTATCATTAAGAGAGAGAGGGTTTCAGCTGGCAAGAACACCTAAAGCTTGGCACTTCTGAAAGCACCAGGAGAGATGCCATTGCTTTGGATTGCACCCAGCCACTTGAGCTTTCAGAGAGCAGGTACAGAAATATCTTTACAAAATGGGATTTAACACTGGAAAAAAGGAAAGGTCAAAACTTAAGATTTCTAGTTTTGTGCTATGAAGTGATCCATATATCTCTAGTTCTACAGAAAAATAGTGAAAAGGCATAATGGATTTATTTTTTTCCTGGCATGGTAAAAATATGTAGAATTTTAACGTGAAGAATATTTGAAACTTCAGGAGTCTCTAAAGATGACAATGTTTGTTCTAAAAGAGAAATGCCTGATGTTTGGCTGTATTGTGACTTCTTCATAACTGTGACCACCCAGATACAAGAATATTGAAGCCTTGGTCATATGAGTTTGCTCCTCTGTTCTCCTGAGCTAATCTACTAAATGATGCAATCTGGGATGTGTAGTGGGCAGCAAGCCCCTCCTGCGAAGGTGGTGCCAATGTTAATGATGCCACTGCCTTTACTTACTGTTGTTAGTAGAACAGACAAGCTGACTATAATCACCAGAGTTGCCTAGGAAGTGCTCTTCTTCTTCCTCATCCAAGCCCATAATCTCATGCCGATTCCTCAGTTCGTGTCCTGTGTCTTAATACAATGAAAGCTAAATGTGAGACGGCAAAAGGCCGCCGCATATGCTCCAGTAGTGACACAATGGTCGTTACCTCTAGTGTTAGATGAAGGTTCTCTAGGGCCTAAGGGACAGACATCAGCCTGGGAGTTCTCATGTGGAGATGAGAATGACAGAGTTCACAACAAGCTGTGATGATGGCAAACTGCAGAGCCTTTGGGATGGTCAGCACAGTGGTTGGCGTTGGGCCTGTGCTCTGGAAACAACCACCATGGGCGAGGAGATAGCCCAGGGGTTGAGAGCACTACTTTTCTTCCAGAGGACTAGTGTTTGATTCATAGCAGCCACATGGAGACTCAGAACCATCTGTAACTCCAGTCCCAGGGATCTGATACACTCTTCTGGCCAGGCACACACACAGCGCACGGGCATACATGTAGGTAAAGCACCCATAAGTATAATTTTTTTACATTAAAAGCTTGTTTATTTGTTTTTTGATACAGGGTTTCTATATGCGGCTCTGGCTGTCCTGGAACTTGCTCTGTAGACCAGGCTGCCCTCTAACTCAAATATTTGCATGCCCCTGTTTCCCAGGTGCTAGGATTAAAGGCATGCACCATCACTGCCTGGCCATTTTTAAATTTTATTTTTCTAAATACATTATTCAATAATTTCATACATATATACAATGAAATTTGATCATATTTAGTCCCCATTTCCCTTCTCCAACTCTCCCCAGATAATTTTCTTCTCTCCTTCTCTCTATCTTTATATATATATATATATATATATATATATATATATATATATATATATACTAAGTTCTGTGCTTTTGCTCATGAGTGTGGGCCAGTGTAGCATGGATAATTTGCCAGTAGCTACCCTCAAAGAAGAATTATCGATTCATCAACAGCAAACTACTTTATTTTAAATTTCTGTTCTTCTCCTTTAGGGTACAGGGGATGGGCCTTGCCCATGTTAACCATGTGTTCTATGGAGAAACAATGCAAATCCCCCATTTTTGTTCACATGGATAACTTGCAGGTTCTGAAATGGGTCTTTGAATAGACATCAAAGAAAAAAACACTGCTTGATAGCCTCCCACTTGAGGTAGTAAAATTTCCTCAGTCTTCCAAGGCCAGAGAGTTCTTCACAGGTCCATGTCAGCTGAGCATGAAGTTCCTGTGTGTGTCTTCAGTGCCCTCCCCTTAAGGGTTGTTGTGCTGGTTGTTTTTGTCAACTTGACTCAAACCTAGAAATATCTGGGAAGGAGGAATCCTAATTGAGAAAATGCCCCTAATAAAATTGGCTGGTGTGCAGGTCTGTAGGGCACTGCCTTGATTAATGAGGGCTGAAGGAGGGCCCAGGTCACTGGGTGTGGTGCAATCCTGAGGCGGGGTTGTATAAGGCAGAAAACTGGGCAAGCCATGAAGAACAAGCCAGTAATCAGTGCTTCTCCATGGCTTCCACCTCAGTTTCTGCCTCCTGTTCCTGCCCTAGCTCCTCTCAATGGACCGTGACCCAGGATATGTAAGCCAAACAAACTCTTTCCTCCCCTAATTGGTCATGGTGTGTTCTCACAGCAACAGAAACCTCACTAGGACAGTCGCTGCACGTGATGCTGCCCAGCCATCCCAGTAAGTACACCTAATGTGCACTCAGTAAACCCTGTTGACTGCGCCTACTATGTGCTTGTGCTCAGTTGTCCCCAGGCCGTGTGTAGCTGCCACTTTCACTGAATGGGAGAAGTTTTCAAAAGGCCATTATCTCTGTGTGTAGCTCAACAGAAAAGTGAGTGTTTAGCATTCTAATAAATAGCATATTTAGTATAAAATAAATAGATATTTACAAATAAATTAGTAAAGAGTGGCAGGAGGAGGTAATAGAGGAAGAGGAAGAAGAGGAAGAGGAGGAGGAGAAAGAGGAGGAAGAGGGGGAGGAAGAGGAGGAGGAAGAGGAGGAGGAAGAGGAGGAGGAGGAGGCAGGAATGTCAGCATAGCTCCTGTCTACCTTTTGTCCCTAAGCCTCGGCTGGACTCAGCTCCACCTATACACCACTGTGCTCGTGCTTGCTCTTGCTCCCGCGCTCTTCCATTCTTGCTCTGTGTAATGGCGGGAGCTGGCGTCTCTAGTTCCTGCTAGATTCTGTGACCCTCCTGTGAGATCCAGGCACCTTCGGTATCCTCTCTTCTCCTCTTCTTTGTGGGTGACCACAAGCCATCTTCTTTGTTTATTTGATGACTTGTTATTTTCATGTCATAATTCTCTCAATGTCTCTGTTCGTGTCTGCTCTAGCAGTGTGTCTTCCTACAAGTCTCAAATATGTACGGTGGCCTTGTTAATTTTCCTCTGTGTACGATGCTCTAGCATCAGATATTTCCTGTTGGCCTGTTTTGTTTCACTTAAGTGTTTGTTTGTTTATGTATACAAAGGTCACTGAGCCCATTCACATGTTTGATGGTATTTTTAAAAGCATTTTGTTATTATTTTTACTTATGTGAATGTTGTATGGGCATGTGTGGTGCAGTACCTATAGAGGCCAGGAGAGGGCATCCAATCCCTTGGTGCTGGACTTTATAGTTGCCTGTGAGCTACCCTACATGGGTGCTGGGAACCAAATCTGTTCCTCTCAAAAAGCAGCATGTGCTCTTAACCACTGAGCCATCTCTTCAGCTCCAAGTAGTGTGTTTAATTCCATATTAATATTATAGTTACTTCTACCTTAGTGCCGATGACCATAGTTTTGTACATTTGTACCACAACTCAATAGAATTGGTAGAGGTATCTATAATTCAGGTGACTCACACTAGTGCATTTACCTGGATAAAAGTTACACAGTAGATGCTTCCTGTATTAAGCCAACCTTTTTCCAGTCAACATATTCAGCATTATTCTTGATTCAGATGTTCTGGCTTCACATTCTATAGTCATAAACCAGAAGGCTCAGATTCATCTTCCATAGCAAGTGCACATTTCGACTTGGTAATAATTTGTTTTGCAGGAATTTTATCTGTCTGTAGGTCAGGATGGCATGGAGGTGAGGTAAAGGAAGGAAGATGTGTTCCCAGGAAACAGTGAGAGAGATGGTTGTGACACCCCAAGTCAGCATACTGGTTAGGAATCTGCTGAGTCCCATGCTTATAGATAAGTGCTTGGTGGCCACATACCCACACAGTCTTGAAGCCCTGCAAACTCGGCCAGTTTCAACATTACAGAAATTCACTGTGTTGCTCAGTTGTTTTAAATAGTCAACTGTTGAGTCTTTGGCTACCCCTGCGTGTGGAGTAAGAAGATAATTGCTCTGATCCCAGGGTGAACCATCTGCTGGTACAAATTGCTCTGCTCTCTGCTTCATTGAAACACTTGTGTTCATTTCATTGTGCTGAAATATTCACGAGATGTGGTTTATACCGAGCTGTCTTTCTGGAAAATTTGATTCTATAAATGGGCAGAAGACTTTTAATTGCAAAGGCTCTCTTCTCTCCTCTCTCTGTCTCTGTCTCTCTGTCTCTCTCTCTGTCTGTCTCTGTGTCTTTGTGTCTGTCTCTGCCTTTCTCTGTCTCTGTCTCTGTCTCTGTCTCTGTCTCTGTCTCTCTCGCTCTCTTGATTTCTAAGTTGCTTTTCTGATTTAATATGGGGCCCTGGAGCGTCAACATCTTTGTAGTCATGGCTGGTTATCGGTGCCTGTTCAGATACAGCAGTTAACATCTGGATTTATAGCACTCAGAGTGCCCTGGACCCTCTTCCAGAAAAAAGGCATTCCTGTCTCACTTTATGACACAGTTCCTGTGCTGACACTGATTTCAGAGGGCCCAGTTATAACTTTGCCCACCCGGTATCACACTTGTGTGGCAGCACAAGAGGGGCACGGGAAGACGTGATGAATATCCATCCTCATGTTTTACAGTGTTGGTGTGCACATCTGTTACTGTGCTGTGATCAAATACCAGACAGGAAGCAGCTTAAGGCAGTGTTACAGTTTGTTTTTCTGTTGCTGTGATAAACACCATGACCAAAAACAACTTGAGGCGGAAAGGTTGGTTTTTTGTTTTTTTGTTTGCTTATACTTGCAGGTCAATATCTATTACCGAGGAAAGTCAGGACAGGTGCAGAGGCAGGAACCATGGAGGAAGGCTGCTTACTGGCTTGGCCTCCCTCATGATCAGCAAGCTTTTGTTAAAAAAGTGTTTTTAATACTTATTTTATGTGTATGTCTGTTTTGTTACTCTGTGTATATTTCTGTGCACAAATGCACACCTGCTGCCTACAGAGGCCAAAAGAGGATAGCAGATCCCCTGGGCCTGGGGTGGGTCCTGAACTGAATCCAAATCTTCTGGGAGAGGAGCCAGCGCTCTTAAGCACTGAGCTATTTCTTCATTGCCCATCAGCTATCTTTCTTACGCAGCCCAGGCATGGTGCCACTCACAGTAGGGTGGGCCCTGCCATAGCAACCATCAATCAATCTAATTTCTCACAGACAGACATGACCGTAGGGCCACAAGATGGAGGCAGTTCTTCAGTTGCGGTTTCCTCTTCCCAGATAGCTCTGGGTAATGGCAAACCGACGATAAAAGCTGACTAGCATGGCATGGGAGGGTCAAAGGGTCACAGCCTGTCACAGTAGGAAAGGCCTAGCGACAGACGCATGAAGTGGGTCTACATTTTGTCTATGATCAGGATGCAAAGAACAGGCAGGCGGTGGTGCCAGGGTATAAAACCCCGAGGTCTACCCCTAGTGACCTACTTCCTCCATCAAGACTCCATGTTCTAAAAGTTCCTCTTCTAACCCAGTGCCAATAGCTAGAGACCAGTGTTCCAGTGCATGCGCCTATGGGGGATACTTCACGTTCAAACCACCACGATGAGCTAACATCAGTTGAATGAGCGTGATGAGATGGGATGTTTTGGGCCAGTTGCTTCTTCTGTGTCTCACTACCACACAAATTTGGAAAATGTCACAATTGGGGGAACAGAATGACTTAAGAGAGGGGTCAAGGCAAGTATCTCAGTGAACAGACATTAACATTTATAAACGGAATTTCCTGTTCTCTGTGCAGGCTTATTAGAAGCAAGAGTGAACACAGAGGAGAGATGATCTGCAGACATTAACACTTTCTTTCTGTCTTGATTTTTTTTTAACACACTGTAAATACACCTGACACTAATGCATTTATCCTTGAACTGTATTTTTGTGTGTTTATGTGTGTATGCATGTGGGGGACATACATACATGTATATGTACAGGTACATAAGCACGTGTGGTGTACATATGAGTATATTTGTGTGCATGCCTGTGCCAGAGAGTATCCTTGGGTGTCACTCAGGAGCCATTCACCTCCCTTTTGAAGCAGGTTCTCTTCTGCCGGTTCCCATCTCCCAGGTACTGGGATTACAAACATACACTGCATCCATCTTTCCGCATGGGTTCTGGGGGTTGGCTTGAGGGCTTCATACCTGCATGACAGACACGTTACTGACTGAGCTATCTCCTTGTCCTTGAACTGTGTTTTTTAAAGCCATAAGACAATGGCAGATTCACTCAGACTGCATGTCTCAGTGGCCTCCTGGGACCTGTTAACGCTCTGTGGATATCGAGGAATCTGGACTCATCATGCTGGGACGTCCCACCTAATATCTGTGATCGAGGAGGCTCAATTACAACCACTGCTTCTCTGTGTACAACGATGCTTACCAGTGATGATGTGTGTGTTCGTGACAAGGCTGGGAGTGGGTCGACTCAGCTCCAAGCAAGAGGACACGGCCGGTAGGTGTCATCCACATTTTGTAATAGGCCTAGACTACATATGGAGGCAGTTAGGCTCCTGAGTAGTAAAAACAGGTTTAAAACCCGTCCTTCATCTTCTGAGTGGCTTCAGACAGCAAGAAACAAGAGCCAAGCTATTTATTTGAAACATCTCTTCACCATCTTTCTTTTCTCTACCCTTCATCAGTTTGATTCCCTTTTTATTATCATTATTTATGTTTTGTATAACTAGAAAAATAATTTGTCATAGATTACGTCTTATTTGCAAGAGGCTCTGGTAAGATGGCAGCCAGGCACACACAATATATCATCATTTAGCAGGCTGTGTTGTAACTATACTGAAGTAATGGTGGAAAAAATACATATAAACAAGTCTGTGGACAGATTTTGAATGATCCAGTAATTTTGATTTATACTTGGTATTTGATGGAACTGTATTAGCAGTTAAAGTCAATGGCTAAATGATTCCAGCACAAAATGAGCCAGAAGTACAAAAGAAGCCTTCTAACGCCTTCCTTAGCGAGCTGAGCCTCCCAGCTTAGCTCGGCAAAGTGCACAGTAAATTACAGGCCTGGTTGTCACTCTTAACTAACAATTCCACCCAGTACGCTCCGGCGAGGTAATTTGTCCACTCTGCTTTTATGATGCGGTAAACACCAGCTTCATTCTGCTGGTTTTTCTGGAGCAAATTGTCTCACCCCTCACATCTACTCCAGGGAAAGGATGAGTCTCCCACCTCCGGCGGCAGTCAGCCCTGCTCAGCAAACATGTGGGTCTGGGACAGGTAAAGGCCTCCCCTCAGGTCCTTCAGTGGCATGGGGAGCTGGCCGCCGTGAGGCGCCCTGGCCTCGCCAAGCGGCCTCACTGGAATGACTCCTGTAGTCCTCCAGGTGTTGTCCTCCCTCTAACAGACATTTGCTCTTTCCATGTTTCTGTCATGGTTTTTCTGTCACAAAGAAGCAGGGGATGAAAGATTTGAAAACTAAAACCAGCCAACTAGTGACCAATATTAATAGGAAGAGAAAAAGAGGCTCCGAGCATCCAAGTGGAACATGCAATTAGGTCAGCAGACGCCAGCTCAGCAGCATCTGAGAGACTGATTTCTGCGGCCTTACTCAGCTGACTCATTAGCTCTGGACAAGTTCTGTACGCATATGCTATTTGCTTGAAATACTCAGGATTGAAGTGAAGGCCCCACGCAAGCCAGGTAAGAGTGTTACTGTTAAGCTATGTCACTATCCTCTTTTAAATAATAGGGATACATTACGTAGCTCAGGCTGGTCTTGAACTCTTTACATAGCCCAGACGGACCTGGAATGCTCTGTGCTCATGCAGTGCTGGGGCTGTGGGCATGCACTACTGAGCCTGGTACTCTAGGGAAGTTGAATATTACTGCACAGCACATATCTTAGCCAGAAACAAATCCAGAGATTGCAGGCATGAGGAAAAGAATATTCAAACAGATGTTTGATTCCTCCAGAGCACATGGGAAAACGAATGGATTTGAACAAATGCTTTCTGGGGCATCACTATTGGAGCAGCCATGTAGGCAGCTTCTCTCAGGGTGTGGATATGCACTGCAAATCCTTTTTGGACATTTTCAGACCACAGTCAGCCCTCACATGTCCTCACTGGTTTTCATTGCTGCATTTTGAATCAAAGAATACAAGTTCTGACATTGTCATTCATTTCAAAAGAGCTATTATAATCATCCAATCATTTATTTACTCACGAAACAATTATTATGCTTTCACTTTTACTAAACATCATGATGATCAGGGATGTAAACATAAGAAAGAGGCTAAGCCACTGTCCTCAAAGGACTCAGAGCCTTGTGGGAAAGATGAGCATGCACATAGACCTGACACTGTAATGATCACAATGATGTTGTGAGCAATAGGTGTATTAATAGCTATTTAAATATTACCAGGCCTTCAGAACAGTCTTCACACTTGAGTGGAGAGTGGGATATGACTTTCTCACGTACTCTGGTGCCTCACATTTGACCATGTCCCCTGGAGGGGGAGATCTGGTGGCACTCAGAGGAAGGACAGCAGGTTACCAAGAAAAGACTTGATACCCTATGAGCATATACAGGGGGAGGAAATCCCCCTCAGGAACAGTCATAGGGGAGGGGAATAAGGGGAAAATGGGAGGGAGGGAAGAATGGGAGGATACAAGGGATGGGATAACCATTGAGATGTAACAAGAATAAATTAGTTAAAAAAAGTTAAAAAAATAAAAATATAAAAAAATAAATAAATATTACCAGGCTTGGCGGTCACTGGGGATGGACCACTCCCTCACACCAGCAGCTTATAAACTCGGGGACGCAAACAACGGGACCCTGGTTACCGGTCAAAGAACAGGATCTAAATGGAATCTCTGGCCTTGGGTGGAAACAAGACAATTTGAACTGTCCCCAAAATCATAGGCTATAGAGTCTTTCTAATAAAGAACACTGGCATACCATTGCCACGCACCCCATATACACACCTTAGCAGTTGTCCAAATGAGCAAGACATTGTCCTTAAGAAAACCATCTTTGCTAAATACTTTAGTGTACAGTATAAATCCAACACACACACAGACACACACAGAGCGCGCGCACACATACACACACACACACACACACACACACACACACACACAGAGAGAGAGAGAGAGAGAGAGAGAGAGAGAGAGAGAGAGAGAGAGAATATCCACACAGTAGACTCCCCTTTCCACTTCCCACTCTGACCAATCGGCAGTGTCCTACACCTTGATCTCTCTGGCAATTATTTTTCTCTGTACTGTTCTCTCTGACCATTGCCCACTCTTGACCTTGAAACTGTTCTCTGCCATGGTAGCCTCTTTGGAACTATACCTTCCCCATGATTTTTTTTCTCTCTCTGCAATGGTCTATCTGGCCACTGTCCCCTTTCCCCACTTGAAGATACCCACTTAATTCTGTAATAAACACATCTGGCCTCTGTGTGGTTCTCTGAGCATCTCATCTGAATGTTGTCCATAGAGATCACAAGGCCTGGAGATCTAAAGGGAGATCCTGGCAACCAAAACCCAGAAGCCCAAGAGCACCAGGGAGAAGGCAGCTACTTGAGAGACACAGGAAAGAGTTATAAGAATGAGCCTCTAAAATAAGAGAAATTTGAAAAGCTGGGGGGAGGGTTGCTGTGGAGGTAGGGGAAGAGGTCAGTGAAAACACTGACCGCTATGTTTTCAGCATGGGCAGATGAGTGCATCATGGCAACACAACTATTATTTACCGCAGGCTCTTCCAAAGGGATGTTTCCTCAGGGTAGAAGGGAGCAGATGGCCCTGAGATGCCAGGAGGTTGGAGCTCATTTTGAAAGGGCATCTGGAGAAGAAGGTGAGTGTGAGGCGGCTTCTCTTTGGAAGTGTATCTTCTAATCAGCTGACAAAATGCTGCCATTTCAGAGGACCCTAGCAGAGCTTTACTCTTTAATTTTTCTGCTCATTAAGCCTTCACTTCTGAGGTGTGAAAATGACTCCAGGCTGGTAATAAACTGCTGGGCAAGTCATTATTTTAAAAGTGATCTTCCTCCCAAAGGGGCTAGAGTGGCACAAAGTGCAATTGCTCCTAGACCAGCTCCTGCAGGACACAGAGTGCTCGATGGATGTCTCAGTTATCAGAAGAAGAAAGGACCATCTACTTACAGCCAGTGAGGCGAATGCCAAGTACTCAGATCTACTCAGTAATCACAATAGCCTATTTTTTTTTGGAGAGGGGAGATGGTGGTTTCAATGGGAGGAATTACAGAATTGTTAGCCTTCATATTACAATGCACAGAGAATGGAAAGGGCACAGAAAAGATCCAAGGAGACAGAAGCCACTCTCCTTTCAGGTTTCGTGGTTTTAAAGAAGAGACCTTGAATGAGGTGGAATAATACTGATGCTATTAAGAGTAGAAATAAAAAGACCTCTAGGAGCATGTATCATTTCTTTTGAGAGGACTGCGTCCTGTGCAGACAGCACCTCTTCAGCTTTGCTTTTTCATGGGGTGTTCACTTTACCTTCCAGTTAGTGATAGGACAATGGTTTATTCTGACTTCACAGATACCCTGAGTCCTAGACCTCTGGACCATTAAATTTCTAGGTATTGTCCTGCCATACCCTCAGGCACGTCTTCTCTGTCTCTTCTTTTTCTTCCTATTTTTTTCTTCCAGTTGTTTATTCCAGGAGATGGTTATAATCTCCCATGGACACCATAACTTGTCATGTTACTCCAACATTCCTTTATAAATAAAATGAAACAAGACCTATTGATTTTGAAAACTTTTTGATCATATTGTAGAGCCTACTTGGGATTATCCAAGAGCCTCTTATTACTGCCTGTTTGTGGTTGTAGAGCGAGTATCAAGGAGTGAGGAACAATTTGACTGTGGGTCCAATGTCACTCTTAGGACTCTGCTTCTTGTCTGTCATTTTTGAAGCCTCTGAGCTGCTGCTGTCAGTGGCAGCTGGAGTGGACATGGAGAGGTAGCACCAGGGGCATGGAGACACAGCCCAATGGGTCATGGAGACATAGCACCCTGAGTCATGGAGACATAATTCCATGCTGCTGTTAGGGCCATGTGGGAGAAGTTTTAGAGACCTCCACTCAGGAAAAGATATATTCTTGAATCACTGCAGAAAACAAACCCAAGAAGATACCATATAAAATAGATTTTTAACTTTGTGATGAAGAATTTTAGCATGGATTTATACACGGCCATGAATAGCGTGAGACATCTAGAAAAAGGGCAGCACCCACCCAAGTGTGGCTGTGGGCTTCTCTGTTGCTATATGTGTTGGTTAATTCTTCTATTAACTTGGCACAAGCTAGAATCACCTGGATAGAGGGACCACTGAATGCTTTATTTGCAGAGGGCCCAGTGCACTGTGGGTGGTACAGTTTCTGAGCAGGTGACACTATATAGTATAAGAAAGTAGGGTGAGTAAGTCATGGGAAGCAAGCCAGGAGTATTTTCCCATGGTTTCTGCTTCAGTTCCTGCCTCCAGTTTCCTGCCTTGACTTCTCTTTACTATAGAATATGAGCTGCAAAATGGAGTAATAAACCCTTTCCATTTCCTTTCCTCCCCAAGTTGGTTTTGACCAGTGTTCTATCACATCAACAGAAAGCAAACCAGGGCACCATATGTTTGAATCTTGTGGCTTCTTGTGTTACTTTGTTCCAAGAATTTCTAAGGAATCTCCCCACCCCCATTTTTATTTGTTAAAAACCATAGAGCACAAGGATTCACAAGTAAGTTAAGACTTCTTTAAAATTTTAAGTGATGACTATAGGCTTATTTGTGAGATTCTCAGAAAACTGTAGGTTTACAGCTGTGAAAGAACAGAGGTCACACTTGAAGGACATATATATGTAATACACACACACACACACACACACACACACACACACACACACACACACACAC
>OU015747.1:143996392-144011570 GCA_907169655.1 Acomys percivali
TGATGAGGAGGGTGATGAGGAGGGTGATGAGGAGGGTGATGAAGAGGATGATGAGGAGGGTGATGAGGAGGGTGATGAGGAGGGTCCTGAGGAGGGTGATGAGGAGGGTGATGAGGAAGGTCCTGAGGAGGGTGATGAGGAGGGTGATGAGGAGGGTGATGAGGAGGGTGATGAGGAGGATGATGAGGATGATGATGATGAGGGTGATGAGGAGGGTGATGAGGAGGGTGATGTGGAGGGTGATGAGGAGGAGGATGAGGAGGGTGATGAGAAGGGTGATGAGGAGGGCGATGAGGATGATGAGGAGGAGGAGGATGAGGAGTGTCACGAGGAGGGTGATGAGGAGCGTCCTGAGGAGGGTCATGTTCAACCAGAGCTGTAGAAGGGAAGCCAAGGAAGAGATTAAAACAGAACTAGAGACAGCAAAACCAGACAGGATTACCTATGATGTCATAGTATCCCTACCCCAAATCCATCAGAGACTAGAGGCTTTGACATACACTAAAATGTGGGAAGAACTGATCCCTTTCTGCAAGTGCTGAAGGGGTGATGGGAAAAGGAGTGAAAACTCTTTTTGTTTGTTTGATCCTTAATAAACTTAAACAGCCTCATATGCACTGGTATGATGGGTCAGAGTCTCAAGAATCTCACTCATGAGTGTCCACACATGCAGCACTATGCCCAGTCTTCCCTAAATGCATTGGGACAGTTCTCTAAAGTGTTCAGAGGAATTGCTGCTTTAGTGTGAGGGAACGTTCTGAAGAGGAAAGCAGGATCCATGGAGCACAGGACAAAGAGATGATCGCTGCACTGAGCAAGCACAGTATAGTGGAGAGATACAGGTCTGCAGACTGATTAGATCTCCCCAGGGTAGGAGGAGCCCAGATCAGAGACCGCCCAGGAGCCAAGAAAACTCTCAAGTGACCACAAGAGTTGTCAAGTTAGAGTTGACGAGTTAGAATCAGGGAAATCTACAGATTGTCACAACCCCAGGCCCGGATTCTTGCTCAAGGAAAAGACCTCATTTCATCCTCAGAACAATTGACATTTTTGGGAAGTTTGGTGAGATTAAAGTTGCCCCAAATACCTGATTCAGTTAACATGCATTCTAGAGTCAATCAGTTTGAAATCTTATCAGTCCAGCATAGGAAGATGTATTTTCTGGGGACAAATATAATTTACTTTAGTCTTTGCTGTCTTTTTACACATGACATTTTTAATACAATATGAACTTATAAAAATAGGAAGAAGCTTGAGAATGTGAACTATAAAAAATAACTATGGAAGACCCATAAATGACATGGATATAGGCATTAGAAAATGAGGATTTTGAATGAGCCATTATAAAAATAAATGATTCAGCAGATAAATTAAAGTATAAAGAAGAACTATGTGGAAATATTAGAAATGAGAAATATAGTATCAGAATTAGATAATCTATGCAGTGATAACATCGCTAGTGAAACATTAGTGGTTGATAATTGTTCAAAATTAACAAAATGCACAATGGATCAACAGGTAAATTCACTTGCCTGGTAAATCTGATGACCTGAGTTTGATTCCCTCGATCCCTGGAGTCCTCCCACATGAAGACAGAAGGTAAGAACCAGAAAAGTTGTCTTTTATTCTCCACACTCAAGTTGTGACACACAACACCCACATGACATATCATGTTGCACACACACACATACACACACACACCAAACAGTAATACTTTAAAAAATATTAACAGCAGTTAAATAAAAGTGATATGTTACCTCACTCAGGATGATCTTTTCTAGTTCTCTGCATTTGCCTGCAAATTTCATGATTTCCTTGTTTTCAATAGCTGAGTAGTATTCCATTGTGTAAATGTACCACAGTTTCTTTTTTTAAATCTTTTTCAATATCTCTTTTATTAATTCATTCATATTATATCTCAATTGTTATCCCATCCCTTGTATCCCCCCATTCCTCCTTCCCTCCCGCTTATCCCCTACTTCCCTCCCCTATGACTGTGACTCGGGGGGGGCCTGCTCCCCCTGTTAATGCTCATAGTACCACAGTTTCTTTATCCATTCTTTGGTTGAGGGATATCTAGGTTGTTTCCAGTTTCTGACTATTACGAATAAAGCTGCTATGAACATAGTTGAACAAATTTCCTTGTTGTGTGGCGGAGCATCTTTTGGGCATATGCCCAGGAGTGGAATAGTTAGATCTTGTGGTAGCACTATTCCCATTTTTCTGAGAAAGCACTAGATTGATTTCCAAAGTGGTTGTATAACTTTGTATTCCCATCAGCAATGGAGGAGTGATTCCCTTTCTCCACATCCTTGCAAGCAAGTACTGTCACTTGAGTTTTTTTTTTTTTTATCTTAGCTATTTTGATGGGTGCATGTAAGATGGAATCTCAGAGTTGTTTTGATTTGCATTTCCTTGATGACTAAGGACATTGGACATTTCTTTAAATGTTTCTCTGCCATTTGATATTCCTCTGTTTAGCTCTGTACGCCATTTTAATTGGATTATTTGGTTTGCCAGAGTCAGAAAGATGCATGGTATATACTTGTATACTCACTTATAAGCAGATATTAGCCACGTAATTCAGGATACCCACACTACAGTCCACAGACCTAAAGAAGCTAAGTAACAAGGAGGACCCTGGGGAGGATGCTTAGTGCTCACTCAGAAGGGCAGATAGAACAGACACTGGAAATGGTTGAAGACAGGGAGCAGGACAGGAGCCTCCCATAGATGTTCTCTGAAAGACTCCACCCAGCAGGGCATCGATGCAGATGCTGAGACTCACAGCCAAACTTTGGACAGAGCTCAGGGAGCCTTATGGAAAAGTTGGGGGGATAGAAGGACCTTGAGGGGACTGGAGCTCTACAAAGAGACCAACAGAGCCAACAAATCTGGGCCCAGGGGGCCTTCCAGAGACTGATGCACCAACCAAGGACCATGCCATGGAGAGGACATAGACCCCCGGCTTAGATGCACTTGATAGGCAGCTCAGTCTCCATGTGGGTTCCCTAATATGGGCAGCAGGGGTAGTCTCTGACATGGACTCTGTTGCCCACTCGTTGGTTGATCACTTCCCCTTGGAGGGGCGGCCTTGCCAGGCCACAGAGGAAGAGGACACAAGCAGTCCTGATGAGACTTGATAGGCTGGGGTCAGATGGTAGGGGAGGAGGGCTCCCCCTTTCTGAGGACGAAGGGAGGGGGTAGGGGCTACAATAGGGATGTAAAGGGAATACGTTTTAAAAAGTGATATGTTACAGACTAAGGCAGAATGAGAAGAATGATGGCTGCCATGGGAAGGGTTGGTATAGGCTCAGGACCCCCAGGATCAAAGGAGATGTTCATGTTCCCAAGGGATAAAGGGCAGGGAATACGAGGCAAAGACAGGAGATACAGGATGAGGGGAAAGGAGCAAGGGAAAGGAGGAAGAGGAATTTGTCTTAGAGGACAAAGGACTGCCTCTAGATAGGAGACAGATGTGGCCCATAGGAAAATGTCAGTTTATAAAGGGGAAGGGGAAAATCCTGTGTTACGACGAGTTGTTTAATTTTAATTGGGCTTGTTAATTGGTGAGCCAAAGGGTCTTTTGGTTGCTGGACTTCAATACTCGCATAGCTGGACCTTAGTAGTCAGTCTCAGGAGGAGGAAGTAGCCAAAGAAGGGACCAGACGGTGAGGGCAGAGAGGGCGGAGAGAAGGGCAAGGCCTGGCAGAGCCATGTTTGCGTGCTTGCGCTGGCTGGGGTCTCTTCAGACATCAGAAATAGTGAAGAGTGTCTCAGAAAAAATACCACCAACAAATAAAAAAAACCCAACCCAAACCAAACAGGAAGTGACGAAGAAAAGAAAGCAAAATACTACCCTTTAATTCTCTAGCTTGTCTCAGTAAAATTATCTTTGTCATTTCCCCCAGACAGTTACAAATAGATAATTCTTCTCTAAAAAACGTTTAAATTACAGAATGAAAACAGGGTGTGTATTTGTTACCGAGTTGAAACCTTGTTTCCCATGGAAGAAAGAACAACACAACAAAGAGTTAATCTGTGAGCACAAAAATCCTGTTATATTTCAATTCCCCTCAAAGGATTTTGACTATTAACACACAGAAAACGGTACCAATGTGGCTTAGTGTGAAGAATTAACTGCTGTCTTGTGAGTCCTTCAGGATCAGGGCCAAGCATTTTATTGTGATGCAGAGCCTAACAGGGATGGTGCCAAGGATGCAGTTTGTAATGTCAACCCAGTACATCTATGACCAGGAGAGACTCAGGATGGTTAAAGGAAGGAACAGAGAAAACAAGGATTCTTATCTTGTTGGCATTTACTTGTTTCTTACCACTAATTAAGAGTTACAAATATAGAAGAGAGGAGGCGACAGGAAGTTTACACTGTTGGATTAGAAGTGGAGGATCTGGTGCAAACTCATGGTGTGTCTGTCTAAAAATATGCAGGGAGATACAGGAATAGAAACAAATGTGCGTATATGCACACTTCATAGCCTTGCTCAACAAGAAGACATAAAAATTAATGTCACTTCAGGAACAATGGACACAGCTAGGCTTTGCTTTTTAAGTGCTGCTCTCTATTCAGGGAAATCAGAACTTTTAAAAGAGATATTTGATTCTAGAATTGGTTCACAGGCCTATCATACCATTATGTAGTGGAAGGTAAGACAGTGGTCACAGACTGACCGGGACATGACAGGGACAGGGGCCACCTCTGCTTCAAACACCTACTGGCTAAACCAGAGATAACTTTAACATCAAAATAAATAATGGTTTCTGATTCATCCCATAAAGAATCTACAATTCCATACTAATACAAATGATGGAATAAACAGAACTACTCAATATTTAAGTAATTACGGAAATTTTAAAAACTCACCATGTCTCACCCACCATCTCATTAGTGAATTTTAAGATTACAATTTGAGTAGAAGCAATGTATTTATGTACTAAGAACACATCTCCCTTAATAATAACAAAAATGCATACTAATTAAGTTTGCATCGGAAATACTTAGTAAAGTTTGCTTTAGCCAAAAGAGCAAACTTAATAGCACTAGTGTTAGAAGGAGCAATTATCCTGGATGTCCTGACATGGTTCATGGAGAAGAACGTAGGATCGTGTAGATATTGCTGCAGAAAACACAGAAGGACCGACAACAGTGCATCTGTTGCCTCTCTGCTCATATATGTTTAGCTCAGTATAGAAATAGGATCCTTTGGAGGGCTGGGATGATAGCTGACCAAGAATCCAGAGCAAGCAAGACTTTGAAAAGTCTCCTTTGCTTTTCATGCATTTGTAACACCAGTTAGGGACTTTCTTTTGTGAATTGTGAGCTCTTCTTTTAGGACAAAAAGCATTTAGGAAAGTAAAACCCGTATTATCCCCTTAGTAGAAATTTCTTTAGTTATATAAATTATTCTCTTTTGAACATTATCATAATCTATATTTGAATGGATTGGGGATTTTCCTTTTGATATTTTAATTAAATTATTTTGGGGTATTGATGGTGTGCTAGTTGGCTTTAGTTGTCAATGTGACAGAACCTAGAATCACCTACAAAGAGTCTTAATGTGGAATTATCTAGACCACGTTGGCCTGTGGGCATGTCCCTACAAGATTATCTGGATTGCTAATTGATGCAGAAAGAGACAAGCCACTGTGGACAGCACCATTCCATAGACGGAGGGTCCCAAGCAAGTGGACAAAGCTTGTGTGCTCTATTTCTATGTCAACTTGACACAAGCTAGAGTCACTTGGTAAGTGGGAAAATGACTCTCTTTATTTCATTGGCCTGCTGGCAAGCCTGCAGTGCAGTTTCTCCATTAGTGATTGGCTACAGGAGGGCTCAGCTCACTAGATAGTGCTAGCCCAGGAATGCTGGCCTGAGGTACTATAAGAAATCAGGTTGAACAGACCACAAGGAACAAGCCAGTAAATAGTGTCCCTCCCTGGCCTCTGATTCAAGTCCTGCCTCGAGTTACTGTGATGTGGCAGTATAAGCCAAATATATCATTTCATTTCCAAGTTGCTTTCAGTCAGCAATAGGAGGCCTGACTAATACATCTAGGAAGAAAGCATCGTGAATGCATTCATTTCTCTCTGCTCCTGACGTGATTAGCTGCTGTGTGTTCGTGCTTCAACCTCTGCCCAATTATGGACTGTAACATGGAGGTATGCTGAGTAAATGCCCTCCCCACAAGTTGGCTTTTGTTGGAGTATTTTATCACAGCAACATAAGTGAAACTAGAGCAGGTGGGAGCTTGGGACATGTCAGATCTATCTGCAATGGAGGAAGGTCAGGGGTGCCTGATCATCGAGAAGCCCTGTGGAAGGAATACGGAAGGAAAGAAGCCCAGCCAAAATTTTTATTCCCTGTCCCCTTGTTTCAGTCTCTGCCTTTACACCTTGAAAAGTCACCCAAATGGCCACTGTCCTGTGGGAGGAAGGTAACTGCCAACCCCTAGAACAGAAAGAGCTAACGGCCAGTCAGGACGGTTTCAGGGGAATAATAGCGAGACTTGCACAGTCATCTGTTCCATCAGAGTGCTGACCAAAACCATAATCAATTGGGTGGAGCTGCAGCCGGAGATGAGTGGGGCTCCGGAGAGCTTACATAAAACATCTTAAGACTGGCTGTTCCACTGCTTCAGAAGCATGATCCCCCAAGCTGTCCATCACCCCAAGGCCAAGGCCTTAGAATGGGATCTGAGACACTGAGTTATAAGAAAAGTAACAAAACAAAACAAAGTAACGTGGGCCTCTGTAGTCTCTGAGTCATGACCCTGTAGCCAGGAAGAGAAGAGCTGGCTTTTGTTGAACGAAGGCAAGAACGGAGATCAAAAAAATGTTGGAATCCTTCACTTTGTGCATCTCTTAACTCCATCATCTTCTCTGATCCAGGCAAGAGCCTCATCTTAGTGCTGCTATGCTGTGGGGGGCTTTCTGCAGATCCATTATCTGCACTGTTCAGCTTGACGACAGAAACCCTGATGGCTCCAGCAGTGCCATTTCCTAAATGAGAATGTCACAGACACCTTTGTGCTGAAGAGATTCAAGTCAAGATCTGAGGGCTAAAATAATAAATTCATCAGTCATCACTTGGGCCTGGGTCAGGGCAACCAACTCATTAGTTTACTCAAGATGTCTCTGGCTTAAGCACCGCGTCTTCAGCATTGCCTCATCCCAAAGGAGGACAGATCTGGAGAGTTGGTCATCTTCCTCACAGCCAGCCACAGTGATTTGTAAAGTTCTTCCAGTCCTCAACTCCCTTTACTCGGATGCTTATAAATGCAAGACACTGTTGCTTTCATGAGCTTGGCTTGAAAGGAAAACCTAATGATTTGATGCCACAGGGTGTGGGGGGCCGAGTGCCAGCCTGGGAATTGGTGGATCTGCCAATAAACAACTCGGTGACCTTGGGAGAAACTTTCTTCTTTTTGTCTTTTATTTTTCCCCAAATGGAAGGAATTCATATGATGTTTTATAAGACTCCTTCCAACTCTACCATTCTACAGCTGTTTCCTGTGAATTTAAAGTGTCTCCTGTGAGCCTCAAGAAGAGGTACTTGCATACCAATTCTCCCCTCACCTTAGCGCACCAGAGGAGGGAGGGAAAAGCAAGTAGCCAGCAAGAAAACTAAAGGGTGGAAATAAACAGAGGTCAGAGGGTGTGTTACAAATCTATGCATCTATCAGTATAAAAACACCCTTTAGGTGCATAGAGTCCAAATTCTATCCCTACACCTTTATCCCAAGGCGACACAGGCCATGACTGGCAAAGGCCAGAGGCAGGATTCATGTCTCCGGGGTGTGCTGGCTTTCTGCCTGACTGTGCCGACTGTGACGTAATAGAATCTTGGTCTTTTCATTTTGAACCAAAGAAGGGACTACTAATGTCTGGAAGGAAGCACAAGAGTAGAAGGATAATGTTCAGGGTTCGGCTCTTCCACCAACTCATTGTCCAATCCTTGGCATTGTTGACAATATCAGACACGGGTTAAATGCAGGAAGACAAGCCAGCGCTACACCTTAAAGATTAATTGTTCAAGTATTCAGTCATTTCAGAGCAATGCACCGTGAAATTATGTTAGTCCCTGGAAGAACTTCCATAAAGTTTAACGTGCCATGGCACATTCTTTTTTCCACTGAGGTTTGTTAAAAAACCGTGTACCATCTTTGGAGCCGAAGGTGTGAGTGAGCCTTGCTGCAAACAGCTGCAGACTTGTTCTTCAGGGTGTTCGGAGAGGCAAACACTTTGGGGTGGCTGCTGAAGGGACCTCTTCACCACACAGTTCCCATAAATGCCCAGCCTGCCTGGTATCCATGGAGGCACGAGTAGAGGAGGAAGTCATTAGTCTTGGTGCCTTTTACTGTTATTCGCACTGGGATAATGAGATTATTAGAATATTTTTTTTTCTCTAATGAGTATAAGACAGAATACCTTGGTCTCTAAATGATTCAGTCACAGAGGGAAACACATTACTCTTCCCCTTGATTGCTGTCAAATGCTGGAAAATTGGAATATTATACTGATATTTATCGTGATGGGCAATATTTTTTCCTGCCTTTTCAGTGTCAAATGAGATGGGGAAAATATTTGTCTGAAAGTGATCCCCTTTACAAGGTTTGTAGAAAGGAAGACAGATGAAGATTCGGGATAAAGAATGGGAAGTGGAGGGCGGAAGGACTGTAATTGGAGGGTGGCTTTTTGCTGCTGCTTCTTTCTTTCTCCTCTGATAAAGCTCTCGTTTTCATTTCCTACAGACTTCTCTTGTGTTAGCTCACCAGTGTTTGGGGCTAATTAGATGCTGTTTAGATTCAGAATGGAAGGTTAATTTCAAGGGAGAATGTGCAGGCGTTGGTCTGGAGGTCATTACGGGCAGCTGGTTAATTTGTTTCCTGGGAAGGATGGCAGCCTGGAGAGGGAGAATTCCTCACAGGGCAAACAAGGTTTTTTGTTCACTCTTATTCTTGAGACCCTTTCACCTTCTCTTTCTGGCAGTTTCCAGGACTTGTTCAGAGTAATTGGAGGCCTACTACACTGGTATTCAATCTAGGTCTCCTTGGCAGCTGCTCTGGTCCTATCCCACCTGAAAACTCTTCTTCCCCCAAGAAGGTGATGAATAAATAAAAATAAAAATAATAAAAGAAGGAAGCTATCTTCCATGCCATTTCTGTGTGTGATGTCACCATATTCCTATATCACCAGCAGGAAATTTTAGTGTTTTCAAGTAGTTTGCTTTTCTTATTGCTGTGAATAAAATGCCAACAACAAGAATGATGAGGAGGAAACATTTATTTTGGCTCATAGTTTGAGAGGTGAAGTCTATTACAGAAAGAAAAAGGAAAAGACCCTGTAGGGTGGCTTACTCACATCTCAGAACTCAGGAAGCAAAGAGCTGTGCCCGAGGGAGGACCAGCCAGCCCATGACCCTCAGATCCCACCCGTAGGGACCCACTTCCTCCAGCAATTCTAACACCCAAAGGTTCTACATTTCCCGAAGCAGCACCACCAGGCGAGGATCAAGTGTTCCGTACTTCCCATTTGACAACAATGCCAACATGAGGTTAGCATTTGGATACTGGACCCGTGACCTTCAGATGTCCTCTGCAGGATTCATTCCAAGGTCCTGTTGTATACACAGACACTGAAGTTGGGGAGATGATCTGTTCATCCGTACAGCAAGAGAACTGAGGCCAGCACACTTGAGGACTAACAGAATCCAATAGCTATGTTACAGAAGAGAAGGGGGTTTCCTAAGAAGGAAATTGACTTGCCTAAGACAGTGCAGCTGACAGGTGACAGGGTTATGACTTGGTCCCAGAGTGTAATATGATGGTCTTTGCTTGATCCTTGCTTGGGCCCCAAACTAAGTCCTCAGTGAAGACACGGGTAGTACCTGCCTGTTTCCCTAGCTGATGCTCTGTCTTGTGCACTGTTAGGAACTAGCTCTCATTCTGCACCTGAGCGCAGTCTTCTTGCGGCTAGCCATGAGGCTCTAAAGCAGAAGCCAAAGAGCAAATTTTCTGCAGAGACAGACATATAGACATGATTGTAAAGCATGTGACCTCCACGAACAGAATAAACATACGACATCCAAGACATAGACGCTGAAGACCACGTGGGAATGAATGACATGAATATGTGTGTGGGGGGCACATCTGAACTTAGAAGCCTCTGGAAATGTTTTATATTTCAGTGTTAAGTGTCATTTTGTATCCTGGTATCTTCTGAGATCAAGAAACTCATTATCCCATGGGCCCTCAAGAAGAAACATTTCTTCCTATTATGTAGGAGGGCACTCATCCCAGATGATGCTCATACCATCGCTCTTCCATGAATCTTTCCCATCCTGTGAAATTTGGGTGTTTATCTCTGAGATGGTCAGTTAGCTTCAACTGAACTGATTACTGCTCAGTGACATAAACCATGTATTTTATCTCTGTTCTACCACTGACAATTTCTAGAAAGTCTCACCTATAATTGATACCCAATCTATTTGCTTGATGTGACTCCTGGTCAAAATGCACTACAGAGGGGTGCACCCATTGCATGACATGTTCTTCTACCAATTCTGACAAAGTCCCTGGTTTCTGACTCTTGCCTTTCTTCTCTTCCTTGCTAGTTCCAGAAAAGTCACAAGTTTCTAGATGCTGCTCACCCTCTCTTCTTCATTGCCTTCTTCGTCTCTTTGCTCCTTTTCCTTGTTCGGGGTTACCAATAGGAAGATCACTTAGCCCATCAGCGGGTCTATGAAGTATAAGAAAATTCCTCATTTTCTTCTGCTCATGCTTATATAACACAGACTATTTAACCTTTGCTTATCAAAATGTGTGTGCTCTCCTCGTACACGAGCTAAGCGGTTCTGCAGCAGGCACCAGCTTGGTGTGCCGTGCAGTGGCTCAGCTCAATTCTGACACTTCCTGGGGTCACCTCAGATCCCACAGATTGAGGGAGAAGTTGCAGATTAGTCATCTTAAGACAGCATGGACTGGCTTGTTGAAGCCACAGGAGGAATGAAACATGTGGACGCATCTTGGCCCTTTCTCTATATGCAACAAGTCATGAAGATCCTCCGAGAGATGTTCTTCATGTGTGAAGCCTGGGAGCCTTGGTCACCCGAGATGGGTCTTGGGGCTGTGGTGAGCTGATTAAACAAGCTCTGATGTGACACTTAGCTGTCTCTAGCCCCCGCATCCTAACACATATCTCCTGGCAGAGTCCCTAACTCCCCTCTCTAAAGCATCACTTGACCTTTGCCCATGTACAAAGCAGAGACGCCTAACAGGCAGCCATTTCCTTGAAGTCTCTTCTACTTACTTCTGTGCACTTCTCTTCCAGGTTATCTTGGCATTAATCCCAGGATTACGCCGACAGCCCTCTCTGAGAAGTGAGGAGTACAGGGGATGTCCACACTCATCCTCCTCTAGGCAGATTGGGCTCTCGTGAGTTTAGGAACGCATGCTGTCTGTCTACTTTGTTACCAAGGATACAGATAAGAGCCTGTGGATGTAGTTCCGTTGGTAGAGTGCTTGCCTATTATGCGCAAAGCCCTGGCTCCCATCCCTAGCCCCACATAAACTAATAGTGGTGCGTACCTATGATTCAGCACTGGGGAGGAAGAGGCAGGAGGGAGAGAAGGCCACTCTCTGCTACATGGCAAGTTCCACCCTGGGCTGCATGAGACCTAGGTGGAAAAGAAACTTTCATTTGCCTGTTTCAATTGTTGCCTGGGAGGCCTACTGCCTCTGTCTGCTAACCTAGGCCTAGTCTGGAAGCTTCTATCCTCCATACAATCTAACCTAGGCCTAGAATGTTCTCAGCCTCTGAGACTTACTGCTTGATAATCTCACCCTATCTTGTTTTTACTGAGCTCTGGGCTGGCTGGCTCAACTCAGCTGTTCGGGCTCAAGCTCTTCTCCCAGCTGACTTATTCACTCTGGCTTCTCTCTCGGCCTCTGAATTGCTCTGCTTGGCCTCAAACTTAACTCCAGCAAACTGCTCTAATCTTCTGGCTCCTTCTCACTCTCTGGCTCATCCTGCCTTCACCTGTGTCCAGCCTGTTCTCTCACTCAGTCTCTCTCTGCAGAACTCCCTTGGTAAAGCTGCCTCTTCACTCTCTGTGTCGCTCTGAGTTGTGTCCCTTTCCTCTCTCTTCTCATGAGAGTTGGGCATGTCCTATTTTGTCAAATCTTCTCTGATTTGTCACTTTGTCTGCCACTCAATTAGACATCACTTTCAAACATGGGAAATTCCTTCTTCTACAAACCACCTTTACCTTCAGTATTTGGGATTAAAAGCATGTACCACCATACCTGGACCTAAACTTTTTTTTTTTTTTTTAACCTGAAACTCACGCTATACCAGGCTGGCCTTGAACTCAGATCTGTTTACCTCTGTCTTTTGGATTAAAGGCGTGTTTGCATTCCAGCCAGATCACACAGACCTAGAAGGTCTTTGGATGCAACCTCTTGCCAGAGCAGCCATGTTCTGAATTAAAATTCCTCTATACGTAGTCTGACAAAAATAAAATTAAAAAAAAATATATATATATATATATAAACAAAAACAAAGGCTGAAAATGACCAGCCAAAGGGAAGAGAGGCAAGGGCTGGGCAGGTAGACGGAGGCCGACTTCTGAGCTCTCCCCTGCTGTGCCTCCATCTAGGTACCTTCAACCATCCAGAAACTTGCTAAGCCCAATCCTTCTGGATGTCTGTGGAGCTGCAGAAAGAACATGGTGAAGATTGAGGCCTTTCTGGAGACCAACCCCATCCTAAGCGCCCAGGACTGTGCCCATCTCATTCATTTGCAATGGAAGAACTCATAAGACATAATTGTCGCTCTGGAGTGTTCAAGGGCTCTTGCTTTGGGCCAGGAAATGAAAAGTCTGAGGAGACCGACTACACGTGTTCCACTGTCTCAATGGTTAGTGCTCCTTGTTGCTTCTAAGGACGCTGGGGAAGCTGGAGACTTCAGTCTTACTTTGCAACCAAACGCAAACACAAATGACATCCTGGGAAGGGAGGGGTGTGGTCTTCTAGTCATGCTCAGTTAGCTTCAAGATTGCTTGCATCTCACCCCTAGGAAAAAACCGCTGATCTATAACCTGTCAATGTATCGACAAGGTAAAAAGCAAGACTGTCCCGAGGTGAGGCGTGATCTCCAATAAGGGGCTTGCTAATTGTTCCCTGATTGTTTGTTTGCCAGGAAACGATCGCCCTTTTTGGAGGCAGTGCTTACCTGAATTTACTATGTCCTTGTGACCTTGGAAGGCAGGTAGAGATGCTGAGACCCAAATCCCCATTCAGCAAGATTTCCCAGATGGCAAAAGTCCTTGCTACCCCAGAGCTGGAGGACAAAGAGGAGGAGGAAGAGGAGGAGGAGAGGGAGGAAGAGGAGGAGGAGAGGGAGGAAGAATAGGAAAAGGAGGAGGAGAGGGACGAGGAAGAGGAGGGGGAGGAGGAGGAGGCTGGTCTTCTGATTTGGCTGGGGGGATTTTTTTGGAACTGGTGGGGCCATGAGTAAAGTGTGTGAGGAGATGTCTGTCTGCACAGAGGAAGAGCAGGGCCCTTGTGCAGGGGAGCCAGCACCATGCTTCAGATGGGTGTTGAGCTTTCCCACTGCACAGCTAGCAGCAAGCACTGGGGATATTTTAGAAAGCAGATTGAGGTTTCTACACCCTGCTGAGAATGAAGACTTCAGATTCTCCATGAAAGTGAACTGCCGTTTTTCAGACCCCCCCCCCCCCAGGAATCCTGCTTTGCCTTGGAATGGGGGGAGAGAGACCCTGGAGCTCACAGGCCACCATTTCCCCTTCAGGCATCAACATGGAGACAGGAGGAAGCCCAGGATTTTACAGCTGAAGCACCCTGCAAGGGTCAGCTCAGAGCTGGGCACCCCATGGACTCTGCTGGCCACAGCCCCCAGAAGCCTGCCATTCAGGAGGCTGGGACGGGGTAGGGCAAGTTCTCCTACAGAACTGGTGTCTGGGGGACACCAGCTGACACAGGGGAAGCCTGAACATAGAAGGGATGGGTTTCCATCAAAGCTATTTGCCCAGCTTTTCTCTTTATTCCCTTATACATTTTTAAAGCAGATATATTGCTAGTTGAAGCGCTGGCTGGACAAAGCTCACCCCTGCTGGTGTGCTGCTTTTTCTTTTCTGAACCTCTCTAGGCATTTTATCTCTTGGACATGGACTGGCAGAGAAACTTAGGCAGTGTGGATTCCCAGTTAGCTTTTGCAGGAGGCTTTGCTGGCTAGCTCCAGCCCTGCAGGGCCCAGGCTGCCGGCTTGCAGCACCAGATGGAGAGAGGGAAGACAGACCTAGTGAGAGTACCCAAGAGGAGTAGCAAAGGCCCAGGAAGAGGGGAGGGTGTGCAAGGCTTCCTGGACAGGAGCCCAGCCTGGAACAATTCTCCTGATTTGGGGAAAATAAAATCACAAATGAGAATAGCAGGGGGCCAAGAACCAGCTGGAGACAAAAGAGGGTTAGCTTCTGGTGGAGGTTGCGAGACCAGGAAGGCTCTGATGACATGCTCCGAAGTCTGGCCTGCCATGGACAGCTGCCGTCCAAGCTTTGGGCCTGGAATATTGTCACAAGCCCAGCAAGGCACGTGTTTTCTTTATCTGATGTGACGAGGAAGGAGCCCCGAGGCTCCCTGCTGCCTTCCTTCTTGAGCCCAGGTCACTTAGCCAGTCCAGCCAGGGCCAGCTCCTTGCCCTCAGGCAGATGACAGCAGCAAGAGGAGGAGGAGAAAGGGGGTAGGTGGGGAGCATGTGAGGAGGGAATGGAGTTTTGAGCCGATGGAGGAGGAGAGGAAACGGAGGGAAAGGAAGAGGAGAGGGGAAAGCAGTAGGTTAGGAGAAGGGTAATATGCAGGAACTGAGAAGGAGGATGTGATGGAGAGAGAGAGAGAGAGAGGAAGGAAAGACAAGCTGCTAAGGATGAGAGAAAAGAAGGGGAAAGCAGAATATGGCAAAAGGAAAGCTGACAGAGAGAAGTCTCTGTCTCAGGTAGTCTCCTGAGAAGGAGGGCGTAGGAGAAAAAAAAAAGTAAGGAGAATAAAGAAGGGGAAGAAGTGAAGGAAGAGAATGGAGGGGAGATGAGGGAAGGGGAGAGAAGGGGAGATGAGGGAAGGGGAGAGAAGGGGAGAGGAGGGAAGGGGAG
>OU015747.1:144011670-144029465 GCA_907169655.1 Acomys percivali
AGGGGAGGGGAGAGGAGGGGAGGGGAGGGGAGGGGAGAGGAGGGGAGGGGAGGGGAGAGGAGGGGAGAGGAGGGGAGAGGAGGGGAGAGGAGGGAAGGGAGGGGAGAGGAGGGAAGGGAGGGGAGAGGAGGGGAGGGGAGGGGAGAGGAGGGGAAAGGAAAGGAGGGGAAAGGAGAGGAGGGAGAAAGAGAAAGACACAGGAAAAAGAGAAGGGCTGGCAGTCTGGAGGTTTAGAGACCATGTTGTAGAGCACAGTGGCTCCTCACCCCCATCATCCCTGGGACACTAGGTCCGGCAGCTGCCAAGACAGTCTTTGCAAAGGACTCTGCAAACTTCACCCTAGAGAGTAAAAACAGAAGAGTAGCCTAGGAGGTCCCTGCCAGGCCTGTTAGGCTTATACTACTTTCTAAGACCATTCTTGGGTAACTCATTGTAGATACACTCTTTGCCTGCTCATCCTGCAGGCCTGGAGGGCCCGTCCATAGTCAGGAACCTTTTCAGGGCTGCTGCTTCACCACTCACTCAGCCCTAGCCCGCAAGGGACCGGAAGAGCTTGGCCTGGAAGGCTTGGGCCTGAGAAAGGATAATCAGTGAGTACAAAGCCTTCCAGGACATTTTCATACCTGCATAAAGGTGGGTGGAGCTTGAACAGAGAGCTCTTCCCAGTAAGGGAAGCATATTGTGTAATGTACTTGTTTGTGCATGCACACACACACACACCCACACCCACACACACACACATCCGCACATGCAACGTACTTGTTTATGCATGCACACAGACACACACATATATGTACACACGAAATGATTATACAGAATTTCAAATGTTGTCATATTTTGAAGGTATATTATTACATTGTTTTGGCTCTTGATCGCTTTGTAAGATATATAATATTGGAATCCTAGTTTAATAGATGTTAAGGAACAGGAAGTCATGACTTGTGTAAGCTCACACAAATCCTGAATGACACAAGTAAGGTTAACATCTGATTTTCTCATCTAATACAGTATTTCATGTTCTTTCTGTTATGTGGTTCTGACTCTCAGGTACAAGGTGGGAGAATGGGAGCAGGTAGGCTGCTAATAAGAGGTTCTTTCCCATAATGCACCAGAGGCTACTTTACCTGACTTGGCTCTTAGATATGTCACTCTAACTAGAGTCTGTGAGTCCTGGTGTTTAAACTGTAGAGCCAGGATTTTACCTAAGATCCGCAGGACTCCCTGGCCACGAGCCGACCAGGACCAGGGAGCGAGGGGACAGTGTGGTGCATGCAGGATGGAGGATCCTGGGACGCCGTAGCTTGGCTATCCAGCAGACCTGGGTTTGAACGTTAGAGCAAGTCTCAGCTCTGAGAACTGGGTCCAGGGTACAGGACCCTCAGTTTCTCGGCTGTCACAGCGACACCAAGAAGAACCATCCTGTTTGTGTTTATGAAAATGATAACTGCTTCAGACACAGTGGTCACCTTGTAGCATCTGCAGACAATTTGTGGATTTTCTCTGTTTACATTTTGGCTGAATTCTCTTTATATTTACATACCAAGGTGCCTGTGATTTGCCAAGTTTCACTTACACCTAATGGTCCATGTAGATTGAGATACTGTCTTGGTAAGAAAATCACATTGACATGCAGAAGAGGAATTTTGAAGCCCAAACTAAAACTCTAAGGGAAGAATGAGATTTTCTGAGGACGGAAAGGGTCTGCAGATTCTCAGTCTTGGTTCTTCTGTCTCAACTGTAGCCTCTTTCTCTGATTTTCTTTGCCTTTTCCTCTGGCTTTTCCTTCTCCGATGGCACAGAAATGAAGAGTTGCCACTGCTTTAGCTACTGGGCTGGAAGGAGTCCTCCTGGCACCCTGTGGTGGCTGATCCTAATTGCAAATGTGACTGGGTTTTGAATCACCTGGGAGACAGCCTCTGCATGTTTCTGTTGAGGACTCACTAAACAGGGAAGGCCTGTCATAAAAGCCTGAAGTAAAGGAGACCCTCTGCTTTTGCTTCTTCCTGAGTGAGTGTGCCTCCCTCCGTATCCGCTGGAGGGAACCAGCTTCTTGATCTTTCAGTGTGACCTCCATGCAGTGGCTTCCAGCTTGGGCTCTCTTATCTTTCGAGTGTGCAAGCCACGCTGCCATGCTATGCAGGTTCGATGACGTAAGCCAGCCAGGCCCCCGTTTGTATATAGGTACATTCTGTTGGTTCTGTTTACCTTCTTCTCACCCTCAGCCAGGTTTCATGTGGCTCTTTGTCATTAGCAGTGTTATCAACAACCGTTCAGCAAAGACAAAAACAAGAGGTGGCACCCAGCTTGCAGAGGAAGGCCGCATCTCACACTATCTTTTCAGGTACTATGCAAGGCTTGTAAGACCCCGAGAATGATTTTCGTCTGTTTTTGCTACTTTGTACTTCAAATTATTCTTTTGCCTTTTCTGTCCCAAAAATAGAATAAAATGCTCAAATTTGTCCATAACTCCTCTGCGCTGACAGTCACAATCCCTATGTTTCTAGGCTTTATGTATTTTTTCCTCTGATGCCTGTGACATTGTAATAATCCTAACACTAGAGAAATGGAAAGGGAAACAGCATGACAAAATACTTCTGGTCCATGTTGGAACTAGTGATATTTTTCAAGAGTGATAAATTGCACGACTTAACTCAAGAGCCCAGATTATAAAGAGAAATATAATTACTAGCAAGTGTGCCCAGATATATAAAGACAGATAGGCCCAAGGAGTGGTAGCTCCTCTGTCTGTTTCTCTGGGTTCCTTCAGGGGGGCAGACGTAAGCAGCAAGGCTTCACCTAAGTACATGAGAGCAGAAGCAAGCTGTCTCTGAATGCTGCCTGTTCTGAATGAAAAAGAACTCCTATAGGGAAGCAGCAAGCCAGCAGCCATCTGGTCTACCTCCATTACCAGGCTGTTCTCCAGGCCATTTCCTCCTCTAGACAAGAAGGCTGCTGTGGTTTAGACAGGAAGTGTCTCTCACCAGCTCATTCACTGCAAGTCCCCACCTATAGGGCTATTTTAGGAGATTTTGAGGTTTTGGAACTTTAGGAAGTAGTGGATTGCCAGGGAGTTTCACTGGCGGCTGAGCTGTACTCAGGGTCCTGGTGGTCTCTGCCTCTCTCAGTTGTCTTTTTCTCTCTGTCTCTCCCTGTCTGTTTGTCTGTCTCTGTCTCTGTCTGTCTCTGTCTCTGCCTCTCTCTCTCCCTCCTCACCCCATCTGGTTCACTGCTAGGTCTGTAGCTTCTTCCACATGCTTTGCCACCATGATCTACCTTACCAGGAGCCAAAGACTAACTAAGACCTTTGAAACCACAATGACAAAAATAACCCTTTCTTCCTTTAAGTCACTTGTGTCAGGTACTTTGCCGCCGTCACAAGAGTTCTGACTAGTAACAGTAGCAGTCACACTGACCCCTCCCTATATAGAAGCAATGACAAGGCTGAAGCAAACATCTGGAGGTAGACTTGATCTGAAAATTAGCAGCCCTTTACTCATTCACGGGGAGGTTAGCATATGACTACATTTAATCTGAATCTTTGACAACAGGTAGGAGTTGACTTCCTGGAAATGGGTATAAATGTTATTGATTCAAGGGCAAAGCACAAGTCAAGCATGGATCTAAATAACTGACTTGGCTCTTGTAGTGTGTGATATTTAACCAGAAGCTGGAAACATCCTCTCCAAAGTATGCGCTGGCGAGTTCTTGGGGGCAGAGAAGTTTGGCCTGTCCTCCAAAGCAGGCACAAGCGCCGACTAGTTCCAGCAAGAATGACAGTCCAGGCAGCTCTTCAGAAAGACAGCGGTGGAAGTACCTGCGCAGGGACCTTTGTTGGGGTTTAGAGGAGGATTGGATAGGAAGCTAAGGCAGGAAAGGAGGAATCTACGCACTGGGGTATGGCCCAGGCAGGGAGGTGTTGGGGGAATTCCTGGGCAGAAGTGCTGACTGGATTTGACTGAATTGCCCAGAAGCAGATAGGATGAGAATGAGAGAAGGAATGGGAGCGCAGACTCAGAGTCATCACAGACCGGAGTCTGGAACAGGAATCATGAGGTAAATGGCTGAAAGAAGGAAAGAGCAGGTCAGAGACCCGACAGGTCAGGAGAGGAGGGGGCTTGGAGGGCAAAGGCACTTTCTGCCTCTCTCCAAAGCCTTCTTACTTTTCCAGTGACAGGAAAGTGTGAGGACCGTTATCACTGCTCTGCCAAGGTCCTGAGAATATTCTGGAAGCCTTTCAATTGCCAGAGGCCACTAAAACCTGGTCAGTCACATTAGCCTCTGGGAATCTGGGAGACCAGTTTACAAGTGATAAGGAATTACTCTTGAGGAGGGATCCAATATTTTGAATGTCCTGAGTCCCTTTCTTTGAGAAAAACATATGGTCTCCAGGGCAGCTGTGATAACAGATAGCTGCATTCTTCTTGACTGAAGTAGCCTCCAGTGGGGAAGAGTCATCGGCACAAGCCCGTCTCCCAGGAAAACATGGCCACAGGCTCAAGACTGTCACAGAAGGGAGGGAAAGAACAGAGTGAGAGATCGCAAAGCTGCACAACTTCCTGCTTCACTGCTAAAATTTCAGTCTGGTCCACAGTAGTGCTGGTGCCATCTTTGCTCTGCACCTCTGAGTATCTCAGAGTTATTATTATTATTATTTTTTTTACTGTTTGTTTATGTCTGTGCACGTGAATGTTTGTTTTTAAATACCAGACACATGCCTTACAGAGAGCGTGTTGGTATTTCAGAAGCCACTGATGTTTTGTGCTATCAGCTGCTTGGGACAGGGGTCAAGCGGAAGAACCTGACATAAACATTACCAGGCTTGCAAACCTGTTTTCAAGTGAGACACCCAAGGCAATATTCATAGCAAATTTATGAGCTCAAGGCGTCTAAATATGATCCACTTTTAAATCTCATCTTTTCCCTCTGAACCCTTCAATCTAATTAGGCTCACATCAGTATATTATTACGGAGAGTAATCATTCCTTTCTTCTAATAACATTCATGGATAATTTTATTTCTCATTTTCAGCCTCCTCCTCCTCCTGTGGTGTAATTAGTGTCTCTGGCACCTCGTGCCTCTCAGAATGAGCTGCAGCTGCTAATTGCTAATTGAAAAATTAGAAACTCAGTTAGAAAAAGGATCTAATTAAAATGAAATTAGATAAAAAATCCCTTCAAACCAGCACCCCCGCACTTTTCTTTGTTTTCCCTTTTTCCCCTTTCTGCTTTCTTTTTCCACCACTATTAGCACTTGCAAAATATGTGCAATTGCTTGAAAGCCAATGACCTTTCCACAGAGGACAGCACAACAGCCTCTGTGAGGAGCAGCTAGGCAAGTGCACAGCAACTGAATTCAAAGCGGAACTTGGGCTTCCTTCCTGATGAGCGTCGGCTCCACCTTACCAACCCTTCTCCTCCTCTGAGGTACGGTCAGCCCTGTGTGAGTCTCCTGCGTTTAGAAGGGCTACTGTCCTCTTTCATGACTGGCAACTAGGGATTCTCTCACTGCTGGAAGTAAGCCTGTCTCCACCTTCTTGTACATCCTACAACAGATAACTCTGCAGTCAAGACTTGGCACTAGAGAAGACACATAAGGAAACCCAGTGTTTGCAAAGTATGGGCAATCTGGAGAGAAGTCTAGACAGCAGAGAGAAATAACAGATTAAGATTATGGACCCATGCAAAATAGCTTCTCAGATATGTTTATTTCAAGACTGCAATGCTTTTTAAATTTTTATTAATTTATTCAGATTACAACTCAATTGTTATCCCATCACTTGTATCCTCCTGTTCCTCCCTCTCTCTCGCTTTCACCCTATTCCCCTCCCCTAGGTCTAAGACCAAGGGGGACCTCCTCCCCCACTGTATGATCATAGGCCATCAAGTCTCATCTTGGTAGCCTGCTTATTCTTTTTGTACTAACCAAGGAAAATACACGTAGTAAACATCGAACCCCTACTCTGATCTACCCAATGGACAGGGCATTCTCCACAGTTAGGTGGAGAGCGGGGACTGACTCTGACATGAACTCTGGTGCCCCATATAAGACTGCAATGTTTTTAAGCACCTTCATACATGCCAAGAACTGTGCAAAAACTGGGCACATAAAATACCCCCTGCAAAGTTGTAACCTAGATTATATCTGGACAATAAGTGATCTGTGCTGTTATGAAAAAGTCAATAACACAAATACACAATTGACAAATAAATACAAATATGTGGGCAGGCTACAGGAGACCATGGGGGTCCTTCCATTAAGAGGTAAAACTGCAAATAGAGAGCAAGAGATAGCTAGAGAAGAGGAGGGAGAGAGAGAGGGTGAGGGAGAGAGAGAGGGAGAGGGAGAGGGAGAGGGAGAGGGAGAGAGAGAGAGAGAGAGAGAAAGTGAGGGAGAGAGGAAGGGGAGAGGAAGACGAGAGAGAAAGATAGGGAGGGAGAGGGAGAGAGAGAGCAAGTGGCGGGGTGGGGGGGGGGGGCGGGGTGGTGGGGTGGGGGTGGGGGAATGGACTTCCCCAGTAGATAGCATTTTAGCTAGAGAAGCCTTGTTCTAAAGAAACGCATACAGCAATGTGATGACTTCTGGGAATTTAAGCAACTGAGACTGTTTGAGGCTTAAATTGGGAGTTAAGGTTGGCTGAGTGTGTAGAGTCTGTCTGGGTCATGAGAATCTTGTATATATTAGACGTTTAAAAGTGTGAGAGGAGGGCTTAAAGTCTGAAGAAAATTTTGTTTCGCACCATGGCATGCACAATGTAGTAGCTGGGGATTCTGTGTGGTGAGAAAATATTATAGATTAAAATTTAGTAATGCAAGAAACACCGTCAAGAACATGAGTGGTTAAGTTTTACTACAGGAGACGGAGAAGCTAACAAACACAAAGATGTGATGAGCTCAGATAGCGGCTAAAAATCAGGCAAGGGATTATTCTAAAAATAAAAAATATGGCTGGAGAGATGGCTTAGTAGCTAAGAGCACTTGCTGCTCTTGCAGAGGACCTGGGTTCGGTCCCCAGCACCCACATGGGGGCTCACAAAGATCTGTGTGTCTAGTTCCAGGGGATCTGACACAACAGGCGATCTGGTCCCTGCAGAGTCCCACATGCAGATGGTAGACACAAACTCACATAAATAAACTAGTATAAAATAGCCTGGTGTGGCCTGCCTTACTTTGTGTAAATAAATCAACTTCCCTTTTAATTGTGCTTAATTAACTAACGCTGAGAAATCTTCAATCGTTTATTTATCAAAAATCTTGGAACTAACCGGTACTTTAAAGAGACGACGTTGTTTCCCCGACACTGTTGGTCACACTCGCCAGTCTCTGCTCTTCCCACTGTCCTGGGGCATCTGACTGCTTCACATACTAACTTCGGGGAAGTGCAGACCTCCACGGTCCAGTCTGTTGAAGGGGTTGGATGCCAGCATCTGTTGCTTACCAGAACTTCTTGGTCCAGCATTTAAGGCAGCTCTCCCATACTGATCTGGGAGCTGACAGTCACAGGAAGCCATTCTTTTCCTCAAGAACTCTCCTCTCAGTCAACAAAAAGCAGGAAAATGAGTGAGGAAAAGGCAGGGACTAATGGGCCAGGACGAAAGCTCCCTGTGTGCGTGTCCTGGAAAGAGACGGGAAGGACGGGGAGTCCATTCACCAGTAACCTACCATACCTGGAAAGTTCTAGTAATTAATTTTCTGCTTTGAAAATGATGGCCTGAACAACTCTGAAATCATTGGAATAAACATTCTGTTCTCATAATTTACTCTGATGCAAAGCAGAGAACCGAACCAGAGATTTAGAAAAATGTGCCCTCCTTCACTGTGAACTCACGCGTCCAATCTAACTCAGTGAGGGGCATTTCTGATTAACCTGTATCTTCCACAGTCTTTAAAACGACCAAATTTGTTTGCAATCAAACACACTGAGGCCAAGCGGATGAAGAGGAGTACAAGTGATCAGTGATGTTTTAATGGGACAAGTTTTTCGTTGATGACATGAGTTCAAACCCTGAACTGCGTTCAGTAAACACTTGCTGTTTTTTTCTTTTTCTTTTTCTTTTTTCTGTTATTGGAATAGGAATGAAAATAAAGAACAAAGCTGGGGAGATAGGGGGAGGAGAAGTGCAGAAGGGCACAGCCAGGCCCAGGCCTCTGTGCTTGCCGTGGCAGAGCCTGGCTGCTCACCCTGAGGCTCCCGGTGGCAGCACTTTGTTTGACCTGCTGAAGGTATCGGCCTTCAGTCACACACTGGTGATCTCTTTGCTGCTTACAGGAGGAGGCAGGTGAAGGGCTTTCATCCCTGTTTGGAAGAGACACCTCAGAGGCACACCTGGGGCTCTCACTGTGCCATCCTGTGGATCTCCGGCCTCCTGCTTCTCCTTTCAAAAGGTAGGTTGGGCTCTTTCTGGAAAATTCCCAGGAAATATTTCATACTCATATCTCTTCAACTCCTGGGAGGATGCCACTATGAGAAAGTTGTGTAAAATACTGTGTTTTGGGAAAGACGGTTGAAGGAGAGTTCCCAACTCAGGGCGATGTTCTCAGAAGGCATATTCTATAAAACAGGAGCATTTTTCTTTTCTTTATGAAATACAATACACTGAAACGTCAGTCACCATCAACACAAGCTTCAGGAAGCAGCCCTAGTAACTGGCCTGTTGCTAGGCCATTTCTCATGATCTGATCAGCATCTTGGTCTCTGTTTTCCCTCACATGAAGCATCAGTGCAGAAATACTTCAACCTGACACACAGGGGAGAAGCATTGTTATCGCCCATCCTAGACTTTCTCTCTCCTTCCTGTCAAACACTCATCCTGGAAATCAGCCTAGGTCCCCAATCTTTGCTGTGCAGTGAGAAGTGGGAAGCTGTAATCTGTATTTAAAGCATGGTCCTACGGATAGGCCATTTCTTCTGGGGCTCACGTCACCTCCACTTGCACACACTCCATCTACAGGCAAGACGGCCAAACTCTTTCTATTAACATCACTGCAAAGGGATTTTTAGAGAAAGGTGACTGAAGGATTCAAGGTGAAAGCCGCTGTCTGCTGGCAGAGCGGCCTGTTTGCAGACAGAATTCACTAGGGGATAAGGAAGGACCAGGGCTCCGAGTGTGTGATGTAGCTAAGCTTCCATCTCAGAGAGGCAGCTGCTCTAATTATCTGTCATGTCACCTTGCTCTCCAGAGAGGCAGATGTTTCCTTCTCCAAGTTTTTAAAAATCCATTTACAATCATGGAAGGCCTTCCCCACCCCATCGTTCAGAGATCCTAGGAATCAAAGTACAGGTGGGGAAATGGGGAAAGACTGCTTCAAGGACTTTTGAATATGCTAATATCCAGAAGAAGGCAGCAGCATTGCAGCCAGCCCTGCAAATGCCTTTCCCATGGACGGATGCTGCGAGTGGTCCTGCCCTGGTGGAGAGCAGTGCTTAGGCTAAACCTACATACGGGGAGTGATGCAGTGTGTTAATGCGCCACACACGAGGCTTGGCCAGCCTGGCATTATTATAATAACACGTGTCCATCATATGCAAATACCTTGAATCCAATTGCAAGGTGATGGTGTTACAGAGAAATCAGAGTTGAAGGAACTTAAGTCAAAGCCTCCAAGGGAGACTTGGCCTGTAAGAGGCACTGGTTCTTCAGATGAGACTTAACAGACTCAATGCCATCAGTGTCCTCAAATTCACAGGAAGACCCTTTCTCTACTCATGCCACAGCACTTAATAGACGTACGGCCTTGTCTGTGCTTCACACACTGAGCGATTGGGGCCTTGAGGAAACAACCCAGGGACTGGTCAGATTCAAAGCGTCAGGGTCCAGTGCTTCCTGATGCCACTGCTCACTGCTTGACTTAGTGCCTGCTGACTGGAGCGGAGGGTGGTATGGGTGGATGAAGGCAGCAAGAAGCATTTCCAGAGGGAAACGGAGTCAGAGATAGGGTGGTTTTGTTGTTGTTGTTTGTTATTGTCTCTCATGACAGGGTTTCTCTGTGTATCCTTGGTTGTCCTAGACTTTGTAGATCAGGCTAGCCTTGAACTAGAGATCTGCCTGCCTCAGCCTCCTGAGTGCTGGGATCACAGGTGTGTGCCACCACCCTGGGCAGAGAGACAGGATCTTAGTATCCACACTCCCTGGTATTTATGGCTTGGCACTGTGCATACTTTAGTTGATAAGGCTTTAAAAGAAGCCGGGAGAGTGGGAAGGTTGTATCTCCCAGTTCTACAAACAAGGAAACAGATTTAGAGGGAGGTAAGATGCCCAAGGACACTGGCCAGTAAGTGTCAAACAAGTATTGAGTAACAGAATACGTTGCCTGACTTGAGGTACAAGGGAGGGACTTGTAATTTAAGATTTCATTTATTTACTTACTTATTACTTTTCAGAGTATGTGTCTATGTGTGGACATGTGAGCTCTAAAGCACACGTGTAGAGGTCAGAGGGCAATTTGCAGTAGTCCGTTCTCTTCTTTCATCATATAGGTCCTGGTTATGAAACTCAGGTTGTCAGTATGGCCAGAAAAGACCTGTACTGTCCCGAGGGTGCTATTGTGGCCTGTGACCCCGGAATGAAGGTTTTGTATATCTTAGTGCCTCTGTATGTGTCCACAACAGACATCTGCCCACCAGATAATCAAACCATTACACCTGCAGAGCTCACCTCCTTAGAGGGCACCAAGGCAAGGAGTTCATGACCCTCTCTAGTTTTCCACTCAGGTGCACTACGGGTAAAATTTAGGACTACCTCACTTTTTTTTTTTTTCAGTTCCCAGAGTGTAACTTAGTGTTTTCTAATGTAACTCTATTCCACTAGGTGAGGGAAGCATGTCCTGCCTGCTCACCTAGATGGCGGCCTACATGGTCTCCTCATGCGCCTTTCCTCTCTACAGCCTCTACCGCAACCGGAGTAGCGTCATTTACAGAACCATGTTGTTGAAGTTTTGGGTTATCATACGTAAACATGTTTTAACTTTAATCCCAGGTGTGGGTCATGGGGGCTGATCGCGTTTGTCCACAGCTGATAACTACCTCATGAGAGGGCGCATGATCTTTGTCAGCTGGGAACTGCCTCGTGTGTGGGCGTGGTCTTTGCCCTTGGGAATAAATGCAAGACCCAGAGAGCGAGAGCAAGGGAGGAGGGCTCGGGGAAAGAAGAAGGCTTCTGGTACTTGGCCCCCTTGCTGCTCCTGGCTGCTGTTAATGTAGTTTGATGAGAAGTTGGAGATATCCTGAAATGAAGATTGAACTTGCCCCAAGGGACTCGATAACCCTAAACAGCAGGGAGTAGCTAAGGGAAGCTCCTCCCCTCCTCCCCAATGCTGGCCGTACACAGGTAAGTAAGCCTTGCTTTCATCCCCTCCTCATGTGTCTTCCGTTTTTTTGGTAAGGCCGTATTACAGTGCTCTCCGGGCACTCCATTAGCCACTTATTTTCTGTTTGATTTGTCCCCTTCTCTGGCTAGCAATTTCACTGGTAGAGCTCAAAATTACTTTTAGCAGTGTCTTTCAACTGATTTAAAATCACCTCCCCTTCATGCTAGACTAGGCTTTTTCCTAAACTAATCTCTGTGGTAGCAAATTAAGGTCAATCCACATTAGATACACCACCAATCAGAGTGCATAATGAGAATCCTTCCACTTATTAGTTTTGTTTTAAATTAAGTGGAATGATAGATGGGTGAGACTCAAAGCTCTGAAGACCGAGGCTGGAACTCTCCAGGCAAGAAGAGAGAAGTCTGTAGCACGTGGGGAGGTGCCCCTCCAGCCATCCCCACAGCAGAATAGCAGAGCAAGCTGCCTCACAGGGTCAAGTGCTCACGGACCTGTTGACAGGCTGTGGATAGTCCTGCTCCTAATGCTGTAGAACTCCAGGGCACAAGGGCCAGGCAGAGCTCACACCCTGGATATCTAGATGTTTAAACATTCAGGGTGTAGCAAACGCCTACATAAATACTACTCTTAATGCATCGATGATTACACCCAAGTGCCTTCCTGATCACTAGCTAGGACTCAGGACCTTAAACTCAGAATTCTCAGAGTGCTGTTGCCATAGGGTTCCACAGGAGTATGGGAGCAGCTGGCCCCTGGTGTTGGCCTTCCTTTTGCTGCCAGCTCTGATTCACACAGATGCTTTAGACACATGCATGTGATAAGACCTGGGCAGAGGCTTAGTAAGTGCAGGGAGAGTGCCATCACGGCTCACAGGCAGAGGAAGGCTACCACCCTGAGTGTGGCTGCGGTCTTGATGGTTGAGGAGGATGGCATTGTGCACTCCAGGTAGTGTTGGCCCCTTGGCCCATAGACTTCTTATTCTGTGGGGTTGAGTGCAGTCAGAGGAGCTGCATAGAAAGGGGGGGCTGTCCAAAGTGTAGGGCCAGGGTTCAGCCGCCTTGTGTGGAGTCAAAAGGTCACAATGGCTCTGGAGCCTCAGGGAGGTTTTGACAAAGAGCAAGAGAAGCATCACAGCTGATACCAGTTACTACCTTGCAGCTATTTTCACCTTATTTTTGCTAGGCAGTTTCCACTGTAAGCAATAACCATTTTGATTAAATTACTAAGCACTGCACCGTCTCAAGAATCTCACAAGCCATTCTGACTGGCAGTTGTAATTGGACAGCACAGTCTGCTCTCCTGTGGTCTCCATCTCTTCCCTGTACCTACTCCGCCCACCCTGGCAATGTTGGGCACAGAGGGCAGGGCAGACTTCAGCCTGGCCGCACCTCCAGGGTCTGACTTTCATAGATTGTATTTCTGACACAGAAGTGCTGTGCCTGCCAGACTCTGCTACCCATGGTCTCCCTTTGACGGGTTAAGGCCCAAGGTCAAAGGGCTAGAAGCCACTGGCCCCATTACCTTGCCGACTCTCATTTCATCTGAGCCAGGATAGGACTCAGCATGGTATGAAGAAGAGCATTCCAGAGCAGCCGACAGGCTGAGTTCGGGGAAAGAGAAACAGTGCGGTGCTTATGCTGACCAAGGGCAACTCGGGCAGGTGATCCACTAAGTAATTACTATTCTTTCCTAGTTGTAACAAAATCTCTCTTGTTCTTGGGGGAGGTTAGCTGATCAGGAGTGTGAGAGCTTTTGCCTGACTCCAGAGGTAAAACAGTGTACAAACAAGTGCATCAATAGCAATCATGTGAGTCAACGCAGTTTGACATAGTGGTGACCATTTTCTACCCCAGGCTCCTCCCACACCATGATTTGATTATTTTTGATCAATTTATGGCTAAGCTGGATTTTTTTTGGGGGGTGGTAGGAGGGTCTTAAAGTAACATAACAGGACATAACATAAAGTAACATCACTTGACAACTGGCCTACAGCCAGGTCATCTTTGTTTAATTCTCCTATTGGATGTGTGGAAAAAAAAGTCACCACCATCACCCACAGAGCACTTAATGTCCTCCCCTCAAATTTGGTTTATTGAAATAGCCTGTCATAGAATTGCCTTCACTCCCTCACCGCTCTGCTCTGGGGTTAGCCAGAATCTTTGGGGGGTCACTCAAAGAATCTACTGAAATCCAAACTCTGAAAGGCCCCCAAATGTGCGTTCTCTCTAAATGCAATCAGGAATTAACCTGTTAAACTCTGACCATGCTCCCGGGGGGGTTGGACCGTGAAGACTGTCACTTTCAACCTTCCTGACAAGTCTGTGTGCACAGTTTTAATGGCTCTAAGAATGGGATGGTTGGTTGTGCGGCAAATGTTCACTTGATCCTGCCAGCTTCAAATCGTTTTCCAAAGTGGTTGCTGCACTTTGCAGTCGTAGCCCTGTGATGCCAGCGCACAAGTCCCATCACATCTGCCCCAGCACTTCACGTTTTCACTCCTTTAGATTTGGCCGCCAAGGAGGTGTAATCTGGGAGTTATTTGCTATTTTAAATTCATTCCTCTATTCACCGTTGATATTAGCATTTTTAATATGTGTTTATGTATTCTCATATCTTTTCAGATTAAATAACTTCCTCCCACTTTAAATTTGGTTGTTTGTCTTTATTGTGCTATAATAATCAGTAGAGCTCGTTATACTTTTGCACATATTTATCCTTTTCTCAGTTTATTTTCCCCTTAAGAGAATAAAGAGCAACCTTTAACAATTTGGTAGTGGCTTAATTATCAGTTTTTCTTCGTGCAGTTTGCGCTTTTTAGCTGTAAGATATCTGGTTAGTTCTGTCAACTGACACAAACTGAGACTCCCGGGAAGAGAGAGAGTCAGCTGAGGATTTTCTTCCATCAGGGATGTCTGTGGAAGGGTCTGGCCCACGGTTGGTGGTGCCACTCCTGAGCAGGTGGCCCAGAGCTGTATAAGAAGAAAAGTAGCTGACAGGCCAGGGAAAGGCGAGCTAGGAAGCCGCCTCCCTCCCTCCCTGGTCTCGGCTTCAGTTCCGGCCCCAACGTCCTTCAGTGATGGACCATAACCCGCGAGGCTACATGAACCCTTCCTCTCCCCACAGCACAGGAAGCAAACTGAGACAGAACTGCTACCAGACCCTATAGAATGCTGCCAAGACAGACCTGACCATGCTGTTTGGGGGAGGGTTGTGAGAGCTTTTGGAACTTTAGGTTGGAAAAGCCACTGAATGCTCAGAGCTTCGTGACCTCTTCTTTCAGATCTTGAAAGAGATGATAGTGATAGGAATGCTGGGATGCCTGGATTTGGAGTTTTAGAAGGAAATGTTGTTTGTTTTCTTAATTGAAAGAAAATATTTTCTCCTGTTCTAGAAATATTCAGTGTTTTGTTTATACTTTATACTTCCAACATTTTTATTTGCTGAGTACCCTCCCCTGGTACCCTCTTCAACCAACTGGGGACTTGAGGTATATCTGCCTTTGTAAGAATCAGTCTATGACTCTGATTTTTCTCTATGACTGTCCTATTCAATATTTAAATTTCTGTCTTTTTATTTTTATTTTATTTTTGATACTTTGGGAATAGTGGCTTGTTCTTTATATAGTATTTTTTTTTTCACCTAGAGATTTAGATTGCATGTGAGTTTTCCTTTTTCTTAAAATTTAATCCACTTATTTTGAAATACTTTCCTATCCGTACATTCTAAGTTATGTATATACCTTTCACCTTTGTGTTACTTATACTGTAATCTCATAATTTTTGTTTTCACATATTTGGGTATTTTCTAGATAACTTTTTATTAATTTGCATTTTTGTTCGGCTGTAGTTGGAGAGCTCATGGCTTTCATTTTAAATGTACTTGGTGCGTATTTCATTGGCTAATGTGTGGTTGTTCTGTGAGCATATTTGTGCCCAAGGAAAGAATGTGTTTTACTCCTAATGAATAGAGAACTCTATTGCCATTCAGTCACGTTCATGAATATGGTAGTCATGTATGTGTGTGTGTGTGTGTGTGTATGTGTGTGTGTGTGTGTGTGTATGTGTGTGTGTGCAGCTATTTTTATCACTTCTTGCAAAGAGTCTTGGTATATCTAATTATGTAGCTATTCAATGCAACTGGTTTTCTTCATGTACTGTCAGATCCTGGATGTGACGTACACGAGTTTTGAACAGTTTTATGCTCTTATGATGAACCTTGACCGTATCATCACTCGAGTGTGCTTTCTTTTCTATTTTAGTTTTTACATTTGCTCTATTTTATTTATTTATTCGTTTGTTCTTTTATTATTACTTACATCCCAATCTTAGCCCCTTTCCACGTCTCCTCCCAGCCCCACCCTCCCTCCCTCTTCCCTCTACTTCCCTCCCTTAGCCCTCAGAAAGTGGGAGCCCTCCTCCCCTGCCAACTGACCGCAGCCTACCAAGTCTCATCAGGACTGCCTGCACCCTCTTCCTCTGTGGCCTGGCAAGGCCACCCTGCCAGGGGGAAGTGATCACAAGAGCAGGCCACAGAGTCCATGTCAGAGTAAGGGGACCCACATGAAGACTGAGCTGCCTATAAGCTACATCTAGTCAGGGGGCCTACGTCCTCCCGTGCATGGTCCTTGGTTGGTACATCAGTCTCCTCAGGGTCCCTGGGGCCCAGATTTGTTGGCTCTGTTGGTCTTCTTGTGGAGCTCCTGTCCCCTCTGGGACCCTTCTGTCTTTATTCCTGCCAGTGGTTTTGATTCTAAGGTCTACATGTCTGAACTAAGGTGTCAATGCAAGTTTTCATTTTAGAAATGTCCACCTGACATATCTCCGTCATCCTATTTATTTATAATTTGTGTGGTGCTAGAAATAGGCCCTACACTTGCTATATGACTGAGCTACCCAGGCAGTCCTTCCCTCTCACGGTTGAGGTCTGTGCCTGTCAACAAGGCATATTCCTTATAGGCAGTAAAGCTGGGACTAACTTTGTGAACTATTTAAAGTTTCACTCTTTAATAGAGATGTCTGACTAGCTTTCATTTAATGCTATATTATTGCATGGTTGTGTGCTCTTCTGCCATCTTGCTATTTCTTTTCTATTGTTCCATCTTCTCTTTGTTTTTGTTTTTCTCTTTTCCTGTCTTCTTTTGTATTAATTAAATTTAACCACTTTTTTTAGTTCACCTTGAGCTGATTGTTCGTTCATTGTGGAGTTTCAATGTAGTTTCAACACACCATCATCTAGGTAATATTAAAATCATAGTAGGTAGTGTTTAAAAGAAAATCAGGTACTATTAAAAGACCGCATGTATAGTGTAAGAGTGTCACTATGCTGTAGCTCCCTTTTCTATTTTTTGATTTCAGTCACTCATTTTATGTTTATTTATTATCATATTAGTTTACTATTTTATGTTCTTGAAATTGCCAATTATCTGCTAGGAAGATTATAAAATAAGATAAAATGTTTTTTTATATTTAAGCTCACATTCATCATTTGCTGTTCATTTTGTAGATTGGCAGTTGCTTCAATTTTTAATGTGTATGTGCATTAGTGCGTGTATGGGTGCATGTGTATGTGCATGGATTATACATGCATGTGGGGCATGTGTGTGACATATATATATATATATATATATATATATATATATATATATATACACGTGTGGGTGAATATGTACATATGTATGGGAGATACACCTGTATGCATGTGCGTACGTGTGAAGAACACTGGAGGTTAGTGTTGGGGGTCCTCCTTAGCTGCGTTCCACTCTGCTCTTTTGAGACTCGGTTGGCCTAGAGCACATCACTTTGGCTAGACACAGACACGCTGACCAGCGAGCCTCTGGGGCGCTCCTGTTTCCACGTCCCCAGGGCTGGGGCTTTAAGTGTGAGCTGTTGGACCTATTGTTTTATAGCAGCTCCCGGGTACTTCACAGAGATTGTGGCTTTATTTTGCACTTGTCTAACGCTTCAGTTGGACGGGATGCTCTGTTGGTTAACCTTTATGTCAAGTTGACACCAGCTAGAATCATTTGAGAAGGGGGACTTCTTGCCTATGGGAAAGCCTGTGGTGCATGCTCTTTATTGACTGTTGGTGTGGGAAGGCCCAGCTTATGGTGGGTAGTGCCATTCCTGGGCTGGTTGGTTCTGGGGGGGGGGGGATGCTATAAGAAAGCAGGTGGAACAAGCCTCGAGGAGCAGGGCATGCCCTATGGCCTTTGCATCAGCTCCTGCCTCCAGGTTCCTGTTTGCTTGACTTCCTGACTTCTTTCCATAATGGACAGTTACCTGGAAGTGTAAGATGAAAGAAACCCTTTCCTCACAAAGTGCCTTTGGGTCATGGTGTTTTATCATAGAAATGGAAACCGAAAGTAAGACACACGTGCTGCTGTGTCTGTCACCAGGTGCACTCTCCAGGTGCACTCTCCAAGTGCACTCTCCAGGTGCACTCCTCTCCAGGTGCACTCCTCTCCAGGTGTACTCC
>OU015747.1:144029475-144075156 GCA_907169655.1 Acomys percivali
CTCCAGGTGCACTCCTCTCCAGGTGCACTCCTCTCCAGGTGTACTCCCCAGGTGTACTCTCCAGGTGCACCATTCTTTCACTGTCTTGTCTGCTGCTGAATACAGTGTTTGATGGCTTTCTGCATCATCACACTCAGAGATAGTGACAGTGAAGTTCTAGTTGGTCCCTTAAAATATGAACCACTCTATGCCACAACATGGTTGACCCTAGAAACATTATTTTATAAGCAAAAGAAACAGGTAGCAAATGGCTATGCACTATATTGTTCCACTTGTATAGATTCAGGGTAAATTGTGGCAGAGAGGGCATTGTCTGATTGACATATCAGACACAAACACTGGCAGAAAAGGGCAGCAAAGAACTATGGGGAGGTGAAAGGCTCTTGTCCTGGCTGGATGGTAGACATGTATGCAAACACTTGTGGAACTCACAGAACCTGTTTGACTAAAGTCAGGGGTAAGAAAGTACGGTTCTCTATAACATCTAAATCCAGGCATGTGTGGTGTCTGCTATAACCCTAGCACTCAAGAGGCTGTGGTGGGGTTAGGGGAGCTTGTATTTGAGACCAGCCTCGCCTGCACAGTAAGTTTAAGGCCTATCTGACCTACATAGTGAGATCTTGTCTTGAAACACACACAGACACACACACACACCCACACACACACAAACATACACTCACACCCATGTGCGCACACACTTTCACCCATATGAACACATACATGTCTACTCCTATGTCTTCTCATTTTACTTTTGTTGTCTTTTTCCTTTCTGAGTGGAAGAAGTATATTAAAGATAGCAACTATAATAACTTTGTTGGATAATTCTGAGTCACCTGTCATTTCTAGTTTCATTTCAATTCAATTTTCTCTGGTTCTGGCTCATATTTTTTCTACCTCTTTGCACATGTTTGATTGAAAACAGATGTGACTGTTTTGTGTTGGAAGGATGGGCTTTATAGTATTATTTTAAAGATTGCCGCAGCTCGGCTTGCTTTCCAGGCATTTCATATCTGTTTGGCTCAGTGAGTCTCTTTTACTTCTGTAGTCAGGCTCGGAGCAGCATTCTGTCCAGGGATAAATAATCTCCATACTAAGGTGGTTTCATTCCAAGGGCATCTTCAGTGTCCCAGGGGCCGGAGTAAGTGCCCATCCTCTGCTAAGTCCAGACCTCACCGTGGTCTGGATCTGGCTGTGTGAAGCCTCTCTCCATGGTCTTTCCTTGCACAGTCATACATGTTCAGGCAGATGCTTTTTCTCAGATTTCTAAGCTTTGTCTGGGCTATGTCCTCCACTGTCCCTTTCCTGTGCACTCTAGCTCCCATGATCTCTTCCTTCAGTTTGATGTACATGTTCCGCTCTGTATGGAGTCCCTTCTTCAGAGTAGCGTTTGGAAAACCAAGGCAAATCAAAAGACAGAGTAGACCACAGTTTGCCCATCAGGTATGATAGCCTCAGTAGCCAAATAGTTTGCTGCTCACTGCTTGGGTGAGCCTGGCCTTTCCACGGAGTGAATGTCCCTTCTCTCTTGTTCATGGCTTTGCTTACTTGTGGCTTTAGTACATCAAAGCTGCTCTTCTTTCTACATGTCTTTGCTTCTGTCCTTCTCTTCTGTATGTTGGATTCTGTGGCCTAATTTGCCTGAACTCTTGTTCTGAGTTTTAGCATAGCATGTCTGTCAGATGGTTGTTGAAGTAAGCATCCATTCTGGCCCAGACACTTGTGGCCCATCACTGAGGAACCACTCAGAAGTGTTGTGAAATGCTGGCAGACGCTGTGAGAAGGTTCCAGAAGGGACAATCAAAGGCACAATATATCTTGCATTGTCTGTACAATCTATAAGTGTTAACCACATTATTTAGTAGAAAGGTTGGTTTATTCTGCTTTGAGACAAGAGTCCCCGGTGCTTCTATCACATGCCTCTTCATCTCCTTGTATTTTCTCTCTTTTGTTCCTTTGCAGATCACTCTGGAGTTGATAATTACAGGCGGTCAGATCCTTTGTTGTTGGATGAAGTACAGTGTTTCATTTTCAGTAGCATCTTATCTCATGCCAGCTAAGCACCTTATTCCTTATTATCTCATATAGCCGACCTTTTATCTGGTTCCCAATCCTAGAGTCTGTATGTTGGGTATGCTTAAGAACAGGGAGGTATCGTTTTTATGCTCCCATGATTGGGTCTCTATTTTAGACATATCTTAAACTCTGAAATTACTTTGAAATACTTTGACTTTCCCAGTAGAAGGTCTTTCTTGTTCCTATAACATTAGTAGCCTTAGGGGGCCAGCATATTGAGTATCATAAACATAGTAAAATTTGGTAATTTATATCCCTCTCTTCACAGGGTTTTTAGTTTTAAAAAAGGGGTTCATTAACACCCGAGATGTTAAATACATACATCTTTAACAAATCTGAGCTAGGTGCAGGGCAATTACCTCTACAAAATGCTCATTTAGTAGTAGTTTTCAGGGAGTTACTGTGGCTCATTTCACACTGAACTGTTCCATTTAGTGACATCAGTGTCCTAGAGGTCAAGGACCAGGGAGTTGTGCTGCCATTGCTGCTGTTCATCAGCTATCAAATGCTTAAAAGACAGAGCAGCCAAGTTCACAGCATGGAGGTTAGAAATGTTCTACAAGGAGAAATGGTACCTGAGGCTGACTGTACCCCACACAGCTCCAAGGATGGAGCAATAATAGATACCTGAGGATGATTGCACCCAGCACAGCTCCAGGGATGGAGCTGATTGGGGCACTGAATGAATGAAGAAAAGACAGACAGATGGACACATGGACAGAAAGCTGGAATTAGGTGTTTGGGTTTTTGGCTAGAGAAACAACAGCATCTTGGAAGCTCAGTGTGTTTATTAGGTAGAGTCGCAGAGGGAGGCACAGTTATTGTACACAGGTAAACAAGGGCATGGAGTTACTGCATATTAATAAAGGAGGGGGCAGGGTTTATGCTATAAACCTGAACCAAGGGGACATGTTTAGTTAACTTCATAGGAAAAGTCTCTGTGGGGTGGTAAATAGCCAGGAGATAAAACTGGTGGACATTTTGTGCACACCCTGTCAACATCCACACACAACCAGAAGGGAAGGATTTGCACTTGCCTCTGCTCCCTGGGGAGAAGGATTTGTCATTCTTCATGGCTCTGAGGCTCTGGTGTTCTTGGCACAGCCATGCTCTTGTCAGCTGTCCATGCTCACTCGAGACTTTACTTACTCAGGGTTGAATGGCTGATACTGTAGGACATAGAGCATTTTCCACATTATTGAGTTGATCTATATTTTGATTTTGTAATAGTCAATGATGGGAATGCCACTTTACATAAATACAGAATACTGAGTTCCAGAAGTATGTTCAGGGTCATGCAGAAAGTGCTGGAAATCATAGTCTAATTCCAAATCAAAATTCATTAATGACTGTCTTTAAGGGTCTCAAGCCAGCAATTCAAACATTTTTTAAAGGAAACAAATATTCTAATACTACACAATCTAAAAGCACATTAATTTCATATTAACCTGATGAGGAATGATGGTTAAAAAATACTAAGTTTTCTATATTTGAACCAACATATTTCTAGAAAAGCAGAAAATGTGGCATGCATACTAAAACATTGCAGTTCATAATGTACAGTAGCCTGGAATCTGGGCTGAGGTGTTTCAGGCAGTGTTGGCTAACATTGCATAGCCTGACTGCAGGCAGAGCACTTTGCAGAACCAGGTGATGCCACATGATACTGCATGGCAAATGCTGCCAGAAACACATCAGATTCATCATACATTGCATTTTAAATTAATTTTTTTCATTAGTGTTCAGAAACCTTTGCTGTTGCCAAGATTTTTCTCGACACCCACATCCAGTTACATGACCCTCATATGGTTCACGATCCACAGTTTAAGAAGCTCTGTCTTCCAGGACTTTGGAGGCTCTGAGCCTTGCCCTTGTGTTCTCATCAGCTGGACATTGACCACTTTCTCCTAGTGGTGGGATGCAGTGGAGGAATGAGTCCTGGACGAGAAGAGTTGCCAGATACAGACCAGCTCTTTGGATTTACAAGAATCTTTGTACACTGGTCACCCTTCCATCCTCAGTCACCTCTGTGAAACCTCTGGTTAGCTCTCCTCTGCACCTACGTGCTTAGGAACATCTTACTCTCTGGCTATTCTAGCAGTGTTTTAGGCTGTGCAGCCAAGCAGAAATATTATACTCTTTGTGAAAACCCGAGGTCAACACAATTTCTGCCAAGGAAAATTATAACCTTTTGTATTGAGACTGGGATTTTGGGGCTAGGGGAGGGGAGAGGAAAAAAGTAACTGGGATCCCCAAAGCCCTTATCTCTTTCCAGAGCATCAGGGTAGAGACTGTAAGTTTATTCTTGGCAGGAAAACAGCCTCCCTTCTCTCAGGCCCCAAAGAGAATGCAAAGCTTTTCACAAGTCACACTGTCAGGAGCATTTATGTTGAGTGCCATGTGCTTGGCTTTACTGATGACTTCTCTGGACTTTGCAATTTCATTTCTGAGTTCAGCACGGAGAATACTGTGTTATCTATTTCTCTGCTTGCTGTGATAAAATATTTGACAAAAGTAACTTGTGAGAAACATCGGCTCACAGTTTAAGAGTGCAGTCCATCCTGATGGGCAAGTCCTGGTTGTGGGAGCCTGAGGTAGTTGGCCACATTGCATGCACAATCAGGAAATAGAGAGACACAGATGCTGCTGCCCAGCCTCTTCTTCTCTTTATTCAGTCTAGGGTCCAGCCCACAGAATGGCGTTACCCACGTTCATGGTGGATCCTTCCATTCAGTCTCATCTGCATAACCCTCATGGGTATGATCAGGGCTTGTCTCTTGAGTGACTGTAGAGTCTGTGAAGGTTATGCTATTGGCCATAACAAGCATATTCGGTCCATGAAGTCATGTTCCAGGCCTGGGTTTTGCATTGAACCAAACAGAACAAAGGTTGTTTTCATGTGGCACTGTGAGTATTAGTTATTTTTCTTGCTGTGGCAAAATACCTGACAAAATCAGCTTAAGGAAGGAAAGCTTCTTTTGGCTCACAGTTCCAAGTGCAGCACATCGTGACAGTGAGGTCACAGCAGCTGGAGCAGGAGGCGGCTCGTGCTCGGTCACGTTACGCACACAGTTGGGAAGCAGAAAGATAAATGCTGGTGCTCAGTCCACATTTACCTTCCTATTCAGTCTAGAACCTCTGCTCACGCGATGATGCCATCCACATTGAGCGTGGGTGTTCCCACCTCACTCACTCCAGGCCAAAACTCCCTCATGGACGCGCCCAGGGCTTTGTCTCCTCACGAATTCTAAAGCCTGTTAGGTTGACACTATTCACCATCACCCTGCATCTTGAGAGCTCAGAGTTATTTTAGAAAGCTTTTGAGCCAGAGGCATCTGAATTCAAACCCATTCTGTGTCTTAGTACTGCCATGACCTTCGTTTTCTCATTTACAAGCTGAAGGTAATGACGCCTTGAAGGTTGATGTAATTTTAAATGTGTATCTGTCTGTTAATTTGTTATAGGGGTTTACTTTCATTAAATGAATACAGATGGAATATCAACACCATCTTTGAAGGAGAGGCTACTTCCAAAGGAAAGTGGTACCTAGGTTGAGAAAGATGCAAGGAAGAGAGAAAGGAGTAGGTAACATTGGCAGCCTTTGGGGGATGCTGGTGCAGCAGGTGTTAGGAGAATGGGTGGGAGGCTGGTGCTGGTTCTAAATCTTCAGATATTCCAGGATATCCACCTATGCAGGACCCTTCTTGTCAGTCCCAGGCTGCTTCTCACTGGGAGTGTACCCCCAAACAGGACCAACTCCAATGTAAAATCAGCATTCGTGGACTGGGATTATCAGATTTTTGAAGTGTCAGGATGAGGTTTCCATAGAAATGACCCTTTTCTCTCTGTCTTTGTCAAGTTTAAACTGTATTAACTGTGCCCATTCCCTCCCTTTCTTCTCCCAAATATCAATCTCAGTGTGTGTCTTTCTCTCTTTCTTTCTTCTTTCTTTCTACCTTTCTTTCTTTCTTTCTTTCTTTCTTTCTTTCTTTCTTTCTTTCTTTCTATGTATCATCTATCTATTTATCATCTATTCATAATCTATCCATCATCTATCTATCTATCTATCTATCTATCTATCTATCTATCTATCCTCTATTTATCATGTATCCATCATCTATCTATCATGTATCCATCATCTATCTATCTATCTATCTATCTATCTATCTATCTATCTATCTATCTATATGTCATCTATTGCTATCTATTTACTTTATCTATCTTTATCCATATCTAGATATTTATATGGATAATATCATCAATCTATATGTTTGAGGTGGCACTTAGGGCATTGATGCACGCAACACATCATTCAATGCTCTGCTTCTTCAGATGTGCATGGAACAAGAATCCTTGGTATTTAGACAGCTAGCCACAGCACATTCATGTATGTTGTTTGTCTTCATCACAGCACATGCGGGCATCCTTATGCCATTTCGCAGACTCTAAAATAGAGTCAGTAAAGTGACCCACCAAAGCATACAAGAGGTAAGTGGACAAGCTTGGGTTAGAACCCAATACTGACTGTCAGACTTTATTTCTTTCCCAAGGCCTCAGGAGTTCTCTGGTGACGAGGTGGCTTTCCCCAGAGAGCACAGATGTGAACATAGAACACAACCTGTTTCGTGGCTTTAGAGAATTTCAGGATCCCGTGTCAACTTGGCCCAAACTATGACTTTTCTTGATAGAAGCATGAATGCATGTATCAACGTTTTACCCAGTTTCTAGAACTTAACAGAAGCCCTAACCTCATCCATAGAGTACAGGCTAGGAATCTCTGACCTCATCCCACCACAAATCTGCACTAAAGCGTTTCCCATTCAGTTCAGTTCGTCAGCTTATGGTTAAGCAAACATGAGGAAAGAGGAAGGAGACTTTCAGCCCCCGCCAGCTGGAACCCAGCCCACTGTGTGTTATAACACAGTAGGGCCACTCGCACTCAGCTGTGAACTAAGTAATGTAGAGTAGTCAAGCAACGAACTCCAGTCCAGGGGAGGGAGGAACAGGCAGTGATTACACAGACGCTGGTTTCCGGTTCACATGGCGACTGGCTGCAAAGGCAGAGTGTATGGGTGGCTCCAGCCCCTTCAGGTGTTTATTAGTCCAAGAAGCCTGAGGCTCAGGCACCTCATTTACTGAGAGCAGTTTGCACACAGAGGACTCGTGACATCAATATTCCAGCCTCTCCTCACACAGACAGATCAATGGCTCGCTCTTATCCGACAGCATCATAGACATTTTTCCCTGGATCGAAGCAGGAAGGGAAGAAATTGCAGGTAGGATTTGCAGCTGGCTGCCATTCGTGATTTTATTGAAAGGCTTTACTGGCCCCCATTGCCTGGATCCCCCAAATCTGCACATTCAAGCATCTCGACAGGCATGAGAGATAGCAGCGGGGGCCATGTCAGTCAGCGTGAAGTACCGTGCGAGTTAAGTTCTTACCATATCACAATGCTATCCTCTAGGATTCAAGCAATGCCGTGTTACTATCAGAAAACATGCAGAAAATCTATGCCACGTTTAAGTCCAGATTCGTCCCACACTTGCTGCGCGCCCTCCCGAGAGGGGCCAACACACGAGGGGCAAATGCACGAAGTCACACTGTAACTTGTTTAATTTCCCAAAAGCACCTCTTGGGGAGAAATCAGTTTTATAAACTTTATTGATCGTGTGCCTGGGACCATGCCAGTTGATGGAGATATAAGATGAATAAGACTCAAGGCATTTATTTATTCATTCACCCATCTACTCAGATGCCATTTTTTAAAAGGAAAACAAGAACAAAAACGAAAACAAAACGTTCCATGATTCTACACATGCAGAGGAGAGCAAACAGAAATCAGTCCAGAGCATTAAAGCTGAGTTTTGTAGCTTATACCTGTAAAGCCAATATTACGAATGCTAAGACAGGAGGAAAACTGAGAGTTCCAGGCCAGCCTGGGCTACATGGTATGTTAAAACCCTATCTCAGGACAAAATAACTATAACAACAGGAGCAAAACAGTTGGTGGACATCTAGGCTGATTCAATTTCCTGGCCTTTGTAGATAGAGCAGCAATGTACATAGATAAGCAAGTGTTTTTATAATAGGACAACAGATTCTTTTGTGCATATGCCCAGGAGTGGTATAACTGGGTCATATGGTAGTGCCGTTTTAATTGTGTTAGAAATCTCCAAACCAATTTTTCACTGTGGCTGTGCCAGTGCAGTGGTGAATGGGTAATAATGATGTGCTACATATACACAGTGGAATTTTGTTCTGTGTAAAAAAAAGTTACAAAATATGAAAGAAAGTGGGTGGAATGGAAAATATTATATTAAGCAAGGAACTCAGGCCCAGAAACACACGCACTACATGCTCTCTCCCTCACATGTAGACAGTTGCTTCAGATTTTAGATTATTTGTTTAATTTGGAGGCCAGAAAGCTAGGAAAGGGCTCCTGAGGGGATGGAGATGCTAAACTGGGGAGCATAGGAAACATGGGTGATGTGAAAACAAGCAGGGCATACTGGGGGTATAGATGTTTAGGTGGGGTAAGGGTTAAAGGATGATGGAGTCAGGAAGTGATCGTCAGAATCTAAAGATGTCAAAAATATCCTCATATGGAAATATACTACTTTGCAACTCAACTATTAATTTTTTTAAATAAAACTATGGCTTTAATGGAAGTGTCCTGAATGACTACTCCTAGAAGCCATAGTTATGAAACGGACATACTAATATCAGGTGCGGGCTGCCTGCTCTATGAGTCTGTGGTCAGTATATGCTATACTGATGCTGCTGGTTGCTCACCACAACTAGATCATAAGACCCTATTGCTGAAGATGCCCCACACTGTGGTCGCAGGACACAGAGAAATAGAGCTGGAGCTGAGGTGGAAGCTTGCTGCTCGCTGCTCACTGGATAACTAACATTCATGGTGCTGAAAGGTGTTATGCAGGCTGCTGGGAGGTGGGGGCATCGCCGATGATCATATGCCAGCAACTGTGACCCTTGATAGATACAATATTGACATGTCAGACAGGACGTGCCATTTGTTTACATAAGAACATGTCTGATATGGGAATAACTATTCTGCTTTATACTTGGGCTTGAAGCATCCCCCACAGATGGTAATTCATGGCTGGCACGGTAAGCCTGACCAAAAGCCCATGGATTGGGACACCCTAGGTCCTGGGGAGAACTTACTACCCATAGCCTACATAAGGCATGTATCAAATGCCTTCTAAATATTTGTTTATAGCCACAGACTTGTGCAGATTTTAGCCCCGGTCAAAAACTCTTCTTTTTGCAGTGGGTAGTTAATGTAGAGACTGACAATTGGTGAAAGTACATGGTTGTTGAGGGTTCACCCTTAAAGGAACATGTGTACAGTGTGATGGACTTGAGAGGTAAGGCTAACAAGGCTCTTGTGTCAGGGAAGAAATGAGAGGCTTACTACAATGCTCAGCTTTGCTAGCCGAGGTACCTCCAGCCCTGTGTGGCCCGAACACTCATTCTGTCTTGAGGGCACATCGTGAGCGTGTCATCTTGGGAGCTAATGGCATATGCTAGCATATAACCCAAACTTGATCCTGGGCATCCCAGTCTACATAAACGAGAGGAATGAGTTTCTGTGATTTATAAATCATCTAGATTCTGAAGTTTAAGGTAGCAGGCTGCATGGACTAAGACCATGGGTTGTGGCGATCACATGCATTTCCTCACTGCTGGTGTAATGCTGGAGACTGAAAAGTTGCTCTGTGGCCAGACCACAAGGAGCGTTATGGGCTATGAAGTTTGAACTTTATCTTGGAAACCACAGGGAGCAGCTGAAGGATTTTAATGGGGGCACATTTCTATTATAAATGGACAACTCTGTCTGCAGGGAGGAGGATATGTTGAAAAAAAGGGGCGAGGCTTCAGGATGGGAGATAAGCTAGAAAGCTTTTTTTTTTTTTTTTTTGAATTCAGATGAATTTAAAATAAAGCAGTAATGGCTACATGAGATAGGAGGTAGATATATTAAAAGCAAATATAAAAGATGTGGCATGACTTGCATGCATGCATGAAAGAAAGAAGGCTTTATGAGAAGAACGGTGAATGGAGAAACAGGCAGCATTCAGTGACAACGCCTTTGAGAAGATAAGAAATGAAAGGCATGGCAGGCACACTAGGCAGGAGGGGATGAAGTAAACTGATGAGCTATTATACGTGCAGGAACACTAGACAAGAGAGGACTCGGCTAACTGTGTTGAATTATTGTGGTAGTTGGAATGCTAGGTCAGAGAGGAGGCTGTGAAATGCGTTGAGGTAGTGTGGATGTAGGAACACTAAGCAAAAGAGAACACTATAGTGACTTGTGTTAGTGTGGGTCTAGGAACACTGGGTGAGGGAGAATGCTGTGAACATTGTTGAGGTAGCATGGCTCTAGGAACACTGGGTGAGGGAGGATGCTGTGAACAATGTTGATTTACTATTGTTGTAGGAACACTAAGCAAGATAGGACTCTTCTATCTTTGTTGGGTTAGTAGGACACGAGGAAAAAGAGGATACCGTGAATGGGTTTGATTTACTACGGTTGTAGGAGCATTCAGCAAGAGAGGATGCTGTGAGCTGTGGGCTTAGTAAGGATGAAAGAACTCTTGGCAAGAGAAGATATGTGAATTCTTTGAGGTATTGTCATCTTAGGAAGACTAGGCAGGAAATGATGCTGTGAACCATCGTGTGGTTGTAGGAATACAAAGCAAGAAAGAATACTGTACAGTATTGTGTTAGTGTTATTGTAGGAACACTAGGAAAACTGTGACCTAACTGTCTTTAGTTACTTTTATTTTAAGAACAACAAGAGAGAACATTGTATATGGTATTGTGTTACTGTCCTAGAAACACTAGTCAAGAGTAGATTCTGTGACATTCCTTGGGTAAGTGTGGTTATAGATGCAGTAGACAAGAGAATTCTGTAAACTGTGTTGATAACTCAGTGTGGGTATAGTAGCATTAGTCAAGAGGATGCTCTGTATGGCTATTTACTAATTAGTGGTTCTATTAATACCAAGGAAGAGTAGACAGTGTCAACTGTGTTGACTTAACAACTCTAGATAAGAGAAGATGCAGTCTGTCTGTTGAGTTAGTGTAGTTCTTGCAACACTATGCAAGAACAGTTTTGTGTTAATGTGGTTGTAGGAGCATTAAGCATGAAAGGATGCTATCAATTGTGTTTACTTAGTGTGTTTTTAGAGTCACTTGTCAAGGATTATTGCTGAGAACTGAGTTTAGTTATTGTCATTGTAGGAACACTCTTTAAAATAGTATAGTGTGAGCTGCATTGAGTTAGTGTGGTTGTAGGAACACTGTGCAGGAGAGGCTGCTGTGAACTGTGTTCAGTTAGTTTGTCTAGAGTAACACGTCACAGAAAATGATTCTGTGGATGTCACTGTATTGCTGTGATTGTATCAACAGTGTAAGAGATGAACTTGTGAACTGCCCTGAGTTAGTGTAGCTGTATGAATACTGTGCAAGACAGGATGCTGTGTACTGTGTACTGTGTGCTATGTTTAGTTAGTGTGTTTGTGGATATTGTGAACTCATATGTGTTATTGCCACTGCAGCAACACTAGGCTGGTGAGGACCTTTTGAAATGTGTAGAGTTAGTGAAATTACAGGAACCATGGGCTAGAGAGGCTATGAACTGTGTTGGCCTAGTACCTTTGTAGGAACACCAGGGAAGAGAGGATGCTGTAAACTGTGTTGGAATAATGTGTTTGTAGGGCACTATGCATTATTCTGTGAACTGGTTTGGTGATCTGCCGAATTCCTGTACTTTTAGGAACACTAAGCAAAAGAGAACTCTATGTATTAAATTGTGCTAGTGCTTTTTTTTATGAACTCTAGGCACAAGTGGATGCTCTGAAGTGTGTTGCATGAGTGTGGTTGTAGAAACACTAGACAAGAGATGATGGTATTATTGTATTGAGTTACTTTTGTTCTAGGCACTATAGGCAAGGAAGAGGACAAGGTGAATTCTGTTGAGTTAGTGTGGGTGTTGGAACACTAGGCGACAGAGGATGCTGTGAACTGTGTTGAGTTAGTGTGTTCAAACACCAGTGTAGAAACACTAGGCAAGAGAGGAAGCTCATAACTGGTGTTCATTAGTCTGATTGTTTGAACACCAGGGAAGAGAAGATGCTGTCAATTGTGTCAGCCGAGTGTGGTTATAGAAACTTTAGGAAAAGGGAGGGAGTGCAGTAAGATCTGTTGAGTTAGTGTGGTTCTTGAAAAACTGTGCAAAGCATAAGGCTATGAACTTATTGTGTTAGTGTGTTTGTAAGGACATTAGGCAAAAGAGAATACACTAAATTGTTTTGGTTAGTGTGTTTGTAGGAACAACAGGCCAAAGAAATTGCTATAAAGTTGACTTCTTATCATATAGGTACACTATTTAACACAGTACACTGTATTCTGTGTTGAGATAGGGCCATGGTAGGAACACTAGGCAAGGTAGAATGCAGTGAACTCTGAATATGACAGTTAATGACAGTTTAGGAACATTAGGCAGGAAATGACATTGTGAACTACGAAGGTTCTTGTAGAAACCCTAGTCAAGAGAGGGTGCTGTGAATGGTGTTAGTATGGCAAGGGTGGATATGTGATCTATTTTGGGGTAGGGTGGTTTCAGGAAGACTAAACAACAGAGGACTCTGTGAACTGTCTTGAGTTACTGTGGTTGGAGGACCAGTAGCCAAGGGAGAACAAGCACTGTGTACTGTGTTGTGTTAGTGTGTGTTTAGGAATACTAAGTAAAAAAGGGGCCTGTGAACTGTGCTGTGTTAGTGTTGTTGTAGGGATGCTAGGGAAGAGAGGATAACATGTGTTACATTGAGTTGCTGTGGTTGTATGAACACTAGATAAGAGATCGTGAAGTGAGCCCTGTTGATTTAGTGTGCTTGTAGGAGCAGTAGGTAAGAGGATTCTCTGAACTGCCTTGACTTGTGCAGTTGTGGCAACACTAGGCACGATAGGACAGAGTGAACTGCTTTGAGTGAGTGTGCCTGTAGGAACATTAGGCAAGAGAAAACTCTCTAAACTGCCCTGGGTTAGTGTGTTTGTAGCAAGGCTGGGAAGAGAAGACACCATGAAATGTGCTACATTAGTGTGGTTTTAGGAACACTAGGCAAGAGAGGACACTGCAAACTGTGTTGAGTTAGTGAGGTTATAGAAACTCTAGAAAAGAGAGAGAACTCTTTCACCAGTGTAGTTGTAGATACACTAGGCAATGATGGCAGCTGCGCTCTATGTTGGGTTAGGGTACTTGTAGGCACAGGACACAAGCAATGGTGCTATGAACTGTGATGGTTAAAGCATTTGTAGGGGCACTATGCAAAAAAGATGGCTGAGAACTGAGCTGAATTGTTGTCATTGTAGAAACACTATTTAAGAGAGTGCTGTGGAAATTGAGCATTATTGTAGGAACACTAGGAAATAGTGACCCTTGTGCAATGTGTTGAATTAATATGCTCATAGGTAATATAAGCAAGAAGGAAGGCCATTAACTGTACTGGATTATTTTGGTTGGAGAGCACTATGCAAGAGAGGATGCTGTGAACTAGTGAATTAGTGGGACTGCAGGAAAACTAGACAGAAAGGGATACTGTGAACCGTTTTGTGTTAGTGTGGTTGTAGGAACATTTACTGTGTGTCTATGGACACTACACAAGAAGATGCTGTGCACTGTGTTGTGTTGGAGTGGTTGTAGAAAGAGCAGGTAAGAGAATGCTGTAAGATCAGTAGTTATTATATCTAGGAACACAAGACAGGAGAGTGTGCTTTAAATTGTGTTGCTGTAGCATGAATATAGTAAAAGGGGTGGAGAGAAGACACTGTGCACTGTGTTTTGTTGTTGTGGCTTTTACTCACACCAGGTAAGAGAGTACATGGTCAACTATATTGAGATAGTATGATTGTAGAAACACTAGGCAAACCAGGGTGCTATAAACAGTGGTTGCTTTGTGTGTACATGTAGGAACACTAGGCAAAATAATACTATGTGGACTGTGTTGAGTTGGTGTGATTGTAGGAACAGTAGTCAAGAGAGGGCTCTGTGAACTCTGTACTTACTGTGGTAGGAGGCAAGAGAGGACACCGTGAAGGTTGTTGAGTTAATGTGGTATTGGCATAGGAGCATTAGGTAAGCAGGATGCTGTGAACTGTTGGGTTATGGTTAGATGAACACTTATCAAGAGAGAAAGCTGTGAACTCTGTTGCATTGGTGTGGGTTTAGGAACACTATGTGGTGGAGGACACTGTGAACTGTGTTGTGTTAGTGAGAGTGGGAACACTAGGCAGGACATGATGCTGTGAACTGTCTTTTTAAAGGCACTGATTAGTTGGGTTTGTTTGTTTGTTTTAAAAGAAGCTTCTGCTGTAAAGTGTTTGAAGTAGTGTTTCTTTTTAAGAACACTGGGCCAAAGAGGGCGTTATAAATGGTCTTGCATTAACGCGGTTGATGGAAAACTCTGCAAAGGAGAACGCTGTGTGTTATTTTGTGTTAGTGGGTTTAGGCCACTGTGACCTGTGTTCAGTGTTGCTGTGGGAACGTTAAGTAAAGACACTGTGAGCTGTGTGGTTTATGTGGAGTAGGCACAATAGGCAAGAGGGGATGTTGTGAACTGTGTGGGCAAATGAGGGTAGAGGAACACTAGGCAAGAGAGGACAGTGTGAACTGTATTCGATGAATGGGTTTGTGGAGAGGCCTATGCAAGGGAGGATGTGAACTGTGCTGAGTTACTGTCACTGTAGCAACCTTAGCAATGGAAGATCCTGTGAAACGTGCTGAGTTACCACTGTAGGAATCTTGTAAGAGGGAATGTTGTGAACTGTGTGGAGTTTGTGTACATATAGGAACACTAGACAAGAAAGGATTCTGTAAACTGAGGTAGTGTGCTTTCAGGAGTACCTCACATGAAAGGATACTGACGCTGTGATCTGTCTTGAGTCTGTGTGGTTGTAGGAACACCAGGCAAGAGAGAATGTTGTGAACTGTCTTCAATTAGTGGGGTTGTAGTCACAGTAGGCATGAGAGGACACTTCAACTGTTTTCAGTGTTGTCGTATAAACACTAGGTGAGGGACCATGCTGTGTCATGTGTTGAGTTAGTGTCATTTAGGACTGTGAGGCAGGTGAGGATGCTCTGAGGTTTGTTGGCTGTAGAACACTAGGAACAGACTCACATTTAGTGCCGTTTAGTCTTGGTAGGAGAGGTCTGAGGGTGTTCATGTCTCAAAGAGGAAAACTCTCTGTATAAAGGGATGAGTTTAACAAGAGAGAGATTTGGTGGGGTGCCATCTAAGAGGCCCCCAAAAGGATGAGATCTAAAATCCTAACAGAGCAACCATACTCAGAGAACACAACATAGGAAGAGTCTATGCGGGGGGTGGGGGGTGGGGGGGATGGGGGGGAGGGAAGGATTGAGGCCAGTGGCTGAGAGAGCAGGGACAGTGATCTAGTGGCTTCTGTTTTCCCCACAATGACAACAATTTTACTTTTGAGAAAGAATGGGAAGGCACCCCCAAGGGCACTATTAGACCCCAAGCTGGATAGAGGCTATTATAGCACCGACCATGTGTCATAGAGTCACCAGGGGATCAGAGTGTAATCCCGTTTTGTACTCAATGTTCTCAAATTCCAATCTGAGTACAAATTACAATTGTACTCAAATGTCATCGAGCAGCTGTGAGTGGCAGGTGGCACAGGGAGTAGCAAGGCTGAGAGTCCTGGTTCTTCTCTGCTGGGAAAACACCTGGTTGTAAGACAGGACTAGCAATTCTAGTCTGTGGGGCTTTCAGAGGCAATAACTAGGGTGGGAAGCCGCCCTGCTAATGCTATGTCAAATGATGGAAGTTGTGCTCTGACTGTGGATGGATCTGTGTCTGCTATGGGACCAAGAGCTGCAGGGGAAACAGTGAAACGTGAGTGAGCAGAAAGGAACTCAGAGACAAAAGATGAGCAGATGAGTGTTTCTTCTTCCTTTTTATATTTTTCAAGCAACAAATATTTCAAGTTACTAGATAACTTGGAGTGACTAATGTGCAAAATATATCCATATCAAGATTATGTCTGGGGGCTTCCGAAGCAGCTCAGGTTGTAAGCACTCGTCCAGCATGTGCAAGGGCCTGGGCTCCAGCCTCACCACCAAGCAGTCATGTCTAGTTCTGGGAATGAGAGGTTAAGAGATTCAGGCTGGCTGGATAACTTGGAGACACGCATAGGACGTAGGAAAGGAAAACAGATGATAGTGGACATAGCTCTCGGAAACTTCCAGAGAATGCACCTGCAAGGTAGCTGCCAGGTCCCATGTGGCATGAAGGGGAAGGGAAAGCCATCTTGAGAATCCCTTAGATGACGTCTCTTGCATTTATTTAGTGTGTATGTAGGGGGCGCATGGGTGCCATGACAGGTATGTGGAGGTCAGAGGACAACTTGCAATCACTATGTGAGCTTTAGGGATTAAATTTAGATCATCAGGATCCACCAAGTGATACTGTGGCTAGTGCTTTTACCTTTGAGACTTCTTGACAGCCCTGATATTACTTCTTAGCCAACTGAGAGGGACCCTGATCTCTCTCTCTCTCTCTCTCTCTCTCTCGTCTCTCTTTCTCTGTCTTGTGTGTGTGTACATGGGCCTGCTGTGTTAAATCTCTTATATAAAACATCAATCCAAATTCTCAAAAACATTGTTCTGAAATGCCATTTTGGACAACACATTTTGAGGAGTAAAAAGAAAAAGAAGAAACAATTGTAGAACAATAGAAGGTAGCATGTAACCCTGATGGAAGCTATTACTCGCAGATTCTAGGACTTACAGAAGTCCTCAGGGAAGAGCTAGAAGATTGAGTCCCCCAGGAAGATTGCAATTGGAAGAAAAATCAAAATCAGAGTTTAAAAGTACAAACTTCACTCCGTTTTGTAGTAGAGGGCACAGAGCCTCTCAAAGTTGAAGTTACTTGTGTGGGATGCCCAAGTGTTGGTGACAAAGTTGTATAAGGGCAAAAACAAAAAACAAAAAACAAAACAACCAAACAAACAAAAAACAAAAAACATGGCAGCAAAGCTAGGGATGATACCATCATAGCAGGAGCTGCTGCGATTGTGTGCACAGCTTCACTGGTTGAAAATAGTCCTCCTCACTGTTCACAGTGTCACCAAGCATCAAGTGCCTCTGGCAGCTCCACGAAATAAGTTACAGGCACTAGTGAGCTTTTGTCTTTCTGTTGTTTTCTTTAAAAAGTAGCCATTCAAAGTCTGAATGATTTTATTTGTAAAACTCAATTTTTGGGGGGGCAGAGACCACCTCCAAAGACACTGAAAATGCATGGCAACAAATGCATGAGGCTATTCTTACAGATCAAGGAGTCTAGAGCCAGCTGACCTAAAGTTCAATCCCCTTTTTATAATGGTATCTTGGTGCCTGATGAGCTGTCTGGGCTTTTCAGTAACCCAGTTTCCACAGTGGTAGAAATGGGGCTCGTGGACTGGCTCCAGAGAGGTCTTGTGAGCATTAAATAAAAATATATAGAAATAACAGAACAGTACTTGGCAGGTAGTAAACACTCAGTGCACCATAGCTCCTACAATTACTTAGCTTTCCAGTGTGTGGGGCTGGGGTTCATGACCTAGGACTCATCATACAGAAGGCTTCCACTGACACAGGCTTTTGGAGGTGACAAGCCCTTTTAGGGTTCAGCTGTGCATCTCTAGGGGCCTAAGATGCCAATCACTCATGGTTCATCAGAGATGGGACTAAGGCAGTGGCTCTGATTCCATTGTCCCATGCCAAGAAAGAATCAAAACTATGACATATATATATATATATATATATATATATATATATATATATATACACTTTATTATGTCTAGGTCTGAGCCTTGTATCCCTGATCCATCCAAGACTTTTATCATGAAGGGATGTTGTATTTTGTCAAAGGCTTTCATCTAATGAGATGATCATGTGATTTTTTTTTCTTTCAGTTTGTTTATATGGTGACGTTGATGGATTTTCTTATGTTGAACCATCCCTACATCCCTGGGATGAAGCCTACTTGATCATGGTAGATAATATATTTGATGTGTTCTTGTATTCAGCGTGCAAGTATTTTATTGAGTATTTTCACATCAATGTTCATGAGTGAAATTGAATTTGTCTGAAATTCTCTTTCTTTGTTGAGCCTTTGTGTAGTTTAGGTATCAGGGTGACTGTAGCTTCATAAAATGAGTTTGGTAATGTTCCTTCTGTTTCTAGTTTGTGGAATAGTTTGAAGAGAATTTGTAATAGCTCTTATTTGAATGTCTGGTAGAATTCTGGCTACAATCATTTGGCCCTAGGCTTTTGTTGGTTGGGAAACTTTTGATGACTGCTTCTATTTCCTTAGGGGTTATAAAACTGTTTAAACAGTTTACCTGATCTTGATTTAATTTTGGTAAGTTAAATTTATCAAGAAAATGTCCATTTCTTTTTGATTTTCCAATTTTGTGGGATACAGGCTTTTGAGGTAAGACAAAATGATTCTTTGGATTTCCTTAGCATCTGTTGTTATGTTCCCTTTTCATTTCTGATCGCCAACATCACATTAAATAGAGACAAACTCAAAGCAATCCCACTAAAATCAGGGACATGACAAAGCTGCCCACTCTCTTCATATCTTTTCAATATAGTACTTGAAGGTCTACCTAGAGCAATAAGACAACAAAAGGGGATCAAGGGGATCCAAATGGGAAAGGAGGAAGTCAAAGTATCACTATTCACAGATGATATGATAGTATACACGAGTGACCCCCAAAATTCTACCAGAGACCTTCTATAGCTGATAAGCACTTTCAGAAAAGTGGCTAGATACAAGATTTTAAAAAATCAGTAGCCCTCCTGACAAATGATAAATGGGCTGAGAAAGAAGTTAGAGGAACACCACCCTTCACAATACCCATGAATATTATACAACATCATGATGTAACTGTAATGAAGCAAATGACAGACCTGTATGACAAGAGCTTCAATTCTCTGAAGAAAATATTGAAGAAGATATCAGAAGATGGAAAGATGTCCCATGGTGACAGATAGGTAGGATAAACCTAGCAAAAATGGCCATCTTACCAAATTCAATCTACAGATTCAATGAAATCCCCATCAAAATATCCAACTCAATTCTTTACAGTCCTTGAGAAAAGAACTCTAAACTTCATATGGAAAAACAAACAAACAAACACCAGAATAGCTAAACTAAACTAATCCTATATAACAATAGAGCCTATGGAGGTACCCCCATCCCTGACTTTAAGCTATACTACAGAGCAACAGTAATTAAAAACTGCATAGTACAAGCATAGAAATATACTAGTTGATCAACAAAATTGAATTGAAGACCCAGAAATAAATCCACATACCTACAGACACTTGGTTTTTGACAAAGGACCTAAAACATACAATGGAAAAAAGATAGCATGTGCAATAAATGGTACTGGTCTAATTGGATATCTACATGTAGAAAAATGCAACTAAATTCATATATATCACCCTGCACAAAACTCAAGTCCAAGTAGATCAAAGACCTCAATATAACACCAGATACACTAAATCTATTAGAAGAGAAAATGGGGAAGAGTCTTGAACTCATTGTCCCAGGAGACAACTTCTTGAACAGAACACCAACAGCTCAGGACCTAGGAGCAATAATTAATAAATGGACTTCTTGAAACTGAAAAGCTTCTGTAAGACAAAGGAAGCAGTCAACAGAACAAAACAACAGTCTACAAACTGGGAAAAGATGTTCACCATTCCTATACCTTACAAAGGGCTAATATCCAAAAGATATAAAGAACTCAAAATGTTAAACACCAACAAACTAAATAACCCAATTTTAAAAATGGGGCAAAGATCTAAACAGAGAATTCTCAAACAGAAAAATCTTGAATGGCCAAGAAGCACTTAAAGAAATGGTCACTGTCCTTTGTCACCAGGGAAATCAAATCAAAATGACTCTGAGATTCCATATTACACCTGTCAGAATGGCTAAGATCAAAAACTCAAGTGACAGCATGTGCTGGTGAGGATGTGGAGAAAGGGAAACACCCCTCTATTGCTGGCATGTGTGCAAACTTGTACAACCACTTTGGAAATCAATCTGGCAGTTTCTCAGAAAATTGGGAATAGTTCTACCTCAAGACCCAGCTATACCACTCCTGAGTATATACCCAAAAGATGCACCACCATTCAACAATGACACTTGCTCATCTGTGTTCATAGCAGCTTTATACATAATATCCAGAATCTGGACATAGTCTAGATTCCTCAACCAAGGAATGGATAAAGAAACTGTGCTTTATTTACACAATGGAATACCACTCAGGTATTAAAAACAAAGAAATCATGAAATTTTCAGGCAAATGGATTAAACTAGAAAAGATCATGCTGAGTGAAGTAACCCAGACCCAGAAAGACACACATGGTATGTATTCACTTATAAGTGGATTTTAACCACATAGTGCAGGATAAACACACTACAATGAACAGACCCAAAGAAGTAACAAGGGGGGATGCTTAAATCTCACTCATAAGGGGAAATCGAATAAATAGAGGCAGTGGTTGAAGAGATGGAACAAGGTAGGTGAGGAAACACAGAGAACCGATGGTGGAAATCAGACCTGGGGAGAACTGGAACAGGAGGACAAAAAGGCTGGAGAGAGAAGAAAAACTGTGGGTAGAGGCATCTCTGTGACAAGACAGAAACCTAATTCAGGCTATGCTGGGGGAGTAGGAGAGGCACTTTAGCAGAGGCTCCTAGTAGCAGGGGCCACAGACACTGAAGAGGACATGCTCTAACTCTATGTCTCCTAGTAGAGGGAGGGGGACACCAACACACCCACAAAAGCTTCCACTCAAAATTCACCCTGTCTACAAGATATATAAGAATAAAGATAGAGCACAGATTGAGGGACTGTCCAACCAATGCTGGCTCAACCCAAGACCCACCCTATGGGAGAGAGCCAATCTCTGACACTATTAGCGATACTCTGCTATGCTTGCAGACAGGAGCCTAGCAGAGTTGTCCTCTGAGAGGCTCACCTACTGGCGCCTAGAAAAACAGATGCTGAGACTCCCAGCCAAACATTGGGCGATGTTTAGGGAGCCTTGTGGAAAAGTGGGGGGAAGGAGAAAAGGACCTGGAGGTGACAGGAGATTCACAAGACCAACAGAGCCAACTAACCAGGGCTCCGAGGGGCCTGCTGAGACTGAAGCACCAACCAAAGACCTTGCATGGACTGAACCTAGGTCCTCTAGAAGGAAGTAGCCCATGGGCAGCTCAGGCTTCATGTGGGTCCTCTAGCGGGAGGAGCAGGGTGTCTCTCTGACATGAACATTCTTGGCCAGTTTTTCGATTACTTCCCCTGGTGGGACTGCCTTGCCAGCCCACAGGGGAGGAGGGCATGCTCAGTCCTTATGCGACTTGATAAGCTGTGGAGGATGGGAGAGGGTACCCCTTTTCTGAGGAACTGGGGTGGGGGAGAGGGAGGGAGGGTGGGACTGGAGGTAAGGAGGTAAGGAAGGCTACAACCAGGATGTAAAATGAATAAATAGATATTTTTAAAAACCCTCTGAATCATGTGCAAAACTGAAGCTGTTTATTAAGAATGATTAGAGAACAGAAAAACTGAACAAAAGTGAGAAATTAAGAAAAAGTTAGTGGAAACTCTCGAGGAGGCACTTCTAAGAGAGGAAACAGCTATCTGCTTCCTTTTTGTAGGCCTTGTAAGGGACTATGAGAGACATGGGAAAAGCTGGGGCAATTGCTATGAGGTTGGTTAGCTCTCTGGGCTGTCCTGTGCTGAGCCAGGTGAATGACAAAGCCCGACTCTGCCCATGTTTGACTCCAGCTTTGTTAGTTACTTTGAATATCTGCGAGCCTTGCTCACTTGGCCAGTGTTAGTAACTCCATCTGGTAGGTGTCTGTGTGCTGTTAATTTACTAAGCTCTTTTGTTCTCACTTCTATTTTATTATCTTGCAGGTTTGGCCTGGTAGAGTGGTAACTCTCTCACAGCCACTGAAAGTTAGCTGTAGTCTTTCATAACTACCTCCTTGTCTGTAGGGTGGTCTGGAGTCTCTTTCTTGAAATAGATGTAGGCTTCTTTTTGTTGGAAGCCAGCCTTACAGTTTATTCTGTCATAATTAGTTGCATTGGAAGCACAAATTATGAAAGGATAAGTGTCTTACATCTGTCCTTTATTGTCCGTCCTCTTCTCTGTCTAGATTGGTTGTCTCATACCCAGCTATAAGCCCCCTTATTCATCATCCTCAGTGTTCCAGACTTTTCCATATTGGCCCTTAAATTTCCTTTGTATCATAGCCTATACTTTTGACACAATGTAATGTGAGCAATGTGCAGTTCTTAGCACAGGATTTTCCCCTTACTACCCACAGAGCTAGCCCCTGCACCACCATCACATAGTAACAGGAAAAAGCAGGAACTGCCAAATGAAAGTCCTAGGTTGGTACCCAGTGGTTGCCACAGTGGCAGCAGCCGTTGTTACCAGGTTCTAAAGACGTCACTGCCAGCCTTGGATTGTTGATACACCTTAGTCTACTCAAATCCTTTTTAGCAAATGTCTCTTCTCTTTAAATGCCCACCAGGTGTCTGCTGCTTCCACATAAGAATGCTGACTCAATAAAGTAGAGGTATTATTTTTGTATCTTAGCAATTAAAAAGACTTGCAGGCATTCAGTGTGGACACTAGAATTCCAATCTAGGTTCTTCTTGTTCTAAATTTTTGCTTTCTTCAAAAGATTCCAGACTCTGCATGTGTATCCTATGTGCCCCTACATTGCCGCCTCCATCTCACAAAGTCCAGTCTAACTCAGTAGAGCCCCTTAACAGAGTGTGGGGCTTTAGCTCTGCATAAAGGCATATTCACAGGCATGGGGTTAGCCATGGAGCAGGTCATGTTGAGTGACATCATCTAACTCAGTGCTAGGGAGGAAAATTGGAGCATGACAGCCCATACCTCAGAGCACATGTGAGTATAGCTTCAAAGGATGAAACATACTGGGGATACAAGGAAGGACCAGGCCAGTGTTGGCAAGGGGTTTGCAGCAGGTCAGGGCTGGAGGCTCATGTCACCTTCCATGGTAGATTATGGACTTATACTGACAGATACCACTGTCACCTCCTCCGTCTCCTCTTTGAGCAGCCTCACAGGAATGAGCTCCCCGACTCCTTCCTCATGAGCCCTGTGCTTGAATGTCTACCTCAGCGCTCTATCCACACAGACGTTTTTGGATTTGCCAGTTTGCAGCAAAGCGTCATCTTTTGTGCATCAGATGACCAGTGAGGCTGAACAGCTGTCTCTGTCAGCTCTGCTTTCTCCTGTGAATCACCTGTTCATAAACACTTTTGTTGGCCTATTTATATTTTTCTTAATTTGCAGTCATGATCCGCCCACCTTCTGTGGTCATTGCGGTTGTTTTCTCCTAGTCTTTCCCAGTGATAATTATTATTCTGGCCTTTCAGATATGGGAGCCTGAGTGTTAGGTTTCTCTATCTGCTTCCATGTATTCTGTAGGCTTATATGTTATATTCTCCTGCTTTTTATTCTTGGACATGATGCAACATTGTGGGTTTACTTTTCCAAGGAATGGCTGCTCTCAATTCATTTTCGAGTAGTCACTAGAAAGTAATGGAAGGCCACAGAGCACAGAGCAGCCTCTGCTCTCCCACTGCCATGCAAGACCTGGACAGTTATCATTGAGACCATGGGGCCCACAAAGCCTGAACAATTTGCAATCTTGTCCTGGATAGATGCTCTCTGAGCCCTCCCTCCTCACCGCCCCCAATGCTTCCCTATGTCCAGGGAGAGCCGTCCTGTGTAACGATCCCTCTGAGGTCTATTTTACTCCACTGAGCTGCAAATCTATTCTTGGGTCAATGGCCGTTCCATGTGATGATTGGTTCAGAATCTGCAGTAGCTGTTGTGGCAATGCCCCTTGTATTTCTTTTTTTTTTTAAAAAATATCTTTGCTCTTCTTCACATGCTGTTTTATTTACAGTCAGCCCTCTGGACTCTGTACCTGTGGCTCAACCAAGTGTGGATAAAACAAACAAACAACAGCAATCAAGCAAATAAAAATCCAAACCAAACAAAAACAAAAACAAAAATCTGTTTTAAAATTGTCTCTGTGTCAAAAGTCTGAGGTCTGTCTTGCTGTTTTTATTCTCTTAAGTAAAGGCCTGTGGTGAGCTCTGTACAGAGCAATCTAGAAATGATGTGAAGTCTAGGGCATTTAAAACAAACACTGTGCCATCTTACATAAGGCACACGAGTGTCTGCAGACATTGGTATCCACAGGGCATCCTCAGGCCAATGAAGCATTGACACAGGAATTGCAGGATCAACTTTAGACGCTCCTTGTCAGATGCTAAGCAAATAAACACACAAAAACTCATGTGCTTTTGACCAGAACATCGGTTGGGTGTGTGGACCAGAAGAGGACTGACAGGGTCATGGTATTAATGCTGCACCTTCAGGAGTGTGACAGGCACCATCATTTATGTCGGCTGCGGCTTCCTTGAGCAAAGGTTTATGGCTTTCTTCTACAGCTCTTGCATATTTCTTGCTAGACTTGGGCATGAGCATTTAATAGATTTTTATGGCTGCTGCATATCAGACAGGGCTAATTCTGTCATTTTTGTCTCCTGTATTCCATTGCTGTTTGAGGAGAGCCTCAAGGTTTGAGCCCTACCTGTCCCTTACCACAGAAGATAAAGCATTTCCTTTCCATACTCCTGACAGCGAGGGTATGTGCATATAATTTAAGCCTGTTCAGTCGAGTGCTACGAGTAGGGACTTTGAATCACAGCAAACTATGGCATGGGGTTAATGGGAGAGTTTTTGATATAGCGGTCGCCTGAAATCCAAAGTCTCTTTCAGGGAGCACAGAGAGGGTGGAGGAGGGAAGCAGCCTAGCAGCATCCTGATGAGTCCCCAGCATGCTGGTGGCGCTGTGCTCTGTGAGTCACCTGGGTGAGACCCGACATGGCATTGCCTACCTTAGTGCTGCCAAGATCTCTCCTGCCGATCAACTCATGGAACCACCTGACACCTTTCCAGTGAGCTTCACTGCTAACTAAAATCACAGGAATCTGCTGTTTGTTTGTTTGTTTTTTATAACCAAGGGTGCACATGGGAACTTAGACCTAACTACTATTCATAAATTGGCTATTTTGAGTGTATACACAAGTTTTTGATTTGTGCAAAAGTCTTTGAAGTCAAACCAAGGCGCAGTATTTACATTCATGTTACCCGTGCTGAAAGGATTCTGAAGTTATAACACAGCAACATCTTCTGGGTGCTTGAACACCTATGGTGTGACAAGTTCTTTTTTATTTTTATTTTTATTTTTTTACAATTTCTTAGTTAAATCCAATCTCTGAAATCTTCACGGAAGCAGGAAAGGTACATTTGCCTTTACAAATGACAGTGTGACATCTGAGGGATAAAATATTCCCATGGCTGTGTAATGATTTGGGGATGGACTCTGAACTCCCGCTTATTCTGTACTGAGCATCTTATCCCTTTAGTTCATCAGACTGGCTTCCTAAATAAGCATGCCTTTTAAATATCTACTTCTGCAGCATATCTATGAAATATTTATCATATTTTCCCCAAGCACCCTGCTAAGGCACTGGGTGCTTCACTTCAAACTACCAGACTTAGTTCAGCCTCGTCTTTGCCCTCAGCTGCCTCACACTAGCAGCTGACACTTTTGGTTCCATTGTTGTCACAAACATGTTACTTTCCCCCCTCCTGTTTCCCATTTTACATACGTGAAATCAACAGGAACCCTCTGAGAGTTATCTCCCACCTCTGAACCTCTGCATATCTCAGTTCCACTCATTTAACACCCGATCTTCCACAGCTGTGCATTTTTTATTGGCTTTTAAAGCATGGGCCCTCCACCACCCATGTGGAACTATGCAAATATAAAAGGCAAAAATGTATCCGGTTTCCCCATCATGTCTCATAGCATCTGTGTTAAATGGCTTGCCCACGGTGACTCCCGCATCCCCATTGATTACAAAATCTCTGAGTTTTTTTTTTTTTAAAGAACTGACCTGGAGGTCTGTGAAGATGATTTCATGTTCATGTCTTTGAATCACTTTGGACATGGAAAATATTACTTATATGCTGAATGCGTTGATGAGGACCAGTTAATGATTGCAGTGCGGTTCCTTCCATGTGAAAGGCACTGGGCAGCACTACAGCCAAGCCTACCATGTACCACACAGAGCAGGGCAGAGGGCTGCATTGACTCCTCACTGTGCAGCCAAGGGGAGAGGTACCTTCTATCTGCACACAACCCTCCACCGCCTAGCAGAGGCCCTGAGGATGGGTCTTTGAGGCAGCATGGAACACATTGTTACTCTGAAGGAAGCCACTGCCATCAGTGGCAACTTTCCTTCTACAGACATTTTAACGATAAGAAAGTGATTGAGTCCTCTGAGCATGTTTTATTTACTTAAGCACAACAGTGACAGGTGTGTGAGAAGGTGTTGACTCTCAAGAGTCAGTGAAGTGTCAAAGCACCCTAAGTTTTCTTGCTCAGAGGTTCTGAGAGGAAAGGCTGGCCTGCGGAGCCCACTGCTCTCACCCGGGCAGTGGAGACTGGTCAGCCTCGCCAGTCTTCCACACTTTCCATGTGTATTCCCACATGGAGGTCTCTCTCCTCGAGCTTGGCATGCAGCAACAACACAAGCATAGACTCAATCTAAGCTCTGCTGTGTCCCCAAGTCCTCCCTCAAACTCACTATCACACCACAGGTTTTCTTTCCCAGAACCCCTCTCAGATCAGGAGAGGAGGACAATAGGGTCTCCTCTTTTGCAGGAAAAAAAAAATACCTTGGTGGTTTAACAAGAGAACTTTATTAGAAAAATAAAACATATACTGATGCTACAAACAACTTCGGCATATTTTACAAAACAATCATTTGAGCACAATTTGATAAATTTAGTCTGAGACAAATAGCACCTTAATCAAAGTGCCTTAAAGAGCCCCCCCTCTCCTTCCCACCTCCTATTCAGACCCCCCTCTCTGTACAAGGTTTTAACATCTAGGCCAGGCAGGCCTCCTTGGCAACACTATCAACTTTGGCTAGAGACCACGGACTTTACTTTGGTCACCTGCTCTGATTAGGCATGGTGACCTGTTGATTCAATGTGAACAGAAACATTGTAACATCAGTCAATGTGTTCGATCTCCACCCTGCTTATATCTCACACAGTTTAGTGTTGAGGGGCAGTGGGCTCTTTGCAGAGATGGCTCCTTAAGGAGAGTTGTCCACACAGCGCCCTGGGACTAACTCTTCTTCTGAGCCTCCCTTGCAGTCTCTAAGGAGCTGCCATGTCTGGTTTTCAAACAGCCCTAAGGGCAGCTGAAGTTCCCACATTGACTTACTAGCCATTAGCTTCCTTATTCTGTGGGCTAAAGAAATTCAGTTTGTAAACTCTTTTTTGCCCTCAATGTAACTTAGTCTCTAGAAACACAGTTGTCAACACTGCTAAGGACGGTTCCACCCTCTGCACTAATGTGCTCATCAGGTGTCCTGAAGATTTGCTGGCCACCTTTTCCAGTCAGGAAAGTGGGATATGTGGTCTGACAAGGTGAGGGAAGATCTGAAATTGGGACTGACCTAGAAAACACAGGACACGCAGCTGTCATACATAATGCTTCTGTGTCCTAGATAGCACTGTCGCTCCTGCATCGTGTCTGCCTCTGGACAGCTTTATTTGATGTCTAGATGGCCTGTCTCTTTCTGTTTTGGGTCACCCATTTGCTACATCCCCATTTCCTCTCAGAGGGATGAAGGCAGTGTTCATTTGACTTGAAGCCTAGGATGACTGACAAGCTGCTGCTTACTCAGCCCTGCCTACTTCAAAGGTCAAGGTGGCTGCACAGGAGGCCTACTTCTCTGGAGCTTCTGATCCCCAAGGGAAGCAGCCAGGCAACACCCAAGCTAGGGGTGTGGGAGGCCCCAGCATCATCTATGTATAAGGTCATCTGGAAACAACCATCAAGAGATACAGGAACCTCTGGAGAAAGGTCTGGAAGGAGGAGAATGAAGATGGGTGTGTTTGCTTTCCCAATGGTTGTGGTTTGGAGAAAGCTGTAGGGCCTGTGTCCTTTCTGGGATATGCTGGACCATGAGTACTTTGCTTAGGACCCAAGTGGCCAAGGAAGGCCCTGGAAGAGGAGCCCTCTTTCTGTTCTGGAGCACAGATTCTCTAGTACTGATGGCTTCGGAGACATCAGAAAGTAACATCCTCAAGTGACAGAGCTATCGATTCAGGCAGCAGGGAGAGTGCACGCAAGGAACGACTATGGGTTGGGTGCACCACTACCCAATCTGACAGAGCATTGTCCTTGTAAAACAGGACTAGACTATGAGAGCGTTTCTCTTTCTACCTTATGAAGTCATGGTGAAGGGTGGTTGTCTTTAAGCCAGGAAGAGACCTCGCCGGAATCTAGCTCTGCTCAGAAGTTTGATCTTGGACTTCAGAGCCTCCCAAATTCTAAGAAAGTCAATTCCTGTGGTTTAAGGCACCAGCTGATGGTACTGTGTTATGGCAGATACTGCAGACTAAGATGGCACCTTCCACAGACGTCATTGCTTTTAACAAAGACACTGAGAACTTGCAAACTGGATGAACAACAAAGGGGTGGCAACCTGTAGCCAGACAGTGGGTGTCATCCTGCCCTGCCACTCGCCTGTTCTACAAGATTGGGCAAGTAACCTCTCTGTGTGCTTTCACTCATCTGAAAAAAAAAAAAAAAAGGATGTTATAGCTCCAGGGTTAAAATAAAAAGAGCACAGAGCAGTGGCTACTATGTAGAAAGCTGCAGTAAGTGTTTGTGTCGGTGGTTAATTTTAGTGCTACTGTAAGGCAAATGAGAATACAATAGTTTTAATGGAATTATTTTTCAGTTAATTGCAGGTCTTGTTGAAGTTCCCTCAAACAATCTGCCTAAGTCTTTATAGAGGGTGTCAAGAACCTGTAGTCGATCAGTCAATTCATGCATCTTTGCAAATTCAGACATAAATATTAATGTGACCTCATTCATACCCACAGGCTGACGAGGCTGTGAATAGCAGTGTAGCCTATAATTACAGTTTCATAACACTCCGTGCAACAGAAACTGCCAGCCTCCCACCAACCCCAAGCCTTTTCCTTTTCTGCAGGTGACTGTGGTACCAGGAGAAAGTGAGAGACAAATGTGCCCCTTGCAGCCTGGGCCTCCGAGAACTTCCCATGAGGCTATCTCATGTGTACCATTTCTAGGCACTAAAGGCATCTGCAAAGACCAGCACAGTGTCTTAAACACAGCAGAGCCTGCTTAACCTGGGCCCTTCGTAGTTAGCCCTGTCACCTACCTAGCAAGAAGCGCATTTTTGTGTGTTTATCTTGTGCAGTCTGGAGGGCTATTTGCGGCAACAGTTAGCTAGTATGTTTCGAACATTCTGGGCCTTTAAAAAAAGCATACAATGTATCTTTCCTATTTCTTCCAAAGGGTTATTTTCTCACAGCTCCATCATGAAGTTGTTGCTATATAAATAAGCAGGACTCAGGGGGCTTGATCAGAAAGCTGTGGGGGTTTGTGTGCAGGTGCACAAGGTGTTTTTAGATATCAAAGGACAACCTTGAGTGTTTTTCCTCTGATGCTGCCCATCATATTTTAGGACAGCATCTTATTGTCTTGGAGCTTGCCAAGTAGGCTAGGCTATCTGGTCCACCAGCCCATACATCCTTCTGTCTGTCTGTCTGTTCCAGTATTGGTGTTACAAGCATACATTGCGGTGCCTAGCTTTTCATGTCAGGTCTGGGAATCAAACTCACGTCCTCCTGATTGTACCACAAGCGCTTTTCTGACGGGATTATCTTAGTTTCAGATAGCGCTTTATGTTTATCTTCATTATCACCTCACATCTGCTCAGCGGGAGTGGCCCTTTGATTTCCATATTACAGACATGGCAACTCAAACAACATGTAGAAAGCACCCCTACCCACAACATCATCATCATCAGTCTGGAGTTGACTTTCAGTTTCTTCTATTGGGGACATGTGCTGGTAAGTTGTCCTGCCTTGGGGAAAGATGGCGCTGTGGCTGTTTTGTATTTTACCTGACCCTTGTAGGTTGAAGTGGGGTGTATATTGGGGGCCAGAGACTAGGAAGGCCATCCTGCGTTATGGGCACCGATGGCCTCAGTGACATTCTTTCACACCCATGTCATTCTTTTCTGCACTCTTACCATTCTTGCTAGCTCTCAACTTGAACTTCCTTCATTTGCATCGTCATTCCTAAAGGCCTCCATCTTCCCCGAGTTCTCTCTGTTAAGGTCCTACCAGTATATTTTTGGGTTAACTGTGCTGGAAAGTGTCTGAACAAACTCCAATCCTGACCTTTTCTTTCTAGAACCCTTTTATTTTCTATCGAACCACGTGTCAACAAAACAGAGGCACTTCTTGGTTCAATCAGAGAGCACCTTGCCAGTTCACTGTTAGTTCTCTAGAATTCCAGAATGAGGGTAAATGATAGGTCCCCTGAGTCCCGCATCCCCATCTAACCACAGGGACACGTATCAGACTGTGACTCTTTCCCAGGTCATCTCTTGAAGTCAGATGGTAGCCAAGGTTGGAGTCTCACCACAGATCTCCCTCCTTCTGTTTTACATCTTTAACGAGGGAAGCAAGGAAGTCCCAAAAAGTCAGGACTTTGTTTCTTATCATTTCCTCTAAAGTTTGTATCTTGGTTAGATACCTGAAGCTGGTATCCAGTGAAAGTTTAACTCACGTAAAACCTCCAATTGATACCCTAGGAGCATATACAGGGGGAGGAGGTCCCCCTCAGTCACAGACATAGGGGAAGGGAGTAGAGGGGGAAACGGGAGGGAGGAAAGAAAGGGAGGATACAAGGGATGGGCTAACAATTGAGATGTAATATGAATAAATTAATAAATAAATAAATTAATTTAAAAAACCTCCAATTGAATGTCTTGGCACATAGATGCAAATTAAGATACATGATAGAAATGAAGGCAAATATTCTGGGTTTCAGCAAATTATAATTTATAATTTGTTTATTCCCTCCCCCCCCAGTAAACATCAAGCCTATTAAATAACTGCTTCAACAAAAGGGTTTGTTATTTGAGAGTCAGAGAATGTATTCTGTTCTTCATTGGGTGAGGCAGTTGAAGATTAAGGATATCTCTGAGATGCTGAGATGGCACCTTTCCAGATGGGAGACCAGAAAAAAGGCTAACGGAGCCTTTGGTGAGATGAGAGCAGAGAGAGAGGCCATAAGCCAAGTTCAGTGTCTTTAGTTTTTGTTCACTGTGACTTGATTGTGTTTGGTATTTGGGGGGGGGGGGATTGTTTGTTGTGTTTTTGTTTGGTTTTCGAGGGTTAATGAAGATTGAAGGTGACTTTGGGCTTCTGGGTACAAACATCAGAATCATCTCCTAAACCCCAGGCTCTACTTTTTGGCCTAACTGAAGAAGAAATAATCACCAGCACTCTACTGTTTTGGCTCAACTTAGTAAGTAGACAGTTGAGAGCTGCCCTGTGTTGCCCCAAACCCAGTATGTGTGTGGAAGGCAGGAATAGCTCCCACATTTACTGTCAAGCTTTGGGCCAGCTGGAACCTACCAGACTGCTGCCTTCCTTTAACCCTGAAGTCAGTTACAGGTGGTTTTGCCATGGGTGTCTTTTTAAATTAGCCTGCAGTGGCGCAAAATTTCTGTTTTGTTTTGTTTCCATTCTAGCCTCTGAAATCTGCCTTCTTCCCCTGTTCCTATCCTCACAGTATCAGAGGCAGAGTGGTTAGAAAAATTATATATTATTGTCTTAGTGGAACTCCTCACATAAAGAGACTAACATCAATTAATTAGTCAGCCATACAACACTATTAACAGTGAGAGCTACATAAAGGAATGTTCCATAGTATCTTGGAAACAATTGGTGTTGATGGATAGTTTGTAACAAAACATCATTAGGAAAAGGAGGTGCCAAGTTGCCAAGTGCAAATGTGTGAGACATGTGTTGTAGGCAGGGGCAGGTGGCCTTTGAAGTTGACAAATAGCAAATCTGAAGAATTCAAAGAGCAGAGGCCACTGTTCCCAAATTAGCCTAGTAGACCATGCTACCCCCCCTTATACATGGCAAGGGGTTTTAATGTACAAGATTTGGGGTTTTAATCCTTACATGTTTGGAAACGTATTGAATGATTTAGAACAGGACAGTGAGGGCTCATATCTGTGCAAAAGGAGCTACCATAAATCAGATACAGAGGGGCAAGGGTAAGCCTTGACATAGTTTGTCTCAGTTTAATTTTCCATTGCTGTAATAAGATACCCCAACAGAAGCAACTCGAGAGAAAGGGGTTTGCTCGGGTTACAATTCTAGGTTATAAGTCATTGGTGGGAAGTTAAGGTGGTAAGAATGTGAAGGAACAGATCACGTTACATCCAAAACCAAGAGCAGAGAGCAGTGGAAGAACGCATCCATGCTAGTGCCCAAAGTGCTGCCCCTTTTCACTCAGCCCAGGGCCCAGCCCATGAAATGACACCACCCACCTACCTTCTTACTGTGTTATGTGATCCTCCTTAGGTGGGTCTTCTCACCCAACTTACGTAATTAAGAAAAGTCCTCACAGGCATGCAGATAGCCTGGCCTAATCTAAGCAGCTCTTCACTCAGATAGATCCCTTCCCAGGTGACTCTGCATCGTGTCACTGTCAGGTCAACAGCCCAAACTAGCACAGCTCCACCTGAGTTCATCCAGAAGTGTGTATTGGACTGAACTTGATTGTGGAGACAAATGGGGGAGTGGGCAGGTTTTTTTTTTTTTTTGAATGTGTTTTGTGAGCATGAACAAAGGGTGTGGAAAGAAATGGGGTGAGGGAAAAGGAGCACTAGAGGGGACTCATGGGCAGAAAATGAATGAAGACGCCATTCACTGCTGAGGGGAACTCCAGCTTTAGCTGGAAGGAATGTTTCGCTCAAGACTCACTTGAGTGTGAGTCATCCTTTAGAGGTGCCGAGTAGACAGCTGAACGCAGGGGGGTCTAGGACAGAGGAGAATTCCCCGCGGAAGTGGCAGTAGGTGGTTTATCACTTAAAGGTTGCATAGCAGAGTAGTCAGGGACACGTGACATTATCCAAGACAATGCATCAACTGTGCAACCTCAGCCATTGTGACTCCATCTTGTTGCTAGACTTCATCTTAGGCCTGTCCTTAAGCTTGTCCTCAAGGTCACCTCAGTTACTGTAAAAACCCCAAACTGTTCCGGGAAAAGAACCACCCTAGGCCTGAGCCAATCAGGGGACGGCAGGAATCATCCTCTGATGTTAAGCATTTCGCAGTCAGGCTCGACCAATCCTCTAGCGCCAACTCAACCTTGCTAAAGGTCAACCAATCCTGTAACTGCCAAGCTGGAAACAACCTGTTCCTTGCTGTAACCATGATAAAAATGGGGCTCTCCTACTGATCCGCTGCTTTGGTGAAGTTCGAGTGCCCTCAGGCTCGAGTTTAAATAAAGACCCCTTGCTTTTGCATATGGCTTTGGACTCCTGGTGGTCTTTGGGGATCTAGGGATCAGGGTAAAGCATCAAGAAACACCTGGCCACTGTGTTGGCTTCTGAAGAGTTATAAAGTCAGAGAGGGAACTAAAGAGAGCCCAGAGAACTTTTAGAGGCACATGTAGGAGAAGCCAGAGGAGAAACAGCTAGGTAGAAATATCACTGAGCAGCTGGCAAGCAAGCATCCCAGGATCAAACACTGGAATTATGGAGGAGTTCATGATTACATGGGCAAAACATGGAATTGGGAAGGAAGCAGAGCAGGCACACAGAATGAAGCTAGGGTGGAGCCTACCAAGGAGCAATGGAGAGGAGAAAGAGCCTAAGGAATGACTCAATCAGAACCCTCGCTCTGTAGAAGAGTCAGCAGGATTACAAAGCAAAGGCGCCACAGAGCCAGACCTGCAGCTGGGTCAGAGCCACCATCTAATCAATGCTTTCACTGACTGTAGGTCAGTCTCGCAAGGACCCTGCCTTCCCTGCAAAGATGCAGGAAGAGGAGTCAGGCTTGGTTGCTGGGAAGCACTTGACTCCCACCCAGAAAAGTCAGCAATCTGTAGCTCACATCAGGGGAATGCCGGCTGGGAACCACCAGGCCTCATCCTGTAGTTCATTAGCACCTAAGCATGCTTCTGCAGCCTTCTGTTCCTTAAAACTGTGCGGGCATAGGCCACAGAGCTCCCCCTCTGTTCTCTGCTGGCAGGAGAACTTCATAAATGACTTTTGATTATGCTCGACACAGGAGCCAGGGGCCGTACAAAAACAGCAATAAGAATGGCAAACACTAGCGATCTCCATAAAACATGGGTGCCCCAGGGGATAAGACCGAAATCTTAATGTACAGACCCTTGGCCACTGAGGCAAATGGCAGCAAAATGCGAACAAATTGTGAAGCCGATAATAATAAACCTCCTGCTTGTGTCGCCCAGAGGCACTGGGCTCTACCTTATCAGCCCTGGGAAGCACAGCCGCCTCCGTAGGGGGTCAGTGCTGGCTGTGCTGGGCCCAGCAGGACCCCTGTGGTGGCTGAAATGGCTTTGTGTTCAGTGGAGGGCCAGCCTTCTAACCCTGCCTTTTCCCACAATAAGTCACAGACACGTTTAGCCTTCTTAAAAAAGAGGAGCCTTTGAGATGGCTACTCTTGAACATAATTTAGAATTTCAATCCTAGAGCCATAGGATTCAGTTACCCACCACAAGCACACAAACTAAGACCCAGAGAAACAGAAATATTCCTCCAAAACCACCCTCCTGCCATGCTTGACCTGGAATCTGAGGCTGAGTGTGCAGTCACAGCTCCCAGGCAGATGCTGTGGAGGAAACTGAGCATTAAATAAACAAGGAGCTAAATATAGATGCTCTCTTCCTTTTTTCCATTTTAGGGGAGTCACAGCATTTACCTCAGGGGAAAATCTACTTTGTTTAGGAATACGCTCTTTTTTTTTTTTTTTTTTTTTTTTTTTTGGTCATAAAAGGCACAGCCTTGGGTCTCCTCTAAAATGGGGATATTCAGTTGTCTGTAAAACTACATCAGGTAGAAGTGAGCTCCCTCCCGGGCCAGAAAGCTCTGATTCATCTGACTGGGGACAGTGTGCTGATGGATTTTTCTCCAGAGATGGGCTCTTGCCAGCTCACTGTGGCTGGAGAGAGGCTGTGCTAGGCTGAACGAACGAGGACTGACTGTAGAAGAGAGTGGTGTGTAATCTCCTAACCCGGACAGGAGTAACAATATTCTAAAAAGGCAATTGTGCCTCTCCGTTCAGCTATCAGGCTTTTAAAACAATAGACCCTAAGAAATTACAATTTCCAGGGAGTTTTATGCTGGGAGAAGGAAAGACCTGAATATAGGTGCCAGCCAGAGGACCATCCTGAGGCCTGGAAGGAGGCCTTGCATCCTGACTGGTCTTTACAGGAGAGACGGGAGGCCAGGAACACAGTATGACAGGCTCTGCTCAGTCACCATCTCTTGTTTTCCATTTAAACCGACCAAAACCCTGACAGTAGACTTGGGGGCCCATGGGACCTTTGTTCCTCTCCCCAGTGTGGGCACAGGGAGTGCATCTCCTTATCCTGAGTTCACCACTGGTTTCCTTGTCACTGTCCAACCCTGCTAACAAGTAGACCCACACCATTCAGGAGGCTGAGGACCTTTTCTGGGCAGAATATTTGATGCTGTCCTTATATTTTCTCAGTGACCTTTTGAGGAAAGGTTAGTTTCACAACACTGCATTACATTAACTGTGCCGGGGTGGGTGGGGGGGAGTGAAGAGGGGGGCGGGGCTGGGGGATAGTGTGGGGGGGGCATATACAGCCTCTGTAGAGAGGAGGAGGTTGTGCAGGTGCAAACAGCCAGGAGAGGAAATTACATCCCAGGACTCCGACCAGACCATCAGGTGAATGGGCCAGGGAATGGCAGAAATGTGACCTGCCCTGGCAGGAAGGGACCCAGGAGGGGCAGATTAGACAATAAGACAGGAGGATCTGGGGACAGTTGACAGAGCCAGGAGCATGAGTGCAAAGTGGGAGAAATAAGATGCCATTCCAGGAAATGAAAGATTAGGCAAACATCAGATCTGGCCAGGGCTGGATGCTGAGTCTAACTTTATTCAACGACATTGTCATCAATTTGAGAGAGGTTTGATTACGTTCATCAAGGTCAAGAGAGGTTCAGTTACGTTCACCAAGGTCACCATTCTGGCTTTAGGGGACCCCATTTTAAAGCACCACACTGTCATTTAGCACCCTCGCACTTCTGGCTCATGGACACTCCTAGCTCTCAGCCAGTCCGCTGCATCAGAGCATCACCTCTGAGCTCTGCACCCCTGCCTGTCACCGGAGGCGACATCCAGCTCTCAGCGAAGGGGTTTGAAGGGAAGGTGACTAGCTTAACCTTTTGCAAAGAGCCACCATGTCTCTTCTGTCCTCCTTCATGTTTGGAAGTTCGGAAGGACAGAGGATTGAAGTGTCTTCTCTTCTGAATTTTGAAGTGAAGAACCCAGAAAATCCCTCAGCGTGGAAAAACAGTATCAAAGAAGAAAATTCATTGTCATGGACCAAAGGCTGCCACAAGGCAAAAGAAAGCAAGGAATACTGTTTAAAAAATGGAAGAGGGGCCTCAGAGAGGGTCCCAGTCCCTCATAGCGAGGCCTCCAGAGCTTGTGGGAAAACACCAGTATATATTTTAAGCTATGTATACCTTATTTCACTGTTTAAAGAAAAATAGCAGGCCTAAACCACAGGGGGCCCAGATGGAGAAAGGGGCTTTGGGGCGTACACACACTCAATACCGTGACCTTCTCCAATGTAAACCACCAGGAGATGAATACTTTATGATATCTGCTGATGCCGAGATAGCTTCATAAATGAATGAATTGGATTTGGCCACAGTAAATGCAAACTGCATAAAAGTGCGAGGCCAACAGAGGGGGAGCCGGGGGGTGGGGTCGTCTCCAAGAACCACTGCTCATCTGTGGCCTGTGTGACAGACATTAGGCTTTGTGCGGTAGGTTAGGTCTAAAGAGAGAAGAAGATTCCGCTCTTTAAGGCTGCTGCTGTTTTGTCTGCTCGGTCCTGCCTCTGTTTTCCATGGTGGTCAGGCAACCCTGGCTTGCTCAGGATGACGATGAGTCCAGTAATTTCCCAGCTCTCCCTTTCACATGAGGGAGGCCAAAGTGCTACTGTTCTGGCTAATGAAATACCAGTGGAAGTTGCTGTGGATCATCTAGGAAGTGTCGCTGGAAAGGGACCGATTATCTGGCTCCTGCTTAAGCCCCCTCCTCACTCTCCTGCCTTCTAGGAACTGGAGCAGGCCAGTCTGAAGCTCCTTTGTGGCCCAGAGGAAAAATTAACCCCTTATAGTCTTTGTGAATGTGTTTCTTAAAGCTTAAATGTATTCTGAGACCATAGTGATTTTACATTTCAAGGTGTGCATAAAAGGAAATATTGAGTAGTACACATTCCCTGTGGCCCTACCTGAGGACCCACAGGATTAAGTGTGTAGATGCTCTGCCTGAGGTGGCCACAAGGGATGGCTGCCCATCCTGATCTCTCCTGGATTCAGAGTAGCAGCTAGCCACCCGTCACTGTCACTGTCACTGTCACTGCTAGAGCGACATGATTTATAAAACACAACAGTGTGTCAAAGCTTGGGCTAGAAACCTTGTAACCCTCTGAGGACAAAATGTGGGGAAGAGAGTCACACTGTCCTGAGTAGCTTCTTGGGCCTTGCTGGGTGTTTTCATGCTCAGCTGGTGGATGGGATGGGATTCAGAAGACAGAGAGACTGTCCAGTCACTCAGACAGACTGCCACACCATGGATGTCTAGAAAGGGCAAGGCTTGAGGATTGCTGACCATTAAAAAGGCTCCCCCCAACCCCTGCTACTTGTATGGACGTTAAGCTCTCTTCCTACGGAACCAGCTCTACTCATTCTTGGGAAGTTTTTCTCTTGTCTGACCTCCACAGGGGAGGAAATGGCTCCTGTAGAATTTGACAAGCAAGATTTCCAGATTCCTCTGAGAACGTTTTTACAAACAAGTCGAAGAACTCCCCTCTCTTAACATCTTATTCCTACCCCACTCGCTGCCTATCCACACCCCACCCCCAGTCACACACATCGGCTGTTCATGCTTTGCTTTTCATGTCATAGCGTAGGTCCTCTTAAGTGGGCATGCTACAGGCGATTAATTCTTGCTTTCAGTCACAGAGCATTGCCGTGGAGCACCAAAGAAAACATCAGCGACTGCGGTTGGGGGGTTAGTGAAGGTGTCTAGAGGTCTTAGGAGTTTCTGGACCTGTCATCACACTCTGCCTCTGTGGAATCAGCAAATATACTAACAAAATTTTCTCCAAATGTGGCAGCAAGGTGACTTTTTTCAAAGGATGCATATTGGAGATAAAATCCAGCAACCTTTTAATATCCTGCCCTGAGCTGAGTTCTTACGGCTTGCTTCGTGCCAAGCAGCAGCACAAGGTGTGTCCCTCGGTGGCCTCCCTAACGTTGCTCCAAGATATCTCTCTTACAGATCTGATGGAGACCCTCTAGAAAAGACAGCTGCTGTCAGAGCAGCCTCCCCTTGTACATGCGATGCTCACAAAAGGAATTAAAATTGATTTTCAGAGTTTTTGGCAGCCACCAGAGACTGTGGTCCCTCCAAGCAGCATTTCCCAAAGATGGCATTTCTTATAAGAGCTGGTCAGCATCAGCAATTGCTCAGATAAATAATTTATATGGGGAGCTAATAAAATAATGGAGTGCTTTGGGGATGGTAAGCCAGTGAGACTGAGGCCTCCCGGGAAACAGGACAAAGGCATGCACCCCGCTTGAGTGTGCTGCCTTCATGGCTCTTGCTCCCATGAACCCCTCACCTTGACAAGGCTTTCCTAAGAACCAGCTTTTCCACACCTTTCCAAACAAAATACCCCTCTCCTTTAGATCTCTGGAGTAATTTGTTCATGTAATATGATAGTGTTTCTTCTACTGCCTTATAGACATGGGGAATTCATGAGTATTTGCTTTATTTTTGGCTTTTTGTAACGTGGTCTCCTATTTCAGGGTGGTCTTGACCTCCTGATCCTCTTGCGTACATCTCGTGAGTTCTGTGATTACAGAAACCATGGCTCTGTATTGCCCTTTATTTATTTTTGATGATCCATGGTCCTTTAAAAAAATCTCCTTTAACTCTTGAAACCTGTCTTCTCCCACTCTCCCTTGTTCCTCTCCTATCTTCTCCCTTTAAGATGGCAGCTCGCCGTCTGTCGGCCACTCCGGCCTGGTACTCATTATGCACACAGCTCAGGCCGGTCTTGAACTCACCGCTATCTTTCTTCATTTGTCCAGCTGGTCAGATTATGGTCATATGCTGCAATACTAGTTTATATTATGAGCTAATATGGAGCTGGGTCATGTTAAACTGTTCCAGGTGCATGTTTTTGCTGACTCCTCTTGGGACGGGAGTCCTCCCAAAGAATCATTTCTTCTATCACGTGAGTGTAACAGGAAATTGAATGTCTAGATGCATTGTACTCCCAGAGCAAGTTCAAAGGCAAGAATTATTGTTTCATTTTGAGGATATAAAGACTCTATCTAGGTTCAAAAATTAAAATAAAAATCAGATTAAACAGAAGGAAATTAGTCAAGAACTGGGGAGACTGAACAGCATTTAGTTATTGTAGAATTTGTGCTTTCTAGGAGGTCTTTTTGTTACAGCTTGCCTTAGGTCAATGGTATTGCATCAAAGAGACAGGCCCTGGAGCCAGGAGGCAGTGGTGGCCCAGAGCACAGCTGGTTTCGGCACAGGGTGGGCCTGGCTCCTCTGTTTGGTATCTTCCTTGGCAGGCAGTCTGAACCCTCGCCTCCTCTTACCTAGGGGGTCTCCTTTGACCAGCAGGGATCTTTCACAGAAGCCTCAATTCTTATAAACACTACTCCGTGGAGCCATAAGCTGCTTTCCTTCTGGGAGAATTTCTCATCTCCTTTACTTATCCAGGAACTCCCAGGGCCTCTGATGAAAGCAGGTTCTCCTATGCCCAGATCCTTTTCGCAGTCACCCCAACCTTCTAGACCCACACAAGAGCTCTGCAGCCCTCAATACAGTGGGGGCATAGTTTCCCTCTGGGTAGCAGCAGCTCTTGCAGTTCCATCTGTGGCTGTTGGTCTCTAGCTTCTGACAAACAGCAGCCTCTGAAACACATAGTGAAATGAGAAACGTACCTGATTCCTGCTGAGAATCTCAAATCTGCAGGAGAAATGGCTGAGAGTGTCTCTGGCAATGAAGGGAACAAAATATTAGAGAATGTTACAGTTCCTCCCCCTCTTAAGAGACAGTAAGACTGGGGTCGCAGTCACGTGTATGAGGTCCTAGATTCGGTCCTCGGGAGAACAGAGAGAATAAGAGAGGGGAGGGGATGTTTAGCATGTGGCCATGCCATCCTAGTGAGCTTAAAGAAGGCCAACCTGATGGCAGATAGAACCCTCAAGCTCGTAATTCTTTCTCTTCCTCTACTTCTTCATTTTCCTCATCTTCCTCCTTCCCCCCTCCTCCTCCTTCTCCTCCACTGAGATTGGTTCTTCAGTCATGTTACAAGACTTACATGGTACAACATAGTCTCCAAACTGGCACCTCAGGAAAAACAGTGGTGGCAGACTGGGAGTAGTCACTTCAGTGGTATGCTTGCCATTTTTAAAACAGAGCCAGGCAATCTTTGTAGAAAAAAACGTATGTCCTCAATGACCAGTGGGAAGAAGACCGTTCTTACCAAATGTGATCTTACCTAGGTCTGAAGTATCATTTCCAGAGGAAGGGAGAGGTTCGATCTCTGGTTTGGAGGAGTACCTGAAGTCTGAGCTCTGAGCCACAGGCATTCTTTGATGTGTCTTTTGTAATTGTCCGAGGAGTCTTTCATATTTCACTATGTTGGGCTTTGTTGGTCTGACATATATTATTAAGTGGCCTCCGTACGCCAGGCACTCCCTTCCACACGATATGTTCCAAGGGCATATGATTATATTCTCTACCATTGCTGAGCCCATAATCGAGCTTGTGAGAAAATATGAAGCATAATCAATAAAGCGTGGCTCTAACTGTGTGAGGAGGTATGGAATGAACAGTAGGTCCCCGGAAAGGGGCGTCTTGGAGCAGGCTTGGCACTGCGGCTGCCTCAGAAGCAGGCATTAGACGGAGGCTGGGAATGGTGGCTGCAGCAAGGCTAGCGCATGCACTGGGCTTCTAGGCAGCCTTCCGTTTCCCACCCTTTGATGGATGCGGCATGCATATGTGTGCAGGAACTGATGTTTTCTTCTTGTAGCTAGTTGGAGATTTTTATGGTAAAGCAAAGGAAGCTATTAGAGAATGCGTCATCGCCCATATTGGTTTGGGCTTTCAAAGGATTTTGGGGACACTGGGGAACCTTACAGAGAAAGGAGTCCTCCAATGGTCTTGACACAATGTCAGAAAAAAGAACAAGAGGAAGGTGGTGGAAGCAAAGGCCAGTCCACACAGTGTGACCAGGGGTTTCCAAGTGTTCAGACACACGTGTCACTGAGCCTTGTTGGTACACTGGACACAGGTATGTTCTCACCCTGAGTCCGAATCTATGAAAACAGAAGATCAGTGTCTACAGGGAGGGGTAGCAGGCATGGGAAGGGCGGGGACAAATGTCAGGAAATAACCCCAGGATTCCTGCAGACTCCCAATGGCTGCCGAGGGTCAAATGTCAGTAGTTTCAAAAATCTAAATAACTGGATTGTCATAAAGAAATTAATTCATTTCCAAAGATTCCCATTCAATGGCAAAAGCTCTTTGTGAGCCACATGTGTAGTACCGGCCCACGACATGGCTTTGCTACTGTGGTCTCTCATGCCCCAGAGCACGTGGGACCTCTGTCTCCAATGTGTGTGGGTGCATGGATGCCCAGTCAGGCCCTGCCCACCCGGCTACACTTCTATTGTCTGAAGTCCTGTAAGATATCAGTTTGATGAAATAGAGTCCACAGAATTAATCCCATCCCCAATTCCAGTATTTGATTTCTTTCCAACTTAATCACACACCCCAATACACCCAGACTTCTGTGAGTCAGACTGAGCTTTCCCCTGGCTTCCAGGCTTTTCTTTAAAGCAGCTATCAAAAAGCAGTTATTTTTCTCCATTCTGGCATCTCAGAGTGGTTTTACCAAACATGTAGTTAATTAACCCTAATTAATTGGAATTTCAAATGCTTTCCAAGTCTGTGGCAGTGTGAAGCTGTCCTTTCTCGCCAGTACAAAGATTCAGTGGAAAGTCCTGTTTCGCCATTAAGAACATAACATTCTTAAAGCAAACTCTCATAAAGGTTATGAAATTGTTCAAAGGGAAAATCAGGAGAAATTGTCGCTATCAAGTGGTACAAAGCTATTTAGAGAATGTTACTTTGTCAAGCCGGCTTTGAGCTAAGTTATTCTTCGTAAGATTTCTTTTTTGCTTTGAACATCTTTTTTTTTTTTTTAAACATTACCCTACCCCCAATTCTTGTAATAAAATCAATATTTTCTGGAAGAACAGAGACAAGAGCCTTTAGAGGACTCCACCTCCTGTTTGCTGCAAAAACATTAACAAATGTCACTAGCAAAGTTGGGCACCAGGGGAAACAGGATGACCTCATGAATATATTTTCTAAAGAGCTTAAAATGTCTGTCTTGTATATTAGTCATCCCTTAAAGAGTATAAGAGCTATTGATCCCTTCAACTGCTGCAAAAAGCAATTTAAATGCACCAAAGGCTCTGTGGGAGGACGGACAGAGCAGAGCCAGCTCACATCGGCTCTGGAGCTCCCATTTCCTCACGTGCAGAGCCAGGCGGCAGCAAGGGTGCCCCGTGGTAGGGCAAATGCTATCACTAGGGCTATTATAGCAAAATAATGGAGAGTTAGTGCTGCCGTTGCCTAAAGTGGTAGCATTTTATAGACCTGCTAAGATAAGACCTGCTGATAAAAAGTGATTTAAAAAAATTAATTGGCTATCATTGCATGGCTATTTCCTGGCTGCTAAAGGGGCAGGCACCAGACACTGTTGTCTTCAGTGACATGCACACGGTAACAGGAGTGAGGTGCCGCAGACAGAGATGCGGGCATCACAGAAGGTTAAACAACGCATCCTTCAATTCTTCTCCTCTATTATCTTTTAGGATATATTATATTGGGTGGGTACAAGTATATAATAGATTTTGTGTATATCCTGACATACCCCGCTGCCCTTCCTCACCCCTCTGTCTCCCACTAGGCCACTTTACTGCTCTAGAAAACATAGGGGATGTATTATTGCCGCTGCGGAAGACCTGTCTAGTACTTTCCTCAGCAAGGAGCATGTCCTGTGCTTGACTCCAAGGCCAGGAGGAGGAAGGACAGCTGGTGCTGCATAACATGGGTAGTGCACATTTTCACAGTGAGGCGACTGCCCACCTTTCCTTTGTCTTTGGGGCAGAATAATTTTGTCCTTCAGGAATTTCAAGGTGCTTTGAAGCAACTGCTTCTGGTTTTGTTGCTGTCATTTGAGAACCAACAAAGGCGTCTTGTTAGAGCATGGCTGTTCCTGTTCCTTTGTTTATATTGACACATCTCCGCAGTGAGTGACACAGGTGGAGGCCTGAATCCCCAAGTGCTGTGATGAGTCAGTCAGACATACTTCATACTGACGCAGAGGTAACACAGGCTGGGCCAAGATTGGGAAACCAGGATGGAGGGGTGTGGTTAGCAGTTAACTAGTTGGCTTTTTCTGTGGTTTGGATCAGACTTCTTTCTTCCCAAGGCTTAATGTATTGGAAACTTATTTCCCAGCAGCAAGGCAGCACAAACAGGATGGCAGAGCGCTGATAGTTGTAAGGGTCGGGGTTGGGGGAAGGATGGAAGGTCCGGGGAAGGGAGCAGGACCTCCACTGGGAGACCATCAAGGCCCGAGGATCTGGACACAGGGAGGGTCTGCACAAACTGATGAAGAGAGCCAAGACCACCTATTCAGATGTAGCCGATGGACAGCTCTTTCTCCTTGGTGAGTGAGGGTGGGAGTGGGGACGACGTCTGCTGAACCTCTGACATGCACTCTGGTGCCCACGATTTGGTCACTGCCCCTTGGCAAGACTGACTTGCAGGCACACAGAGGAAGGGGATGCAGGCTATCCTGAAGAGACCTAATAGGCTGTGGCCACACAGTGGGGGTAGGAGGGCCCACCCCACCAGAGGTCAAGACTGAGGGGAACAGGGCAAAAGAGGGAGGGCAGGTAGGAATGGGAAGATAAGAGCTAAGAGCAAGGGGATAGCAATCAGGATGTAATGTAAATTATATATATTTATATATATATTTATATATATATATATATATTTTAAAGGTCATGTGAAGGCTATCCTCAGGGTACACTGTAGGCACCTCTTTAACTTTGTTTGTTTCTTGTTTGTCTTTTCCATGTCCTGAGGTCATGCTAAACTAATTCCGGCATCATGCCTGAGCCTCTGAAACTGGGAACTAAATCAGGTAGACCCCAAGACTTGGGAATTTTTTAAATATAATATCAGAAAAAGACTGATTCAGATATCCGGGAGTTTCAAGTTTGTGTAACTATAAAATGAACGTTCTAATAAAATGGTGGGGGGCTGGAGAGATGGCTCAGTGGTTAAGAGCGCTGCCTGCTCTTCCAGAGGTCCTGAGTTAAATTCCCAGCAACCACATGGTGGCTCTCAACCATCTATAATGTGATCTGATGCCCTGTTCTGCAGATGAAGTACTCATATGCAATAAATACAATGAATAAATCTTTAAAAAAATAAAAAATGGTGGGCGCTGTGGACAGGAAAGCTCTCTTCGATTAAAAAGACAGGTTACTCACAAGCAAATATCCCAGAATATCATTGGGACTGGCTGTCCACTGGTTCTGTGTTACTTATTTGTGTTCACAACACATTTTTGATCTCCGCTCAGCGGCCTCTTATTCTAAATTTCTCCCTGAAGCCTGTTTGTTACTTCTCTACCTGTCCCCCAACCCAGTCTGGGTGTGAGACCCCCGAGTGCTAATAACTTTCCTCTGCAGTTTCCCAGCATGCACTTCACTGAGCAGACGTGATACCCAACCATTTCTGCAAACGTTAGCAGAAGCGATCCTATAGCCATTATATTTTACCCCAATACCTGTATTTGTTGTTGTTGTTGTTTTTAAGAATCCTGAGCTAGCAGCCAAATGATTTTTGTCTGTACTCTGGAGTCAGCCTCTGTCAAGTGGCCGACTCTTTCTCACTGACCCTGTTATGCTGCCTTCCATATTTGCCATAGCTTTGACAGCTGCACACCTCTCACAGGCCGTAAAGTCAGGCTGTGCAAAAGTCGTGCAGTTTACAAAAATTAATACAGGTGGAAGAGAATGCTTCCCCTCTGGATAAGGGCTTCTGTGGTGTGTGTGTGTGTGTGTGTGTGTGTGTGTGTGTGTGTGTGTGTGTG
>OU015747.1:144075166-144087393 GCA_907169655.1 Acomys percivali
GTGTGTGTGTGTGTGTGTGTGTGTGTGTGTGTGTGTGTGTGTGTGTGTGTGTGTGTGTGTGTGTGTTATGCTCATAGTCTTCTCCAGCCTGTGAAAGCTTTCTTCCACATTGATCAAATGATGTAGCAGACTGTACCCTCAGTGCTCAGGCCCTGCCTAGAACCCAGCAAATCCAAACTAACACATCATGTTACTCTGTCATAGCGTTCTAAGGTCATCGACCTCAAAAGCGCAGGGACCGTACATCAGTTATTCTAAGTCACTATGACTCACTATCTCATGAGGTCATTTTTGAACACAGGTGGATCTTGCCTGGGTCACATGAGTCCCATAGGGAAGCCGACACTGAGCCGTGTCTGTAATGTGCCAGTCTGATCACGGTCTCTCACTTCCGGAGATGTGGATGGCCCTTTCACGTATGACTTCCTGAGTCTTGCTTCCAGAGACTCCTTATTTCTGGGCGGGAGCAACCCTTTGGGGCCTACGTTTTTGTCTTGGGTGACTTTGCGTTGTCCTGTTTCTGCCATCCTGTTTGTTTCTCCAAGTTCTCTGTCTCAGATGTTCCCAATGTCTGATGACGTAACCATAGCTGTGCTTCAGTGTTTGGGTCAAGTGTCATCTCGGTGTGAAATGCAGCAACCTCACTCTCTTGGTACCACATTTGTGACTACCTCATGCCTACTTCTGTGTAGCTCTAATTCTCTTCAGTGAAACTTTCTGTCATAGACAGAGACATGCTTTATCTGCCTAGTTACCCCAAGAGCTTACCTAAATGTTTGACGCATAGCACGTTCCAATAATTCTTTAGGAGAAAAAGGAATGAGACTCACAATTGGCGAGCACCTAATCTTGCTAGTTTTGGTTTTCCTTTTTAAGCCTCCTGCACTAGCCCCTGCCTCACCTGCGTACCTCTTACAGCTGGCAGGGTCCTTACGTGAAGCTCTGTGGCCTTTCACTCTGCAGTCTTTTAAAGGATTCAAAACACATCCCCTCTAACTAGTTCTTGCAGAAAGTTCTAATCTTTCCGATTCATTTTCACACGTTGAATCCTGGTGATAATTTTAGTTGTTTTCTCTGGAGTTTTGGAGTGTTGTTACTTCATCATTTATAAAGTGAGGTGGCTTAGGCACCTTGAACCAAATGCAGGAATCAGAAGACTCATGGTTTCTATACGGACACAGCAATGCTTACTAACCAGCTTATTACAATGACTCGAAGGCCTTGGGCTCTCTTTAGGGATTGGTATCAGTATCTCCCAAATCCCCGTACCACATTCTAATGATCACTCAGGCTCCAATGTCCTTCAAATACAGATATTGTTCCTGAATTCACTGCCTTATTCTTGTGTGGAAATATGTCGCCACCTTTCAACCTCCCCATAGTTTCTTCTTCTGTTTCTCAGAAGTGCCATAGGAAGAGTCATTTCCCACGTGAAAAATTCCTGAATATCTATAGACATGGGGCTCTAACTAGATATTTTCTCTTCTACTTAATTGGCTAAAATTTTTAATGAGAGTGATCAAGATACTAAAATCTTGGTGTTCCCACTATTAACATTTTTATCACAGAATTCCCATTTATTTCAATCTTTCCACTCTTGGAACTATGCCAGTTCCCTTGCTTTGAAGAAAAAAGAAAAAAAGAAAAAGGATCTCTAATTCAGCAATATTTTGGAAAGAAAAAAATATCACTTAGTATATAATTTAGTCAAAGACTTTTTGAATGAAGAAATAATTGCAAGTCTTAATCCTATTTTCCTAAGTTCTAATTTTATTCTTTCAGAAACACCACAAGAACTAGGTTGCTGAGCCAAGCTGGATAAAGGCTAGATCTAGCTGCTGGTGATATCCGAAGTACATCTGTCACTAGGAGAGCCAGGGACAAAGAAGGGGGTGGGAAGGAAGAATATGGAGGCCCAGCCTTAGCAGAGTCTAGAGACCTGTGTGTGTGTGTGTGTGTGTGTGTGTGTGTGTGTGTGCGCGCGCGCGCGCGTGCACACAGAGATGATGAGGGAGACATATGTCCATGAGAGGAATCTGACAGAAGTAAAGACGCCCACAGACAGAAAGCAGAGTCCTGGTGGGATGGAAATTGCTTCAAAAATGGTTACTTCAATGAGCCTGAACCTCAGTTTTCAAAGGGTCTGAATGTGCCTCATTTGTATGGATCTTTAAGGTTGACTTCTAAACGTACAAATTTCTTAAGCATGGTTCTCCCTAGTGAAACTGCAATTGCATATCGCCTTTTACTATTGAACCTAAAAAAATCATTTTGCAGACACCTATAATTTGCAGGTCATTGTGGAGAGGATGGCGATAGAGAGAGAAGATCGGACCCTTCCATATGCCTCCCACACACCGAGGGACCGCGGATTAATCTCGCATAGCATGGGCCTCCACCTACATCTAAGATGAATGAAGGCTGAGGAGGCAAGAGCTGAGGCAGTGGGAACGGCTTTAACTCATCCCTTTTCCAGTCCCGAGGCTCATGACAGGTAGTAGAGCAGTGGTTTTCAAACTACTTCCCACAAAGGCCAAGGAGTCAGGGGAAAGAGTCACAGGAATGCCTTGGCAAGAATGCCCAGGTATCCTGTCCCAACTTCAACCAGGCAGTTTCTACATGTGACACTGTTACTAGAAAGGTTTCACTTATTCACAGGATTAGATTTTCTAATGAGGCGAGATTACAAAGCCTTGCATGGAATCCAGGAGAGTTACTGCCTTGTAGGGCATGGTCTTTACTAGCTGGTAAACATCCTGTGTGGACTATGGGAGAGTATAAATAGTCCAAATAACAAAGATCAATCGCTTTTGCATTGCTTCGCATCACTTGGCTGTTCATCGTTCTGCTTTGAGACACTCGTAGAGAGAAACACTCCAGAGAATGCTTCCGGGTTCCAGCTGTAGTCACCTTTGCTAATTGCAGGTTTTCTGTTTAACTGGCCTGCTTGAATCCTGACAACAAAGAGTGGAATCTCCCCAAGGAACTGAGTCTAAAAATGTCTACTTCTCCTACCCCTGTTAACCTTCTTTCTCTCCTATTGAGGGTATGTATGATGGAAGGAAGGTAGAGGCATTAACAACCCTCAAGTAAAGTAGGTTTTAAGAAGATCAAAGCCCACAGAGCAGCTTTGGTTTAGGATTCACAAAATCACCAAGAACATGCACAGAATCCTAGACTAGACCCTGCGCTGGAGACTGCATACTCTCCAGAGGAGGAGGAGGTCTTTACCTTCATGCCTGGGAGCAGCAGATGATCAAAGGGAAGACCTTCTGTTAGTCTCTGTGGAATCATATGAGAAATGAAGCTCAGAATGATGAAAGCTTTGGCTCAATGGCTTGTAGTAAAATAACTGCAATTTGAAGGAAAATTCCATGACTTGAAAACTTGATTATGTCCTGTTGAGTCAAACAAGGAGATCAGTGTCTACATGCAGCATCCCACTTCATCTCCTTTCCAGCCCTCTAGAGGCCTGATGATGAGGCACAGAGACCATCACATTCCAAGTCGAGCTGTTGGTAGACCTGCATTCTGGAAGTTCCCATTAGTACTATGAGAGGGAGCACAGTTCAACCACTTTTGTCTTGCTTTCCCCTCTTGCCAGAGGAGGTAAGGAAAGTGTCCAGAGCACTGCTGCGTGGGCAGCTGACCAGGAGACCAGGAGGCTGGCCGAGCTGGGCAAGGCTGCTCTACTTTCTCTTCATTCTCCTGTCCCAATAGTGTTATTTATGATGCCAGAAGGTTTCTTTTTTATTTATAAAAGAGAAAAAATTAGCCTTGTATAAGAACAAGAGTGATGATTCAACAGGACTGTTCTGTGCCAAATGACTTCCTGTAATCACATATTTAACAGTGTTTCTTACAGCACCAGGCTTGCAAGCATGCAGTGAAACTGCTACCCAAAATGCTCCTCTCCCCATAGCACACTCCTAACACAGGATACCTGTTTTCCCTATAGTCTTGAACTTTGCCTTGGTGAGCCCAACCTAGGCAAATAATACTCATGGAGAGAGAAAGAGAGAGAGAGAGAGAGAGAGAGAGAGAGAGAGAAAGAGAGAGAGAGAGAGAGAGAGAGAGAGACAGACAGACAGACAGACAGACAGACAGGGACAGAGAGACAGACAGATGCAGAGACACAGAGAGACACAGAGAGAGGCACAAAGACAGAGACAAAGAGAGTGTTGGGGGTAGGAGGTAAGCTAACAGGGATAATGCAATTTTGATTGGATCATTTTTTAGATGATATAAATATTAGGTTTGGAGGCAGTGTCATACATCAAAAAATCATCACATTTAAAAATGTAAATAGCATTGAAACAAATCTGTTTTAATCCCTTCCTGTCATAGATAAGGAAGCTAAGACTCAAATCAATCAGTAAGGATTTATTGACTTTTCTGCTGTGTGTAAAGGATTGCGTTCAGCCTATGTGGCCAAATGACTTTTTCAAAGGCTCTCAACTTACTAGAAAACAGCAGAATGCTAAATGTCCTTCCTTTCTTACAAATATCCTGTCACCACTCTAAAATTTGAATGTTGTCATAATTGACTTGCTCTGTAGAATATGAATAAAGGTAGACAGACGGACAGAGACAGACAGACAGAGAGAGGAGTAAGGGCACTGTAGCCAGGAGAGGTATACTGCATCTAAACCAGAGACAGAAAGCCAGGGTTGTTGACATTTGCTTAGGGTAACACAGACCTTGACTGCATTTCCAGTCCTTCCACTTACTGTATAACCTTGGCTCAGCTTCACAGCCATTTTCAGATTTACTTTGTCATATTAAAATGTACAATAAATATGCTTAAAATTTAATGTTAAAGGCGTATATGCAGATTCAACACATTTGTGGTGTGTGTGTGTGTGTGTGTGTGTGTGTGTGTGTGTGTATGAGAAGAGAGAGGAGAGAGAGAGGTGATAAAATAATTAAATCTAGGGTCTTGTTATATTTATTTAAGTACCACCACGGCTTAATTTAAAGGCATAGGCAAGGCTTGCACTGAACCACAATTTGCTTTGCCCTCTTTAGAATTTGCTTCCCGGCATGCATCCTCATGGATGGCTATTTCATATGCTTGGACATCTTGGGCCTTTCTGACTCTGGGGGCTGCTCTCCGTGTGTCTTGTTGCAGCTCCACTCATATCCACATGCCCATCACCTTCCCCGTCAAGCTCCCGCAGCCCTGTCTTCTATTTCTCTAACTCTACCATCCCACCCACAGGTTCTAGACCAATAGGGCCAGTGTCCTCCTGTCCCTAACTCCAGCATCCTCCTGTCCCTAACCCACAGAGATCATTCACACTCGCCAACCCTGAGGCAATTTACTCCCCTGCTCCCATTCTGTTGAGGAAACCAGAGGAAAGGATTTTGCTTCTGTCTTCTCGTTCTTCTACTTCTTCACCAGTCTTGGCGCCTCCCTCATTTCCATGGGTTCTGTGCCCCCTTTTCTTCCTGGAAATCTGTGTCATCAATGTCATCTCCCCATGACATGGCATCTCAAAGTGGAAAAGTAATATGATCCATGCCACAAATCATAGAGTGTTTCACACAACACCTTATGTATGAAGGCCCCAGCTCCCAAGGTCCCCATATATGTGAAGTCCCTGTCTACCAGGATATGAGTAACATCTACTTCCCTCTTCAAGGAACTAAGTCACAGACTTATCAGAATGAGATGAGCCATGGAAAGTTTTCCTGTGACAGGAGGAAGATTTTAAATAAGTGTTTCTCAACCTGTGGGTCACAGCCCCCATGAGGGGTTGCAGGTCAGGTATCCTGGGTATCATATATTTACATTACGATTCATAAAGGTAGCAAAATCACAGTTACAAAGTAGTAATGAAACAACTTATCACTGGAGGGTCACTACGGCATGAGGAACTGTGTTAAAGGGTCACAGCGTTAGGAAGGGTGACAGCCACTGATTTAAATGATGGAGAAACAGAGTCAAATACGGTTTTCTGACAGCCAAGCAAGGGCTGGGTTTTCACTGGGACCCGTGACTTTGGGTTTTACCGTGGCCTGTCTGCAGGGAACAAAGCATGTTTGGATGTCCCTGACACAGCCCCTACCAGCCACTTAATATCCGGGATTCTGTCTGTGTGCTATTTGAGGAAAAAATATTCATTTCTTTCTTGGCCTCCCTTCTACATTCCATATTCATTTATTTTCAATAAACAGTTTCAGATTCCTCATTTTTCCCCCTAAAGCTTACAAATAAATTTTTCTGTCTTGTCTTTCTTGCTGCATTTACATAAAAGCCACAATGAAAAATTTATAGCAGTAATAGAAATCTTCAAGAAAACAAAATGTTCTTAGAACCTCTGTGGCCTTAACCCTGTCCTAGGGAGCATAGTGCACCAGGCTCACGGGCTCTCAGGCTGCACAGTTACTTGAGAAGGCATGGCTGAAGTTCTGGGGGCAGCAACGGATGCTGAGATTGGGCAGTTAGCAGACTGGCATCACTTTTCTCACCAAAGTCTCTTAGTCTACCTTCTCTTGTTACCACGAAAGTAAATAGATATTTACTTGCTAAGTTTTGAAGCAGCTGTACAAATTCTACAAAACTTTGCTATTTGCAAATATTCAAAGAATGGGATGCATGTTAGAGCAAAATATGGCTTCGTGGAAATTTTAAACAGCAGTGCTTTACAGAGATTACATTTTAATCAGTTAGAAATACAACACATACAAGACAAGAAGATTTCTTCTCTTATCCATAGAAGAAATAACAAGCATGTTGTATAATTTATCCAGCCCCCAGTACTGAGAACTCAAGACACTCTGTATTCTCAATATATTTCTATCCTCTTGCTCTTTAATAGAAAAGTAATATTAATAAACCAAATTAGCTAAGTGGATAAAATAGCTTATTTTGTAATATAGCATAAACATGAAAATAGTTGGCACATAAGAGTTTATTACTTAATGCTTAGAAGTTGCAGACAGCTTTAATTTATGGCCTAGTCAAGACATAGGGATTTCAGATCTGAGGTGGGAACCCATTTTATCCTGGAAAAGACATGACTTTAAGCCTTCCCAGCCAATCCAGTCACAGGAGGTCACCATCATGACTGTGCTGCTTAGCCAGTGTCTCATGGACTCCACAGGCTCTGCTGGTGCCTGCAGTATTGCTCAGGAGTCACTGGGTGGCTTCTGGCATTGCCTTCTGTAGACAAGAGGGAAGGGTAAATATGGAGGTTCTGAGAAGAGGGACAGAAACCAATGGCTTCCGATGTGCTGAAAAAAAAAAAAAAAAGAACATCGGAGTGGTCAGTGTCTAGAGCTTCTCATCTTAGATTCCTTAATTATCCATCTCTATTTTTACTCTCTTTCATCCCACCTCCAGCCCCCTTCTATAACGTATGAGGAATTCTTGGATCTCACTGGAAACAGGGTTGCTCCCGCCTAAGACGCGTTCTGCATTTAGCGTGGGCAGGTTCTGAATGCTCTTTTCTATGCTGGGCATCGGTAAGGAGGAGCACTGAGGAGGGGGCAGCTGGACAGACACCTGCGCAGAAAGGTCATACTCCCAGAAACGCCAAGGGTATTCGGCCATTGACAGGCAGACACTGTGGTCGCAGGGAAGTGACTATGAAGGTTAGGATGAGTGTTTGCAGAAACAATGGGCACAGCCTCTAGGGAGATGCAGTCACTGCATCACTATACCGTGCTTTTGCTTTGTGGCTTATGGAAGGTGTAACACAGAGCCAGCTGAGCAATGCGGGGGAGCTAGCTAAGTGATGTGCTCTTACTCTAGTTTCTTGACAGAGCATTCAGACTGTCCTCTGTGGGGTACACATTTAAATATACTATCCTAATGCAGTGAATCTGTGGGACAGGTTAGTTTCCCACTGTCCTCAAGTAATAAATTTGACCTTTGCAACACGAACAGCAAATAATCATTATTTGCTGGCCATCTTCTCTCGTATAGGCTGATATGGAACAGACTCTAGATTCTAAATCCTTGGCTTTAAATCACAGCTCTGCTATTTATTGGTTGCATGAACTTGATCAAATTACCAGTTTTCCTGGGGAGACATGCACACACCACACACGCGCGCGCGTGTGCGCGCGCACACACACACACACACACACAGACACACAGACACACACACACACAGAGAGAGAGAGAGAGAGAGAGAGAGAGAGAGAGAGAGAGAGAGAGAACAAAGAGTTTTTATTAGAAACACTAACAGGAACATATATGAGGGATTACTTTTATAGGAGCCAGGATGGTGCAAAAGCAGTTGTGTCCTTAAAAAGCTTATCCCAACACAGGTGACGGTTCACAAAAGCTGGAGCTCTCTGCACAACTTGTAGGCAGTTTGACAGGTCCAAGAATCTTCTGGTCAGAGTCTTGGGTCTTCTGTTTCTATAACTCTGGGGATGGGGTTTCCTGAATCTTGCAGGAGTCAGCTTCCCAAGACATGTGAAGTTTACTTAGTCCTTGAGTGGCGTGAGCCTCCCCTTGCCTCCAGGAGGGAATGCTTCAGTTTAGAGGAAACGGCTTTACAGCAGTGTGTGCTTCTCACCAAGGACACTCTTCCTCACAGAGTAGGTGCAGGGAATGCGGTTGGCTTCATCAATTGCAATTACTATTTTATATAATCCTCCCACCAATCCTGAAAGGGAATTGTTGGCCTCATAACAAGATTGAGAAACTAAGGTCCTAGAACTTCCATGGGTTCACGATCCGATGGCTCATAATTAAGAAAGGCAGGGTTAGAGCTGGGAGCCCTTCCTACGGTGCTCTCAGTGATGTGGTCCTTAGACCTGGCAGCTTGCACAGTTTCCTTTCTTTGCTGTTCTTCTGCACACACAATATTGTTTTCCTGGAATGAGCCCTCTATCTAGTCTACTGGACTGCTCCAGCTTGCCCTTGAGAGCCACCATCAAAGTACACCTCATGTGGGATGTCTTTCTCCCTGAGCTGTGTGTCCCCATGGCTGCTCTACTGTAAGAAGCCTGGCTTTTTAAAGTGTCTTTTCCTATAGGCAGCCCTGGGCTTTTTGAAGCTGAGCTGGTGTCTTTAAAGATTGTCGGCCTCTAGTATAGAACCTCAAGGCATTAATCCCTCAGAGAAGGACCACAGAAGAACCCATATACAGAGAGCCATCATCTCCCCAATGCCTGGATGCTGAGCTCTTTGAACTAGGTTTTCATTTACAGACAGAACACCTCAATTGTACTTCATACACTAACTGATGGGTCCTCTCTAGCACCAGTGTAGTCAGTCATGGTTCTTAGACCTTCCTTGGGCCAAATCCAAGTCCTGTCTTCCTTGATGGAGGCTCTCAAGACGTACTAAAATAGGTATATGATGCATGTAACAAATCAAGACTTCTGTGAAATTTATTCCCTGTACTTTTCTAAACCCAGAGGTGGGTCTTATTTTCACACTATCACTCTCACTAGCACAGGGCTGCACAGTTTACAAACTTGCTTTCCTATACATCATTAAGCTTCCTGTCAGCCCCGGTATGTTGGTAATCAATTGCGTTATTCCTTCTCTATATTTTCTATAGGAAAATACTATGGTGAAGAGTTCTGGTACCAGACTGAGCTAGACTTCTTCTGGGATGCGACCTGGGTCACTTACAATCTGCACATCTTTAAGTAAGTGAGTTAACCCTGAGAATCTCAAGAGCCCTGAGGAAAGTAGTATTTTAGCTATACCAGATTGAAACTGCAGTGTGACTCCACCCTTGAAGCTTCAGAGATATTTCAGTCTTGCTATGAAATTGAAATGGAAAAGACATAATGCTAATGAAAATGGGAAACTCTACAAATGATTAAATTGTGCATCATGGAACATTGATCAAGGAACTAAATTGGTTTAATGGAGTGTACTGGAAACATACTTTTTTTTCCACAAAATATATTGATGTTAGCATAATTTTACTTAAAATATTTATACTTAAAATGCAGTTGAAGGTCAACATGGAGTAGAGATGAGAACAAAGGAGCATAAAGTTTGGTCCCAGTTGCTTACTGAGAACAACTTCACACGCAGTAGCAATCAGTCTTCACAAAATTCCAGGGCACAGAATTATCACATGGCCCTAGTTTGTAGAGATGGACCAACTCTGGCTCTGCCAAGTGCTGTGCCCCCCCCTTGGTCCTCTCCTTGCCATTTCTACCATCGTCTTAGTGCCTACCTACTGGCATTGTGTGAGTTTTCAGACCCATCAAACATTATATTATTTGGATATTGAAGTTCTCCAAAGTCCCATGTGTTAAAGGCTTACTTCATTGGGTGGTCCTTGAGGAGGTTGGTCCTTCTGAGAGGTTGTTAGGTCACTGAAGGTGTGCCTTTGAGGGGGATTGTGGGACCTTCATTTCTTCCTCTTGTCGCTTGGTTTATGAGTTAAGACATTTTGTCACGTGCCTGTGCCATGAAGAGTTGCCTCTCAAGAGATCAAAAGCCATGAAGTGAGTCAATCCTGATCTGGAACCACCAAAAACATGAGCCTAAAATTCCAGGTTGTCTTTGCATGTTAATGATCCAGGTGTTTCCCTATAGTAAGCCTGAGTTCACCAGTACCAGGTCTAAACTGGTTGCCACGGTCTGCAGGGCTTTGCTTACCTGCTCCCACCTTCTTCGCTGTTTGCCCTCCTTTTTCACCTTCTACACTGACTTCTTGTGGCTGCTGCACGTAGCGCAGTCTGCCTGTGTCCTTTTCTGACACTATTGCCATAACGTTCGCTCTTCCTATACCTGGGTGCCTTTCCTATCCACCTAACTTGTCTCAGGTAATAGCCTCGCCTTGTCACATCTGCTCGCCCATGTTGCCTTTCTCCATTCCCTGGAGCATGGGTGACATCTCGACATTTCACATTTGTTATTTACCATCTGTGTTTTGTTTGTTTTTTTAGCAGAATTTAATCTTGTGGGGATTTCTGGGAGGAAAGGTGTTATTGCTATAATGCGCATTGCTTTGCAGGGACTGGGACGCCATCTATCACACAGTACGTGCTTTATGGGTAGTGTCTTAATTAATGAAGACATAAATGAACAGAAGTTTTAAATTCACAAATCCCTGACTAAATACTAAAGGCACTGCTTCCAGGTCAAGAGGCCTCATAGGGGAACCTACCAACCCCAGCCAGCCAGCACTCCCACCCAGCTTTACTCTGACACAGAACTGCCCAGGATTTACACAGTCGATGAGGTTCTTGACCCAAGCCTTCTCCTGCCAGCCAGTGTTCTTCTGTTGTGCTTTGGCCTGCCATCCTGAGTTGCATAGCTCCCATCTGTTGACAGAACACCACATTGCTCCCGTGAGCATCTTTCTAGTGCAACTATGCTCCACTCACTTAACAGGCTTTTGTGTTGTAGTTATGTGAGTGACCTCTGAGGCCTGCAGAGCACATAAGCTACCTGTGCCTCTGGGAGGAGGACTGAGGGCTCTTAGGTGACCTCCCTGAGGGACTCTCTTTGTTATTGGTCCCTTTGGTGCTGATGTTGTTGCTTTGTAGCTTCCAGATCTCATTCCTGTTGACAGGTATGGCATCATGGGTGTGGCGTGCTCTGTCTCCTAGATGGAAATTGATCTCAATTGGATAACTAGAAGTTGAGCTCTCATAGACAAAATCAGCTACTTTTTCTCTGCAGATTAGAGAGAAAAAAAAAAAAGGAAATGGAAAAGCAATAAAAGGATAATAAATGAGGCATGTTATTTTGTAAGGAATGAAATAAGGATGGGTGAGAAGAGAAAAACTGAAAACAGCACAAAATTCTTTTTCTATAGAAGATAAAAAGAAATAAGAGATTTTCTTTAAAAGAAAGGGGAGCTTTTAGTAGGAGAGGAAGACGTGCAGAGGAATTGGAAGGGAACCTAGTGACCTTCACTTGGATTTTGAAATATTTATTTGTTTAAGTGAAATTCTAAAGAAGGGCAGGGAAATGACAAATCACAGACCCTCGGAGCACATACAAGCTGAAGGATGACGCTCAGAGTGGGGCTGTTGCTTTCGGGTTCACTGGGGTCACTTGCCATCCTTAATTGAGTCCACTCTGATGTGGCTTGAGGATGGCATTTTCATATGTACTGGGTAACCCCACACCTGCACATGCTTAGGCAGCTCAAGAATCCACAAGGGCTTTACATCACACACCAGTCACTGACTGGGGCCACATGTGGAAGAGCTCTGCATCACATACCAGCCACTGACTGGGGCCACATGTGGAAGAGCTCTGCATCACACACCAGCCACTGGCTGGG
>OU015747.1:144087602-144107185 GCA_907169655.1 Acomys percivali
ACATGCAGAAGAGCTCTGCATCACACACCAGCCACTGGCTGGGGCCACGTGTAGAAGGAAGAAGGAAGATGCTGAGGCCATCCAGGAGGACATGTAGACCCAGGGAGAAATGATGTGAGGGGCTAATTAAGGAGTTCCAAGAAATAATTTGCTGCGTGGTTACAGACATGAGAAAGAGCCCTCTGGAAATAAGTAGGCCCCGTGGAGAACCTGACAAGGAGTGTCAGAGGGCCAGCTGTCTTGAAGTGGGATAAGCCTGCTGATGGGGATACCTTCTGGTCCCTTAAAACCTTTCAAAGTAAATAACAGAATAACTTGTATAGTTTTTCTGCAAAGCTTCCTGTAAGAGGCTGTGGGGGTATCATGCACATCTTCTAACTTGGCACGATTCGTTTGAAAAGTGCCGATGGAACACAAGGCCCTTATCTCATCCTGAAAGCTTCTCATTCATCACACGATTCTATGTCTTAGGCCAGGACACAAGCATCAGTGAGAGATGGGGGTTGAATGTTACGCTAGCGTAGCGTGTAAGATAATAATGACAACTGTTATTCTCATTACCCCGAGTGTCTTACATGATTGGCAAGTGCCCAAGAACGATATCTCAGTCCTAGAATTGTTTTTAAATACACATATTTTGAACCGAGGCCTACCTGATACGGTTTCATTCTGTTTTGTCTGATTGCTTTATGGGTCATGAGTTTTGGGGACCCAGGATGCTCTCTGTTGTCTATGGAGTAGGAGACTGGTTGATTCCTGTCTTTTGTTGCTTTTGTTGGAGCCACTATAAAGACCCGCAAATCATGCCTCCTGCCTTCTCTTTGTTTCAGCCTTCCTTCAAGTCCTGTACTTGATAGAGTCTAACGCTGAGCTAGAAGGAGCCTGGGAAATGTGTAGCTCAGGCTCACTCCCCCCTTTCTGTCATGGGGGAATTTAAAAAAATAGGCAAAAATGTAGCTCAGGAGTACCTCCATAGAGATACAGAACAAATGAGGTCTCAGCTACAAGACACTGACACCTTCTATTCACTTCGCTTTGATATGCGGTGACGGGCACTTACTTCTCACCATGAGCCATCTAAGTCCCTCATCGCGTGAGTGTGTGTTCTTCCCAGAATCCTTATGTTGAAGTTTAATCCCTATTTATGGTGGTTCTTAAGAGTAAAGGCCTTGGTAAAGAGATTATGGATATGTATGCCCCTACTAAAGAGGTCCGACATCCCCCCTGGCCAGCATTGCTTCACGTGCGTGTGGACACGGCCTTCTTTCTCCAGGGATTAACAATGAGTGACAAACCCAGAAATGAGCATGAGCCCCCACCAGGTGCTGCATCTTCCATCTACTTGATATTGGATTTCCAGAGCCTCAAAACTGGTAAGATGGTATTTTGAATCATTGTTTGGCATATCAGGAGGAGCAGGTTAAGACTCCCTTCTGCACAAGACCAGCAGAATCACCCGACACCGGATCGTGAGGTGGGTCTGCTGGAGTCAGGCTGGCTCTGGAGCCTGTTGAGCCAGTGGCAGGTTTAGGTACAGACATGTAGTGCACTCTGGTGCTGCTGCCGCCCAGTCAGTTAAAGGTTGGTCTTCCTCCTCGAGAGAGTGACGGGAGATCGTGATTCCTCCTCTCATTGTACCTGCTCAAGGCGGGACATACCCGTTCTTGCTGTTGGCCGCTGCTCTGGCTGTGTGGCACCGGAACTGAAGTCTGCAGTGTGCCTGGCCAAATGCTTTGGAAATAGCAAGAGTCCTTTATAAAACCCGCAGACCTCGAAGTCCGACTCCCTTCATTTTTATGAAACGCACAGATACATTTTCTTATTTTTAAACTCACTAGATGTGGACTTTTTACTTGAGGCTGAAATCATCATAATAGACAAACATATTCAAGCCCATAACTATAATAGTGCTACTGATTTCTTTTTCCTCCATAAGTGTCCCTAATGGGAGATAATGGGGTAGAGCTGCCTCTAACACATTAGAAAGGGTGTGACTCTAGTCCACATGCTCATGGCTGATCGTACCCACTACCGTGTGTAGAACAACACCATAAAATAAGTAAAAGGTAAGTACTAGTCTAACAAAATTGGAGACAGTGAAAGATCACAGTGTAATGTATTGCTCCAGACCATAACACAACTGACACCATGATGGAAGTACCACTCAGGCCTTAGAACCCAGCATGCAAGGCAGCAACACTCACTAAAAAAATGAGAATAAATACCTAATCCATCAAAGTCCATAGTTCTGGGAAAGTCCCTCCATGTACTAGCCTTGCTTTTTGGCTTCTCCAGTCAAACTTTGGGCTAACTTTTCTTGCTAAGTGAGGTGTGTCAACCCAGAACATAGTCATTGTTCCTAAAAGCTCACCCTGAGAAGGGCTTGGGATTGCACTGGAGTCCTGAACACACAGTGTAGCTGCAGGTTGGGTAACAAAAACCTTTTTATTGGATTAAACCAATAAAGACTTATTTTGTGAACACCTCACAACAGCATTCATCTGGGCAACTATTTATCTGCTGAGATGAAAGGACAAAAGGAATGTTTTCTTTGAGCCTTCTTTGCAATATGAGAGGAAGATTTTCTTTTTATTTGCAAAAAAAAAAATATTTTTTTAACTAAAGCACAATTACATCATTTTCTGTCTTCCTTTCTTTCTTATAGCCCTCTTACTTTCTCTAAAATTCATGGCCTCTTTCTCTTTATTATTGTTACATAGGTATATAAATGTATAAATACAACTTGCTGAGTCAATTTAATGTTGTTCGTGTATGAGTTTAGGACTGATCACTTCGTACTGAATAACCTATTAGGGGGCTCATCCCTGGGAAAGAATGACTCTATGTCTCTCAGCAGTTAGTTACTGACTGTAGTCTTATAGACTAGGAGAAGAATTCTTGGCACCAAACTAAAAAGCCACCTCAGGGGCATTTGAGATGAGAGTCACGTTGTGGGGGAGGGATTAAAGACAATGCCTGAGGTTGTGTAATGTCACTCTCCTATTTACCATGGAGCCGGAGCCGAGGAAGGACGCTGGCACCTCTCAGTCTCCTTGGAGATAAATGTCCAACAGACAGCTCAGCTTCAGCACACTAAGTTCAAGTTCAGAGCTGCTAAACAGGAGACTTAGATTTTCCTGTAGGCCTCCCTTAGACTTATCACCCAACAAATGCGAAGGAGTAGATGCAACAACGACAATACCTTAAGAGGAGCTATAGGCCCAGCAGGTGGAGCTTCTTTGTCTAATGACCTTTCCCACAGAGCAACAGCAAACAGGATGATGGGCTGGCCTCATAAATCATACCTCCAGCGAGCATCCACACAGCCAGTCCCATTGTTTGCATATTCAAATGTCACCCTGATCACAAGAGAAAAGACAAAACACCTCTTTTTTTTTTTTTTTTTTTTTTTCCCCTCTCAAAAATGTCAGCATGGCTGGATTAGAAAAGATAATTTGGAAGTTCTTCTAGACAATAATTACCTCTGGCACCTATCTGCAGTGTACTTAACGAATGGAAAGAGGACTTTTTTTTTAATTTTAAAAAATTATGATTATTACAGTAATTAATCAGCTGCTCCCTGACAGCTTCCTTGAGGGGGAAAAGGCGTCGCAAAGGCCATCATGTTTCGGCAGGGCGCCTTGTTGATCTCACGTTGAGTATGCAAAATATGTCTCCTTATTATTAGCTGCTAAAATGCTGTGGCAGTAGAATTAGCCTCCATTTCCTAAGTAGCCAGGAAACTCCGAAACTCGCATTTTATAAGTGGAAGGGGGGGGGGGAACCCTAATCCCAAATGTTAGTAGGAGGGGATGGGGGCAGGAGGGGGGAATTCAGACTTGCTCAGCTGTGGTTGTTAAACCAATTTCTTACTCTTAATTACATGCAAAAGGTTCCCAGTTCTAATTACAGGCCTTGGGGAAATAGCCCATCTCCCCAAACCAATAACACCTCATGCTCAATTCTAATCTTCTGCGCTTAATATGCTGCCCTGGATCTCAGCTTCCCTGGATAAGCTGAGTTTTAGTTCCGAGTTTTCCACTTCAATCCCCACCACGCTGTGTGGAGCAGGGTTCGGAGACTGGCTTTCCTGGGCGAGTCTGGTAGAACTTCTTGCTACTGAGCACAAACCCTCTAGCCTCAGACAGCCACATCAGGGGCCAAAAGGCTTCCTTTGTGGCTCTAACCGTGTCAAAGCCTTGGAGCGGTGTGAAGGCAGCCTGGTGGTGAGGCTCACAGTCCCACCATGGAGGCAAAGGGCTTCTAGAGGTCAGCTGTCTCTGGCTTTGCCTCTCTGAGCAGTCTAAGCCAGTAAAAGGCAGCAAGAGCTGGCTGTACACTTGGATGCACAAACTACACCCAAGATCCAACGGAAGATGTTTATTCAAAGCCCTTGGATGAGCAGGGAGCCTGATACCTAGTAAAGGAGAAAGATGTCCACCCATCACAGGGGCAGTTAACAGTGTGAGTAAGATTCTGCGTAGGCTGGTCTACACACAACAGAGATGGTCCTGGATCATCTTAGACTCAAATTACAAAGTTGCCTTCCTGTCAAGAGAAGGTGGGTTCGATTACTATTCCTGGGCCTTTGCCTTTACCTCTTCCGTCGCAGAATTCACTTCATGCATCTTATTGTTCACACTCGGTGCTGTTAAGGTGGGCTCCAGGTACGAAAGTCAACTTGTTTCTGTCGTGACTCTTCACGCCATCCGGTACTGTGCTACGTAAGGACACTTGCACACAAGTATACGTTTCCTGTCCATTGATCACTGCCCCCACGGTTGGCTTTAATTGTCAACTCGGCCTGTGGGTATGTCTATGGGGGGCTGAATTCATTAAGCTAATTGAAACGGGAAGACCCAGATCCCTGGCGGGAGATCCTGAACTGTAGAAGAGCAGAGCAGAAGCGAACAGGTGAGCAAGCATTCGCTTCCTTCCTGACTACAGACAGTCCAGCTGTTGGAAGTGTCTGCCTTGACTTTCTCCAGTCACAGGCTGGAGATTCCCTAACTTGTTTTTTCTTAGGGGTTTTTTTTTTTTTTTTAAATACTCTGTATCTTTCCTTCTTGCCGCCTCCTTACTCATCTTTGTCACCTAGACAGTTTTACCTCTACTCTTCTGACATAAACACATGTCTGATTGTATTAATGTATATAAAACCTAGGGTCAACAAGTGAGAAAAAAATGGAATCTATCTTTCTGAGACCTTAATTCATTCAATATGATAACCTCCAGATGCATTTTCAGGCATCCATTTCCCTGCACGTGATGGAACTTCATAACTTGTTGGACTGTGGTTACACTTCCCCCTCTCTAGGAAGCCACTGCTTATTATTTTGTACATAGTAGGCGCTCAGCTCAGCGTGGTTCAGAAAAACGTGTGAATGATCCTGCCCTGGTTACCCCTCTCTTCCTTACCCACCTGTACTTAGATCTGCAGGGCAAGTACAGGAGGCGCCTCCCTTCTCTGCTTCAATGACTTCTCTGCGCACAGCCAGTGCGTACAGACTAGAGACACTCCCTTGGTCACAGGCAGTTTTTTTTTTTTTTTACGGCCTGCTTCCTTCAAGTTTTTAATTTCTTGATTATTCTTAGCTCGGTCACGGGGAGCACTGTGTATAGTGTTTGTCTGTAGGACCCTCAGCACCTGGCATGGGCTTATTTCAAGCAGGAAATCAGTGCAGGTGGGATGCTGTGGACACTGTGGTCTTCTGTAAAGCTTCCATCCGGTTGTATACATGCATGGGCTATATTGGCTGTATTTTGTGTTGAAGATTTATTTTTCCAACTTTAAGGTGGGTAGTAGATCCCAGCTGACTGCTAAGTGACAGCTGTTCTTCAAGGAGACTGAATACCTATGAGTCATAATGAAAGAACATACTAGATAGAGTCCAGAAATCCACACAGCACATATCCAAGCTGAGCCGGCAAGCAGACACGGTTGGGTCACACTGGTAGCTGGGTAAAGCCTCTGCTTGGAGACCAGGATATTTCTAACTTGCTTCTGGAGTCAGTTTCCAAGAACTAAATATAGTCAGTTTCTGCCTTGGGTGATTAGAACTGGTGAAAGTAACAATTTGACATTGATTGGGCACAGAACACAATTTAAGTAAATTAATGAGTAACACAGGTGACTAAGATTCTAATCTTTTGTCCTAAAGTAACAGAAAGAAAGATTTGTTACTTTAACAACATAAACATTAAAAATATTACCACAAAAATGTAATTAAAACCCCAGCATAGATGGAAGTAATAAGAACACATGCACACGACAGGCTGAGAGATAATATTCCTAATAAAATATCCAACTTTTAAACTGGAGACTAAGGCCAGAACTTGTTAGAAAAAGTAAATGATAATAATGATGATGATGATGATGATGATGATAATTAAAAGTAATAGTTAATGAGTAAGAGACTCGGGTTTCCTCATAGTAAGTAACATTATTAAAACAAAACAAAACAGTGAGGAAAAGCTAACCCTGCGAGCTTCTTCTCTGCTGTTTGACAGAAGTGTTGCAAACTGTCCTGTTCTGCCTCCAGTTGCTGGGGGAAAGCTCATTTCTTCTGCGAGAAAACTCAACAGCCTCTATCAATATGCACCTGCCTTTTGACCTATACTGACATGTTCTAAGGAACTTTTCAGATTAGATTAGCCAGTGTGCATGTCTGTGGGGACATTTTCTTGACTGCTAGTTTGATATAGGAGGCCCCGCCCACTGTGGGCAGTACCATTCCTAGGCAGGAGGTTCTGGCCAATAAGAAAGCTAGCCAAGCGAGCGAGGAAACAAACGGCATTCCCCTATGGACTTCAGTTCCTGATTGAGGTCTGACCAGCCCCGCCCTTCCCCCCTGCCAACGGTGGATTGTGACCTAGAGCTGTGAGCCAAACCCTTTCTGCCCTAACTTGCTTTTCATCATGTTGTACACAAGGACGGGTAACCAGGACTCTCTGCATCAGCTGTCCTTCTCACCATAACGAAAGGCATCTCAGTTTAAGAATGAGAGTGGCTTTTGCCTCAGCTTAATTTGGTTATTATTACCAGTTTTAATTTTTTTCATATCCTTACATTACTTTGAAATGTAATACATGGTAATATTTTAACAATTTGGAAAATGCATACATTTTAATAAGAGTAAAAAAAAATCATCTTTAATTCCCCCATCCTGAAATTTGGGCTTATTTCCATCAAACATTTCCCCCATGCTTTTAAAACCTTATTAAGAACATTCTGTATATTAATGTAATTTTTTATTCCACTCTTTTGCTTAAGGTTATGATTTTTCCATATCATTAAAAACTCTATGTAAATATCATTTTAATAGCTGTTCAACATTCAATGATATTAGAAATTTCATTTTTAAATTTGACTTCATGCCTAATATCAAAATGAATAATTTTACTTTTGAGGAGTGTTAGCCCCAGTCTCCATGGCTTGGTGACACTCCGAGGTTCTGTTTAATATGTAACAAAATTGTCTTTCTCTCAAGCTATGGCCTCCATCCAAAATGGAACAGGATGATTCTAGCACTTTCCAGCATCCCTTCTTCCTTGACCTTCTGACATGAATGTACACGTGGTTTTCCAGAGGAACAGCCAGTAATGCCTTTAGGATGTCACCAAGGTCAGACATCCCGAGAGAAGGGACGAGGTCCCAGGCAGCTGCCTGTCTCTGCCGTGTAATGTGCCGTGATTAGCGATCCATAATTTATGGCTCTAATTAATTCTTCATTTTATCATGGAGAGACTCACTCAAGCATGCCACCCAGCGAAGCTCAGATACCCTGCTTCCCTCTTCCCTGGATCTCCTCGCTAGAAACTCGTTTTGCAAAAACCATTAAGCTGGAGGAAGGTGCAGAGCGCTAGGGAGGGAGGCCCCTTAAGCTACCTCCTGTTCTGTTTTATTCCACGGAGAAACAGACTCACAGTAAGCAAAGTCCGCTGCGCCCTTCAATAGAGGCCGAATCTTCCAGAAAGACATTTGAGATGTCATTACAGTAGGGTACCGTCAGGGAGAACTCTGTGCTAGACTCCTTTGAGACATGATGCAGCCTGAGGTGAGCGGCCCTCCAGCTAGCCTCAGCCTATGTGCGCTCCCGCTGGCGTCACTCAGTGAGCTGGGTTGGACTCAAGTACTGTTCTAGCCATGAACCTTCTGACTGGATCTCAGTGGGCCCATTTTCCCAGAACTTCACAGAGGGTCTTTCTACATTGTGTCTGGAGCCTGACGGCCCACTGGTTAGCACCTAAGCTGAGGAGCCCTTTTTGTGGACCTGCCCTTCTCTGTGAATGATTGGAACTTGCTCAGTACTAGGGACTGATTGACTCATTACAAGATAGCTCACAGTAGCTGCCACTGTGGCGATCCATAGTAGGTGTTCTGAGGCCAGGACCTTGCCTTGCTCCCCAGTGTCCCTACACCCTAGAGCATGCAGCGCGTGACAGTGTTGAATGCATGATTTCCCATTTCATAGAGATAGTATGTACCACAGTAAAATACAAAAGGTCTTCTGTTCTGGTTTCATAGCACATATCCTAAACGCTCTCTGTCCATGGGCTGGAGAGAGGACTCAGTAGGTTAAAGAGCTCATAGTGCAAATCTGTGAGCTGAACTCAGTCACTGGAATCCACATAAAGATGGAATGGGAGAGCCTGGCATGGTGGCACTTGCCTTTAATCCCAGCACTCAGGGAGGGTAAGGCAGGTGGATCTCTGTGAGTTTGAGGCCAGCGTGGTCTACAAAGTGAGTCCAGGACAGCAAGCACTACAAGAGAAACCTGTCTAAAAAAAAAGAAAAAAAAAAAAAGAAAAAAAAAAGATGGAGAACTGACTTCCACATGTGTGCCATGGATAACACACACATATGTGCACACACACATGCACACACACATTCACACAGACACTCACACACACATAAACACACACAAACATGCACTCACACACTACTACAGTTACTACCTCTACTAATATTATGTTACAAGAATGTGTCCTTGACGTCTTTATAGGTTTGACTTTATTTTGCCTTTTGCAGAAGGGTAGGTGTGGAAAGAGGCTTTGAGTTCCTGATGCAATGTGAACACCAGGTGTTAATTATCAGGGACACAAAGTCTTGTGGAAAAAGACAGGTGTAGCTGGCTGGTGATTGGTAACGGAATTAATGCCTGTATTGCTATTGAAATGATTGTGACCTGCCACAAAGAGAAACATTTTTTCTATCTGGAGCTACCTTGAATTATCTAAGTACCCTTTCTTAGGACAAGCCTTTTCAGCCTTCAGACACCTCCACCTTTGAATCTAAGAAAACAGCCCATCTCGGTGACCCACAAGGACACACCCCATTTCTCACACCTCATCTTTTGTTAGTCTGTCCTCTCCATGAATTTCATTTCATTTTTTTCAATCGTTAGATTGATAAAAAACGTTCTCCTGAGCCTCAGACAGTGGCCTGGGTGGACTACGTGAGAGCAACACCTGGGGCCATGGCTGAGAAAGAGGCATTATTTACATATTTATTAGAAATTCTGTCCTACTGGCAAGAGACGCTCACTCCTGACTTTAATTCCGATAAGTAAACAACCCCATTGGCAAGGAAGAGGGGAAACAAACCAGAATAGTTTGCACAAGATAATACAGTGAGAAGGAACAATGCCCATAATGCAAAATCCATTTGCAGTGCAAAGAAAAAAAAAAAAAAAAAAAAGAAAGAAAAAAAGGAAAGAAAGAAAAAGAAAAAGAGAGAGAGAGAAGTCTTTCTCCAAAGACTAGCTGAAGCTAAACACTTGGAAGAAATAATTGAGAAGTAATTCAATTATATTTGGTATCAGTTTCCTCACAGACCAGTGGAATGACAATTAATCCCTTGGTGCTTTTAAAAATCTTTTTTAATACTTTGTGGTTTGCTCAGACCCACCCTCCAGCAGTTAGCCACACTCAGCAACCCTCTTGCTGATTGAGTCTGTCTTCCTCTCCCCATCCATCCTGGCCTGATAACGCCCCACGCCAGGGAGCCATTCTGTGAGTTCAACCTTCTCTGACCCTGCTTCGCTCCAGCTGTCCGGCATCTTAACGTTTTGCTTAGGTGCCCTCTTGCTTCCTCTTAATTATACTGCGTTGCTAGAACCGCAATAGAGGGATTTCAGCACCCTATGGCTTCCTCTGAGCAGCTAGCATTGAGCCCACATCATCAGCCCTGTGACAACACAATGCATTAAATCCTTCTCAGCACCGCGCGTCTCGCTATCTCTAGAAAAAAAAAAATTACAGTTAGGAACATTAAAATGGACTGGCTTTAATCCACAGTAGCAAAGGGAGCAGGAGATAGGGTTTAAATCCTGCCTGATGTTCTGGCCTGAACTTAACCCCACAGATAAGATCACACTGAATTCTTTGCATTTGTATGGCTTCTCTCAGTGAGGGACTGCGGGGCACTTTATACACATCAGTTAGCGACTACAGGGCTCTATGCACAGAGATAATCTACACACCCTCTCTTGGGTGCTGTGGTCCAGCTCCAGGATGCATCCCTGCATCAGAAAAATGAAAGATGATGCTGGAAGAAGACTGGTCCAGACAGTCTTCTGGGCTGGCCCAGGAATGCAGACATTTGGTTAGCAGCACTCCATACTGAATCTGTAGAATCATCGTGCTTCTAAACAGTCAATATAATTTCTGCTATTAAATGGTTTACTGTTCTTTCTTGATCATAAGAACATATGCCCTTAATGATGTGATTTTTCCAAAATATACCACTGGATATTGAAACAAAGAAGATATATGATATATGTTACAAACTAGACATGTGGGTTTATGGGATGGAGGAGGGCACAGAAAACTGAGTCTGTGTCCAATGCTAATAGCTGCAGCTAACTCGTTGGGAATTATTGGGCAGGTGCTGTTAGACGTGTTCTGAGCATAAATGTGACACCCCAGCAACAGACTGAGTCAGTGATCCCATTTCCCAGACATGCACAGCATCTGGGCATCTTTCCCACGCATATCCAGCCTGTGAGGCACATGTCTGGGATCCTGTTGGAGGTGGTTAGAGCCTGGGATCCACACTGAAGATTCCATGGTGTGTCACAGAACACAAAGCATACATCTGGGGCAGTGGGACAGGGAAACAGTTCAGAGTTATTTAAAATCCTTTCTTCACCTCAGACAAGAGCATCTCCAATGCCTGGAAGAAATTCGCTAGACCTCAGAGCTCCTTTGCTTCAACCAGAAGAAGGGCAGTTACCTTCCCTGCTTAGCAGCTTGAGACCCTGGGGCACTGCAGTGCTTAGGAGTATGTAGAACTTGTTCTGCTAGGCTGACAGCATGCAGAGACTGGTATGTATACATGACCAATGGAAAAGACCATCAGACAGGTAAACGTGGTGCAGTGGGTCAGTGCTAGGATAGAGGGAAGACCAAGAAGAATGAGGGGGCTGCCCAACCTCCAGTATTGGAAGAGCAAGAGACCAGGTGAAGATGAATGTGGCTTAGGAAAAGACATAGTGGCATATATTTACTGTGGAAAACAACACACAGCTTTCCTGAAAACTGCCCAGTCACATTGAAAAGCATCCATTCCATACCTTGTGCATTCTTCATGGAAAGAAATGAGCTCCCTATGTTCATTAGGCAGGAACCATTCTTTGCACTTCACAGTACAATTGTTGAGGTCCTTGATGCGGCTGCCTTGGAAGCCTGAAGAGGGATCATGGGTTAAAGCCTCATGTTTTGAATAATTTCCAAGTCAGCGAAAGCTCCCTTAATATCAGGCAACTGATCTTGTGACATACTTAATGTATGGTATGGAACACACCAAACAAACATTCATCTTGACCACCCAGAAACCCTTACTTCCATCATGTGGATTAGAATTCCTTAAAGTCTGCAGTCAGTGAGGTGTCTCTCTGGGAGTGCACGCTGGTGATGATAGATGCTCTATCTATGCCGGGGCCTCCTGTATGTTCACTAACTGAAATGATACTGTGAGGGGAGGTTGAACACACGCAGGGTAGCCTGGGACAGGAAAGAAGAGCTTCAAGAACTTTAGGAAGATCTCAAGAATGCAGCCAAGACTGAGCTAAGGTGGTGAAAATGTGCTACTTATCTTGGGACAAAGCAGGAAAAGAAAATGTCAATACATTGCCCAGAGACAATGCTGAAGCTGTTTGACTTTCCCAAAGTTGTACTTGGAGCTGCTCTGAGCTCCAGAGGACCTGCACTGAATACTGTCTTCATTTGACAGAGCAGCCAATTTTCTACCTAGTCCCAGAGAGCACTGTTAATATCAAAATCCATACATTCAATAATTGTAAGACCATCACCAGAGTCTGGCATCTACTACCTCATAACTACAGGAAGGAATATTCTACTCACTTCCCTTTTGCTTAAAAAGGAATAGAGAATAGAGATAGATGATAGGTAGATAGATAGGTAGATAGATGATAGATGGGTGGATGGATAGATAGATAGATAGATAGATGATAGATGGATGGATGGATAGATAGATAGATAGATAGATAGATGATAGATGGATGGATGGATAGATAGATAGATAGATAGATAGATGATAGATGGATGGATGGTAGATGATCACTAGCTAGATACCTAGGTAGATAGCTAGATATATGGATAGATAGATAGATAGATAGATAGATAGATAGATAGATAGATAGGTAGATAGATGATGTTAGATAGATGATAGATAATAGATGGTATGATTAGATAGTAGATGATAGATTGTAGATGATAGGTAGATATATGATCGATAAGATAGATGATAGATAGATAGATAGATAAACATATGTAAATACAGAATGACAGGGAGAGAAAAGTGTATTTCTTATGAGTGGTTCCTATGTTCTTTGGCCAATGGAAGGTCCACCTGTGTGCAGATGCCCTATCCTAGTCTTCTCCTCCCCCTAGTGTATGCAATGGACTAGTAATCTTTTAAATTTATTTTCTTTTATATGTATGTGCACATGCACATGTTAGAATAAGTGTGTGTGTGTTTGTGTGTGTGTGTGTGTGTGTGTGTCTGCACCCATGCAGGCACACACACGCAGTTGCTTAAGGAGGCTAAAAGAGGAGGTCAGATCCACTGACCTGAAATTTCAGGTAGTTTTAAGCCACTTAATATGGGTACAGGGAAAGAACTTGGGTCCTGTGCAAGATCAGCATACACTCTTTCCTCACACTGGACCTAAGGGCTTCCTTTCATGGGGAAAGCTAGCTGCCATATCATAATAGCTACATGGCTTGCATTGAAGGGTGAAAAGCTGTAAAAAAAAAAAAAAACTAGGCCCCCAGTATAACAACTCCTAAGGAACTGAGTCTTGCCAATGACTATATGAGTGTTCCTGAAGTAGATTCTGTTCCTGAGGTAGATTCTGACCGTGAGCTGAGTCCACAGAGGAGCTGAGTCCCAGCTTACACCTTGGGTCAAACTTAGCAAGATCCTGGCCTGCTATTCCCAGATTCCAAACCCACTGGTAATCTGGTGTTGTAAACATCTGCTTAAGCCAGTAGGTTTGAGGTTATCTGTAGATAGACATCAGTAGGTAATAAAATGTCCTATAAGTATATAACTATTATAGATATGGGTATTTAAATAATGCTATACATATTTAAAAGAACCATTACAGGTTGGCCTGGAATTCCAGAATCCTGCCATGTCATCCTCTGTGACAGCACATCTTTCATTCTAACACTATCCCTGAAATGATAATGAAACACTGATACAATAAACTAGGAAGATCCTATTGGGACTCTAGGTGAGAGAAGCATGGGAGAATGGGGAAATAGAAGGATCCAGAGGGTCCTAGAAACCTACAAGAAGAACATTAGGATGGGCAGATCTGGGCCCAGGGGTCCTGCTCAAACTATGGCACTAGCCAAGGATAATACTTGCAGTGAACTTCAAACCACTACCCAGGTCTGGACAATGGACAGGACATTCTCCACAGCTGAGTGGAGAGTGGGGACTAACTTTCACACAAACTCTGGTGCCCCATATTTGACCACATCCCCTGGATGGGGAGACCTGGTGGCACTCAGAGGAAGGCTAGCAGGCTACCAAGAAGAGACTTGACACCCTATGAGCATATACAGGGGGAGGAGGTCCCCCTCAGTCACAGTCATAGGGGAAGGGAGTAAGTGGAAAATGGGAGGGAGGGAGGAATGGGAGGATACAAGGGATGGGATAACCATTGAGATGTAATAAGAATAAATTAATAAAAATATATATAAATAAAAACTTTAAAGTTAAGCAGTACAGTTTAATTTGTACCAGTTTAAGATTTATACACAATCTGAGATCTTTCTCTCTCTCTCCTATGCATTTTCAATGTTTCCACAGTAAATATATGCCTCTATGTCTTTTCCTAACCCACATTCATCTTCACCTGGTCTCTTGCTCTTCCAATACTGAGGTTGGGCAGCCCCCTCATTCTTCTTGGTCTTCCCTCTATCCTAGCACTGACCCACTGCACCACGCTTACCTGTCTGATGGTCTTTTCCATTGGTCATGTATACACACCAGTCTCTGCATGCTGTCAGCCTAGCAGAACAAGTCTGCATACTCCTAAGCACTACAGTGCCCCAGGGTCTCAGGCTGCTAAGCAGGGAAGGTAACTGCCCTTCTTCTGGTTGAAGCAAAGGAGCTCTGAGGTCTAGCGAATTTCTTCCAGGCATTGGAGATGCTCTTGTCTGAGGTGAAGAAAGGGTTTTAAATAACTCTGAACTGTCTCCCTGTCCCACCGCCCCAGATGTATGCTTTGTGTTCTGTGACACACCATGGAATCTTCAGTGTGGATCCCAGGCTCTAACCACCTCCAACAGGATCCCAGACATGTGCCTCTGTAAGTTTGGGGATGGTCCTATAAATTATGTTGTATTTGTGAAAATAACATTCAAGCAGGAGTACTTCTTGTTTTCATAGAACTAACCTGGATTTAAGGGTTGTATTGTTATACATTAACGTGAGGTACCTTGAACTAAAGAGATGACAGAACACCTTCCATGTCAGGTTAAATCCTATGGCTTCATCATATAGAGTGGAAGGATTTGCACTGGTGATGTCTAAAGAAGGAAGTATTCTCAGGAAAAAACAAATAGAAAGAAGGGAGCCTGTGGGTAGAATACACATGAGGTTGCTTTTTTAAATGTATTTTTCCCTTAGACTGTACAAATAGATTTTTCCTTCTTCTTTCTCTTATACAACAATCCCTTTTAGCAATCTCAAGTTGTTTCTGAGATTTACTAACATTTTTTTTTTTATCTATGGAATAATGATGAACCAAGAGAAAATAAAAACATGTGACCTGTACCAGGTCCGCCTTTCTTCTGAGACTCAGGTGGACCATATTTTTGACAGGCGCCATAGCATGGGAGTCACAGCTCTTAGCATCATGTTGTCTGGTGTGGCCAAGTGAGGATTGGGAACAGGTAGAGACTCATCCATCAGGTGGGTGAGTCAAAGCAGCTCCATTTTCTCTACCAGCAAAGGCTCTTCCACAGAAGTGGAACCAGGAGAACATGAGTATCCACCTTTCCCATGGTCTCTCTTCTCTACCCAAGGATAAAACCCCACGTACAATTTTGTTTGCTGGTCTCAGTCTCTCTCCAGACGTTCGAGTCTTTCTCATTTTCCTCCCTTGTCTTTCATGACCTTGGCATTTATGAAGAGCATCCAGGAGTTGTTTCCAGGAAAGACCTCAACTTGGATTTGCTTGAGTTTTTCTCCTGAGTAAGTAGAAGGCGTACATCTTAGGAAGGGACGCTGAAGGATCTATGCCATCTTACTGTTTCCTTATCTCAGAGTGTTTGGTGTTGCTGTGTCTTACGGCTCTAATGTTGGGAAGGGTATTTGAGAGACAAGTGTCCATCTTGTTACTTTGTTGTACCAGGGTATGGGTGGGATGTAAATAGGTCTTTGTACATTAATCTTAACCTTGGTCATTGGCTGAGGACCTAGTCGCTCGAATTTCCTACTTGGAAAGTATGGTTTCTGCTTTCCATTGGTAATGTAATAATTTTTTTGCATAATAATTTGATAATGAAAAACAAAAATTTTTATTTATTTATTTATTTATTTATTTTTAATTAATTTATTCTTGTTACATCTCTATGGTTATCCCATCCCTTGTATCCTCCCATTCTTCCCTCCCTCCCATTTTCCCCTTATTCCCCTCCCCTATGACTGTTCCTCAGAGGGATTACCTCCCCCTGTATATGCTCATAGGGTATCAAGTCTCTTCTCAGTGACCTGCTGTCCTTCCTCTGAGTGCCACTAGGTCTTCCCCTCCAGGGGACATAGTCAAATGTGAGGCACCAAATGTGATTAAATTTATTCTTTGTGATTAACAGATTTATGGGTTTTGATGAAGATACAGATGGTTTTGGGTGAAGATATCTATGTATCTGTCACCAGTTTCCTACAGGCTAGTTCCACCAACCCACAACTGTTCTTGTCTTCTTTATAGACAACTGCTTCTCCTGTCATGGAACCTGGGGAAGCCGGGAAGCCACTGTTTCATTCTCCTTCCATAGAATAATATTTTGTGCATAGAATCATGTTTTGAGTCAAACTTCTCAAACTTTGCAAAATGCGTTTAATGTTGATCATGTGGTTTGCTAATGAATAGCTTTTTCCTACTTATTGTGTGGTATTCCATGGTGGAATGTACCACACCTGACTTTATCTGTTTTAACTTCTTTGGGGTTGATAACTAGTGGTATTGTTGTTAGATTGTATGGTAAGTGTAAGTTTCATTTTTGTAGGAACTCCAAAATTGTTTTCCAAAGAGGTTGCAGTTGTTTCTATTCTTAGTGGCTATGTGCTAGTGCAACAGTTGTTTTTTGCTGCTTAGTATAGTCATGTAAACAAAAAGTAATCTATGGGGCTACAGATGTGGCTCGGCAGTGAGGGCCTACACTGGCCTTAAAGAGGATGCAGTTCAGTTCTCAGCACCCACATCAAGTAGCTCACGACCACCTATAATTCCAGCTCCATGAAATCCAACACCTCTGGGCTCCTTGGTTACCTGTGAACATACCCATACACAGACACACATTCTTACACATAATTAAAAAATAAGTCCTTTTAAAATGCTCACTGCTTTAATGGTGCATATGGCAGCATCTTGTCGCAGCTCTAATTTCCATTTCCCATAACTAATGGCATTAAATATCTGTTCTTGGTTTATGTGCCATTCATGAATCTGCTTTGTTTGAGTGTGTGTTCAGATCTCTTGTCTGCGTTAAAGTTGAGTTTTTTGATTTCTTATTTTTGAGATTTTGAGAGCTCTTCATAATTCTAGTTAGAAACAATTTTTCCAAACTGTTATTTATAAATATTTTCTCTGACTTACTACATTTTGAAATGCAAAAAAAATCTAAATATCTATATTTTAATACAGGCTTTCACTATGCGGACCAGGTGAGTCTCATGCATTTCTATTTCTGATGCTCTTCAGGCTTCCTCACTTAAGGACCATTCTTTCAGCACTGTAGCTGTTTTCCCTCTAATGCAATTTTTTTTACAGATCCCCCCGCCCCCCCGCCAGTGTTTCCTAAGAGTTTTTAGTTTTATGTTTTATATTTATGTCTAGAATCTATTTAGAGTTGATGACACATATGATGTGAGGTGAAGGGTGACATAGTTTTTGCTTATTTGTAAGTATTCTGTACTTGTTGACGGCACTGTAATTCCTTTGTCAGCTAAATGTGTAATTCCTAATCATCCCACTGCCTTTTATTTGTGCCATCTGTTTCTTTCCTCTGTCTGCCCGCTGATCATGTGTCTTTCATTTCTTTTTTTTGGTACCATGCTGAGTGCTGTAGCTGGACAGAAAGTCTAGAGTCAAGGAAAATGTGTCCTATTCCTTCCTGTCCTCATTCTGAACCATTGCTTTCTCTGGTCGCTTTGCTTTCCTCGTGTTAGAATCACTGTAGTAGGTCTTTCCATCTTCATGTCTTCAACAGAGATCAGAAGATTTTTTTTTTTTTTTTTAAAAAGAACTTTATATTACTAGTGTGAAGGGTGTAGCTTCCCTCCCATGCTCATGGGACTCTCCTCCATTGTTGGTGGGAGTGCAAACTTGTACAGCCACTTTGGAAGTCAATCTGTTGCTTTCTCAGAAAATTGAAAATAGTGCTACCATAAGACCTAGCTTTACCACTACCATACAGCAAGGACATTTGCTCAACTATGTTCATAGCAGCCTTATTTGTAATAGCCAGAATCTGGAAACAACCTAGATGTCCCTCAACTGAAGAATAGATAAAGAAATATGGTACATTTACCCAATTGAATACTACTATTAAAAACAAGGAATCTTGAAATTTGCAGACAAATAGATGGAACTAGAAAAGATCATCCTGAGTGAAGTAACCCAGACCCAGAAAATACACATGGTATACACTCACTTATAAGTGGATACTAGGCCAACGTAGATGTCCTCTGGGAGACCCCACCCTGTGGGACATCAGGACAGATGCTGGAATGTAGACCGTCTGTTCAGATCTAGCCAATAGACAGCTCATTCTCCATGGTTGTGAGGACAGCGGGACTGCTTCTGACATGAACTCTGGTATGCCCCCCTCCATTTGACCTCTTCCCCTTGGTGGGGAGGCCCAGTGGGCACACAGAGGAAGGAGAAGCAGGCTATCCGGATGAGATCTGATAGGCTGTGGTCATATGGTGGGAGAGGAGGTCCCCTTCTGTCAGAGGTCTAGGGGAGGGGAATAGAGTGGAAGAGAGAGCGTAGGTAGGAAGGGGAAGATACAAGCAAGTGGATAGCAAATGGGATGTAACCCAGATAAACTATAATAAATTAAAAGAGAAACAGAAGGTATGGAATTGGATGGGTAAGGAGGTGGCAGGGTCTGGGAGGGAATGCTGGAGGGAAACTTTGATCAGCATATATTATATAAAATAATTTTCAATAAAAAGGAATTAAAAAAAAAAAAAGAATCACCGTGGCAATGAAACGGTGTCATCGCTAAGCTTTTGTGATATCCTTGGGTTGACCTGGGGAGAACGGCTCCACCAAGCCTTCAAAGCTATTACTGTGGAGCATGCCTAAGGTGTGCTTAGCATTTCTACTCTCCCACCAGTGTTTTGTGGTTTGTAATATATCGATCCTATATGTGTTTTTAAGATTTAGATATGCTTTGGCAGTGTTGTGATAGAGAAGCGTTCTTCCTTATCTTTGAATTCAAGTTGCTGATGTAAGCCTGTGGCTTTGTCAAGCTCCTTTGTCAGTGGGAGGATATGTCTATGGACTGCTTTGGGAGAATTTTCTGCCTAGTCAGCATCATGCTTGTAAGTGCGTATGGTTTAATGTTTTTATTATATCCTATTTCAAGTAGAAATCGTTTTTTCCAAGGATATGCAGATGATGAGGAAGCCTTCAAGTTCACCTCCCCCCATCTCTTAAGTCATCTCACGTGGTTTTAGTTCTTTGCATTGTGAAAGAACGACTTCAATTTTTAAAGTGACATTTAATGCAAATCTGACTGAGTTTATATTGCATTTGTTTTTTGGTGTGTGTGTGTGTGTGTGTGTGTGTGTGTGTGTGTGTGTGTGTGTG
>OU015747.1:144107195-144141824 GCA_907169655.1 Acomys percivali
TGTGTGTGTGTGTGTGTGTGTGTGTGTGTGTGTGTGTGTGTGTGTGTATAAGTCAGAGACCACTTTGTAGGAGTTGGTTCTCTCCTGAGTGGTGCCAGGGACCACGCTCAGGTCTCCAGACACCTGCTGAAGATCTCAGTGGCCGATCACTCATGGTCTCTGTTCTCTTTCTGCTGTGCAACTTCTTGCAATTTTTTTTTCTTTATTGCACTGTTTAGGACTCCAGGAAAACAGCTGGGAGAGAGACTAGAGACTGTGCTTGTCCCGACTGTAGTGGTGATGTTTTCCTCATCAATGTGATGTCCCATAAGCACTTGTTGGGTAGGAAAGATTTTTTTTTCTCATTTTTGAGGTTTTCTAAAAAAACATAAATGGAGGTTGGACTTTGTTGAAGTATCTTTCTATATTCATTAATGATTATTGGTTTTATTTCTTTATTTCATTGATTTCTGGTCTTATTTTTATTATGTATTTTTGCCAGCTTGCCTTAGTTTGGTTTGCTCTCCCTCCCCCAGTCCTAGTTTCTTAAGATAAAAGCTTACGCCAGCGATTTTAACTTTCTTCCTTTCTTTTAAAATATTTTTATGCATTTATTTATTTGGTGCCTGGGTGTGGGACATGGGCAAGCCATAGAATGTGTGGAAGCCAGAGGGCAATTTATGAGAGTCAAGTTTCTCTCTGTAGCATTCAGAACCTGGGGTCGAAATCAGGTTTCCAGGCTTGGCATCTTGTCCCTTTCTCTGTGAAACCATCTCGTCAGCCCTTCCCCTCCTGTGGACGCCACTTTGTGCTACTAGCACAGATGCCGGTGTAGCTGCTGCCCTGGGAAGATCCCCACGCTGTAGGCCCGCTTTTGTTCCACTCAACGTGTCTTCTTCAGAGACTGCCCATTTGTTCGGAGGTTGCTTGTGACTGTGCAGTCCACTCACATGAGTGTGCAGAGCAAGTGGTAGAGAGGGCGAGTGTCTCTGGGTGCAGCTGTGGGTCTGTCTCTTCTTCTCATTGTTCACTTTTAGTTTAATTCTTCTGTGGTCTGAGAATGCAATTGCTACAATTTTGTTTTTACTCTCTTTGAGTTTGTTGAGATTTATTTGAGGCTTGAATATGATCTTGTTTGGTGAATATTACACGTATACAAATGAAAGCATTTTTCCCTCCTTGTTGATAAATGTTCCATTAGCATCAAGAAGGCCTAATTGGTTGACAGCATCCCCACTTGTTGCTCTTACTGGTTCTCTCTATGGATGCACTGTTGATGACAGAGCCTCTGTAGTAGTGGGTCTGTCCCCTTGGGTCTATGTGATTTTACCTCCTGATATTAAGACCATGTGCATTTAGCATAACATTTTCTTATCCATACATAATGTCTCTCTCTTTTCCCCATCCTTCCCTTTTTGAAGTCTGTTTTGCTTAATGGTCAAAGTATTTACTTGGTTTTTTTTTTTGGCGGGGGGGTTGTGGCAGGATCACATTTTCTTTTTTCCCCATTTTTCTAACTTTTAATCTAGATTTATTTTTAACTTTAATGTAAAATTGATTTCTTGATGAAAGTATACGATTGAGGAGGATTGCTTTTTTTATTCAAACTGCCAGTCTTGCTGTTTAATTGATAGATCCAAACATTCCTATGTAACGTGGTTGTTAAATTGGTTGATCGACTTTTTTTGACACAGGGTCTATGCATTATGAAGCTGTCCTGGAACTCACTATGTAGATCAAACTGACCTCAAACTCACAGATGTCCACTTGCCTCTCCCTCTCAAGAGCTGGGATTCAAGTTGTGGGCCACCATGCCTGGCAGGTACTGCTGATTGATATGCCGTCTTGCTTGGGCTTTGTTGTTGTTGCTTTCATGTATTCTCTATTTTTAAAACTTTCTTTTCTTGGCTTCTTACATTAAAAAATTTTATAATTGCATTTTATGTCCTCAGTTAGTTTATTATTTATGCCGCTAAAGACGCTTTTAGTGGTTGCCCTGTGGTTTGTAATGCATAGCTCTAACTGCATAGAACAAAGATGGGAGATCTGTGAGTTCAGTGTAAGACTCTCGTACGCCAGAAATTCTAAGCACTTTACCGTGTATGAACTCATTCATTGCTGTTAGCAACACAAAAATGGATTCCAATTTTTATCCCCATTATATAGATAAAGAAATTAAAGGGAGAATGTTATTTCCTGTTGTCATTGTCTGGGACCAGAAGACTAGTTCCACTTCATAGCTTGGCTCAGAAGCAGCAACTACACTGCTTGAGTGAGATGGGAAACTGCCACTTGGAATTCTGAGAGCCAAACCCTAACCCTCATACACACAGACGGAAGTCCGCATGCAACAGTGTGAGTCGGGTAGAGTGCACATGGCCAGACAGCTACAGCCTTCAGTGCCTGAGCTGACCAGGGTGACAGAATCCATGAATCAGAGAAGTGAAGCCAAGTTTATAGGTCCTGATGATGCCCAGCTGATGCTGTGAATTGCCGTAGGTTGCCAGGACTTAGGCTTCATCAACGTTTGAGGGTAGATTTTAAGTGATCCTGTTCTCTTGAAGTCTTCACTGCAAGGGATAGAATTGTAGGCTAGAGGAAACAGAAACCACACTACTTACCAATGACTCAGAGCAACGTCATCACTATTGCCTAGAAAAGCAAAATGACTATGCAGAAAGTTCAGTGATGACATCACCAAATAAACGATGAATTAGCAAATCTCTGAAAGGTGACTTGGCAAACTGCCAAATGACTCAGATAATCATCATATGACGGTTTGGCAAATAACCAGCAATGGCTCAGCATCAGTGAGCTCACGACTCAGCAGGGGTCCTAATGATGACTCAGCATACAGCCCAGTGACTCATACTCTCTCTGTATCATCTCACTTTACTTTTTGGAATTTTTTCCAAGTGAACTGTTGACATTTTTTTTTCTTCCCTTAAATCAGCACCATGTTGCTGTTACCCCCCCTTTTTTAAATTTTTCATCTATCTGCTTTATAGCTCAATTTAATACACATTATAAAATCAGAAAAAATTACAAAGGAAATCACTGAACTCAATAAACACAGTCTGGAACCTTCCTAAGGTTCTGCCTCCTGGGCTTTTGGGGACTTTTAATTAGAGCAACTTCCAGACATGGCGGTGATCCTAGGGACCTCCACACACCCTTGCTCGTTCTTTAGTGCCGTCTTCCTGGAGTCCTGCTCTTCCTACTTCACCTGTTGTTGCCTTGATTCCTCCAGAAATAATCTCAGATACCTGCAAAGATCACAAATTGCTATTTTGATGTGTCTCTGTTATAAGAAGAAAAGGTATAGGAAACTCTTAAATGCCCCTTCCTAATGCCTTTCCTAAGCATGAAAGTTTTAGTTTCTTTTTAGAACTTCTATTAATATTTTAAAATAACATACAAAGTAATGGGTTTCATCATGCCATATTATTTTTAAAAATTATACTTAACTCTCTGAAAATTTTACACAGTGCATTTTGGTTATATTTTTAACCTTCCCCCAACTCTTCTCAGATTCATTCACATGCCTTACTGACTCAACTTTTTGTACACTCTCTCTTTTTAATCCTACAGAGTCCAGTTTGGGTTGGCCAAATGCTCATGTGTTGGGCCTGTCCTGGAGGATGGTCAACCAGAAAGGCATGTGATATATATTACATTTAGGGCTGAGTACCCTATAGTCTCTTATTCTCTTGCATGGTGATCAGTTGTGGGTCTCTGTTAACTGTTTACTGCAGCAAGTATCTTCTGTGATGAGGGTTGACAGATGCGCTGACCTATGGGTACAGCAATATGTCATTGGAGTCATTTTAATGCTGTGATAATTTAGCAGGATAATAGTGGTAGGTTCTTCTCTAGGGCCCGTGACCTTTCGAGCTACGGTACTAGGTATGAGTTCCACCTCATAGGGTGGCTCACAGATTCAATCATAAGTCATTGGTTACCCCTACAATATTTGTACCACTGTTGCATCAGGAGGAACATTTTGTTAGAACAGCCATTATTATAGCTCATAACGTGTTAAGGTCCATAGGTGGATAGGATTCACTATCACTTTTCTCTTTTGGTAGTCTGAAAATGTCTGATCTCATCTAATAATATGTGTTATTACACTTTGCTCTTATCCACCCTAACCCATCTCTTTGCCCACTGATTCTTCCCCTAAATAGTCTTGCTTTCTTTATAACCTATTAGCCAATTTATACTTTCTTTAGGATTTTTTTCTCTCCTTTTATGACCCTCTTTCTAGTTTTGTGATCTAAAACACATATATAAACATATATGCCAGGCTCAGAAAGTATGAACAGTACAGACTCCATGTGTTTAAAAAGGGAGGGAGGGAGGGAGAGAGAGAGAAAGAAAGAAAATTGAGTGGATAGGGAGTATGTTGATGAATTTTGTCAGAGTAAGGGGTTCTTGTATCATCAAAATGCACACACACACACACACACACACACACACACACCTAGGTTCATTGTGTGAGAGAAAACATAAAATATGTGTCATTTGCCTTTATGAGTCTGGATTCTTTTGTTTAGCATGATGGCTCCAGTTGTATCTTTTTCTCGCAAATTCCATGATTTCATTTTTCTTTAAAATTATATTTACACAATTGCTGAACTTTATCTCAGTCTTCATTATTTCAGATAAAAATTTCTAATATTAAGAAAATAAAAAAAAAGAAAAGAAAATGAGCCAGATATAGTGGCACAAGTCCAGGACAGCCAAGGCTACACAGAGAAACCCTGTCTCTAAAAACCAAGGGAGAGAGAGAGAGAGAGAGGAGAGAGAGAGAGAGAGAGTTTTCAGAGAAGTTAGCCTGCATTTCTGTGCTGAACTTTGTAAATCAAGCACTATGAAATCAGTGGTATCATAAATGATTGCATTTTCTGTCATTTTATTTCAGAACTTAGAACTTGGATATGATCCAAAGGTCTCGTTTTGTTGATGGGAAAGATGGGGCCCTAAGAAATTCAGCCTTGCTTGATCCTGACAGCCAGAGGCGGAGCCCACCCTGCCGCCCTCTCTGAGTGCTGCTTGCTCCACTCCTCTGCTTACTTCTTACTGTGAACGCACTACATATTACATGTTCCGTGACTGTGGGTCACATATCCACAAGCAGCAGCCTCTGTTGTCTCGACTGAATATCCTTCGCACCTGTCATCATAATACACAGGTTCCTTGAGTGATAAGTCTTATTTTCATTTTTCTTTCAAACCCCATCTTAGGTCAAACCAATGTTGCATTAAGTATAAGGATCCCCAAGCAATCTTCCTGGCTCCAGCACCTCCAAACAACATGGAACTTCCATCCCCCAGAAACCAGAGCTGCCGGAACAATATGGGCTTTCCAGTACTTAACTGCATTACCTCTGTGTTTCCTGGCTCTCTGCCCTCAGGACGCAGGTAGGGATGTTATCTATATTACACATCCAGAAAGGATCTTCCGGGTCACACTGCTGTCCCCACCCCGGTCCCCACACTGCTGTCTTCTTCTCCGCAGCCGAACCTCTCACCCTATGGCAGAAGCATCCTGTGGACCCACAGACTCTCCACAGGAGAACAACCCTTGCTTTTGCTCACTCAGCTTCTGATGTGAGACACCTGGAGAACTTCAACGCTCACAATCATCTTTGGTGTGTGCTCACTGCAAGAAATGACAGGGTGTCACAAACTGTGTCGACTCTGGTACTAGAATAGACCTGGCCTGGCAAAAATATTAGGTGTCTTTTCTGAAGGTGATTACAAATCAAGACCAAAGGATGGAGAATTTTGGTGGATAATTTACTTCTTTAAGTCTCTTCTCGCCAACTGTGAAGAAGGCATTCTTTTTCTCCAGATGAGCTTAATAACAATTATTTCCCAAGACTTTTGTGACGGTGAACTTAGACAGTGCAATGTAAGCATTTAGCAAGTCCCTGGCACGCAGACCGTTAATGTTTAGCTGCTGTGGGTACCATTAATCACAGCATCGTATTAAAATCCAGAAGGAAGGCCACGGTGACCTTCCACATCACAGTTTTAAATGTACAATTCTTCAAACAACTTGACACCTCAGTGTCATTTACTTGATAAACTCCTGAGGCCACCTGGGTCAGGACTACTCAAAAGAAACTTCTCTTTGTCAAAAGCCAGAAGGAAACTGAATTGAGTCTTTGATCCTGTCTTGGGTATGGTCAAGTGAGAGTTTAATGACAGACCTGTTTAGTAAAAAGAAAAGAGGAAATCTTTCCAGAATAAGGAGAGATGTGTTTGGAACCTGAGACCTAAGAAACTCCAATTACTGGGCTTTGCCAAGGAAACAGAGGTATCTGAGGGCCAGAGGAAGCAATCCTTCGGGAGGCTGTGCCTAAGGCCTTCTCAGACGAAGCAGAACTTGAGAAGTGGGAGCCAGTCCACTGAGACTTGACAGGAAGCTCCAGGGAGCCCCGGGGTCAGCTTCAGGCTGGAGAAAGGTCAAGCGTTCCCTGAGGAAGGTGTGTGGAGAGTAGGCCCCGGGAGGCTGTCTCTGCTTTTCTGTTGCTTTTCTCATCTCCCAGAGAAGCTAAGATTATTATTGAAGATGCAGTGATTTCCTACGTGTTTCCTGTGGGTGAGGGTGCCGGGCAGAGAGACTCAAGTAAAAAAAAAAAATCAGAATAAACAGCATGCCAGCCAGTTTCACGAGAGAGCGAGCAGAGACTGCTGAGGTGATATGGCATGTCAGTGTCCCAAGTGGACCCCTGTGCTCGGGGAACCATGCCAGGAGAGTGAGTTATGGTAAAAGGTCTGGTGTATTCCACCAGGAGTGAGGGTAGGGCAGGGTAAAATGAAGGCAAAGGACATGGCTTGCAGTAAGTTTTCGATTCCATCTTGAGTTTCATTGCGTGGGCCTTCGTTCCCTAAGGCCTGCTGCTAGGCTCAAAGCTCTGCTATCATTGCTGACAGGGTGGCTGCAGAGCCTTCGCTAGTCCAACCTGTTTCAGGAGAGCATTTATTCCCAGCAATGTGTAACTGAAATGGACCACTCCAAAGCCTCATGCAGAGTGCACCCCTTCCTACCTTTTATACCACAGAGTAAATGCTTTCTAGATATACAAAAGTGAGTTTTCCTAACTTTTTAAAAAAGTTAATATCATCCTTAGGTACATGTCCAAGGGACAATGAATGGATGATTGAATGAATGAATGGCTTAAGTGGATTAATGGCGTGAGTAAATGAATGACATGGATTCTTTAAGTACTACTCGGTTTGAAGGATGAAGGAAAGAAGTTTGGCCAGAAGACCCTGTAGTCACTGTGATGAACCAAGCCAAAATGGGAGACGTCTCTGCTGGTGCCGAGTGATTGTTTAGAGAGAAGAACATATGTCTGAATTGGAAGCAAGATGGGAGTAACTGAGTGTCTGCCATCAGAGTGTACTGGCAAACATGGGGTGCTTTGCTCACACACTCAGCTGAAGTCAGGGATGTGTGTCAAAGCAGGGCAAGCTGGGAAACAGGAGGACCAGGCATCAGACAAGGGAGACTCAGCAATCACTGCACACTCCTTCTTGTTCTATAATATGGGAAAGAAGCTGGTTAGTCTTAGCTTAGCTACCTGTGTGCATTAGAATTATAATATAAATGCTGCTCAAAGAGAAAGGAAAATAAAAATGGAAGTTAACTTCTCAATTAGCAAGAGAGAACACCATGGCCAAAGAGCAAGTTGAGGAGGAAAGGGTATATTTGGCTCACACTTCCGTATCACTGTTCATCACTAAAGGAAGTCAGGACAGGAGCTCAGGCAGGGCAGGAACCTGGAGGCAGGAGCTGATGATGTGGAGGCCATGGAGGGTGCAGCTTACTGGCTTGCTTCCATGGCTTGCTCAGACTGCTTCCTTATAGGATCCAGAACCACCAGCCCAGGCACGGCCCCACCCACAGTGGGCTGGCCCCTCCCTCATCCATCACTAATTAAGACAATGCCCTACAGACTTGTCTACAGCTTGATCTTATAGAGACATTTTCTTAACTGTGGTCTTCTCCTCTCGGATGCTTTTAGCTTGCATCAAGTTAACAGAAAACTATCCAGCACACCAGCATTTCCGAGGAGTCTGCAACATCGTGGCGATGCCAATGGCAGGGTCTCTCTCAGACCCGCTCAGAGAGGTCTCCTGCCACTTACCAAGTCGTAGCACTGTGAAGAGAAAGCAATAGACAGGGAGACAGCTCTGGTGGCCAATCAGTTGCCATGCAAACTTGAGTTTGATCCACAGAACCCCTGTTTTGTTTTGTTTTTTTTTAAGTGGGTGTGGTGCTAGCACTAGGGAGATGGGGAGGGACAGTGGACCCTAGAGCTCATTGCTCAGCCACACTTGTCTGCTCAGCCTGTGAGAGGCTGTCTTCAATACTGAGGACTGTCCTGAGGAAGGGTATTTAAGGCTGCCTTCTGACTTCTGCACACATGCACTTGTACATCTGTAACCACTCCCACATACGTGAAAGGATATGCAAACACTTCAGTGAATGTTGTATTTATGTGGTCCAAACTGACATGGATACCTAAGTGTCATTACTATCCCTCTGCCACGCTTGAGACCTGGGACTGTCGAGGCCAGCTCATAGGGGGACCGCCACGTCCACGAACCCACCCAGTCTATCGTTCATCATAGCAGACATGCCTAGCAGTCACCACAGCCTTCATCCTGGATCTTTAACTTGTAGCATCCTGGACTCAGTGGGACAGGACAAGTGGAAACCTGTAAAGCCACCTTCTCCACCATCATCCACATCAATAAAAACAAATCCTTGCTAAATCTGAGTGGTCGGAGTGAGTGCCTTACTAACGCCTGTCAAAGGGCATAGGAATACTGACCTCATCAGTCCCCATTAACCAGCCAGTATGAGTCCTACAAAACCCACACAGGATCACTAGAGTGGACAGCTGCAAACACAGCCTGGCTCCAGACCAAGGCAGACACCATTGCTAGAGATTAACTTGGTATATTAGTGACTTGTCTCACTGTTGTGAACAAATCCCCGACAAGAAGCAACAAAAACTAAATATTTTAGTTCATAGTTTGAGGAGGAGTGTAGTCCATTACAGTAGGGCAGGCATGGCCACAGCAGGGTGAAGTAACTGGTCACATGGTGTCCATAGTCAGGGGCCAGAGAGCAGGCAAGTAGTGGGCCGTGTCTATAAAACCTCAGGGTCTGATCCAATCCCTCCATCATGGCTTCATATCCTAAAGGACCCACAACTCCCTAAAGCATGGGCCACCAGCTGGAGAACAAGTGTTTAAGCACATGAGCCCGTGGGGGGCATTTTACATTCAAACCATAGCACATGGCACCAGATAAATGGTACATAACCACTGATCTAGAAAATATATTTTTTCATCTTTAGAAAGAGAGGAAACGTATAGGTTTCCATTTATTTAGAGCAGACAAGAAGATACATTATGAGTTTGCTCCGGGGCTGTGTTAACTCCTCCGCCCTTTGTTAAAATATAGTATGAAGAGACAGACACCATCTGGAAGTCTGTGCAGAATACCTCATTTGTTCACTATATTGATGGTGTTGTGTGTTCACAGAACCAGATGAACGGGAAGCAGATGCTGGTTGGAGCCTCTGTGAAGAAGCGTGTGTCCCAGACAGTTAGAGACTCCTAAGAGAGCTGAAGACTCAATATTGCTGAGAGATCAATTCCCCCCAATTCAATCTATAGATTCAACAAAATCCCAGCCTAAATTTTAATAAGTGCTTCTAAAGTGATCCTAAAATGTCTCCTGGTGGAAGCCTTAAGAGAATTGTATGTTTCTCAAGCGAAGATCCAATTCCTGAAGCATCAATTCCCAGCACGGAAAAAGAAGCCGTGTGCCTAGTTGGAGCTCTGCAGAGAATTGCATCCCAGGACTACACACCACACAATAAGAAGAGATGACAGATTTAAGGGGTCCACTTTTTAATGGGGTCCATCTATGCCTCCTGATGACCATTCTGCACTTTAGAACAGCAATGTGGTAGTAGTGGTGGCTACAAAAGCCACTCGGGATCCATGTCCTGCTGCTGGGTCCCGAGAAGAGCTGGTGGGCTGAAGTGACTCCACACAACTTCAGATGTTTCTGTGGAGAACACTTGGAGCTCCTGCCAGACATTCCTTCACTGATGGCGGAGTTGGGCGCCAGGTTTTTTGGGCTCTAGTCAGAAGGTACTCTCATCCAGAAACTGCAGGGTTGTATTGACTTCCCAATCCTGCTTGGCCCTAAGCCACACTTTCTCCAAGTCAGCTCACATCGGATGAGTAACTGGCAAAGGCATGCAGTGCCTTGTCATCCTCACCTTTGCTGGGAGCGGTAATGAAGGACCAGCTCTTGTATCCCTTGTAGGATGTTTGGCCTTTTCCATGGAGATGTGAACAGACATCTATCTATTCATACTTGCGATACAACAAAGAAATTATTCCGCTCATTTCTAGCTTGTCGAACTGATGAGTTTATTGGTGTTACCTTGCAGGAGCGTGAGCTGATGGATTATGCAAGCTTGGGCAGCACAGCGCAACGGTATCATCGAAAGCTTGTCCCAGCATGAATGCCCACTCACAAAACTCCATCATCTGAGTCTCCCCAAAAGTCTCCTCTCCCTCAGCGCCTGCTTACTGCTTCGATGACCTCCAAGAGAGTAGCACGGATCATATAGGTTTCCAGAGCTTCCTGAGGGCTTAAGCCTCCATTTTCCCCTCAGGAAAGAATGTTTTTGTCCAGGGGGGACTCACCATTACAACATGAGTTCACTCAAGTCTTATCTCTCACCTGCTCTTGCCTGGCTCAGAGTCTGCTTCCCAGAGCTGAAGCTGCAGTAAGCTTTCTGTACTGAAGATGCGGCCGAGACCATAGCTATGGCGGAAATTATGTGTATGCTTATATTTTCAAATCTGTAAGTGCAGCGCTCATTAACACCAAAAGCTGAAACTATGTGAGCCAAAGCCTTTTAACCTTGTGGACATCAATTGTGAGGCTGGTGTAAGCAGGCTAACTGTGTCTCACTAGGCTGACTATGAGAGCGTGACATACTTTGTGTCACATTAGCTACATACCCGAGGTTCAGAGAACACCTCTGACTGTTCGTACCACCGTAAAGTTGGTCACATATTCCTTTACAAAAGGTCTCAAACCCTTTCTGATGTGCAACATGTGTTGCCTAACCCCAGCACAATAAAATTAGTGTAACTGGGTTTTTCCAAACATATAATCTATAAAATACTGAATTGGTGATTAAAACAGTTTTCCATGTAGGAGGGAGGCATCATGACAACACAAGATTCTGGAGCAGTTTTTACTAAAAATTAGAAGTTCAGAATCCCAGTCTGATAAAATGTATTTAAATGGATAGATAAAAGAGAGCAACTGCCTATCACAGGATATCAAAATTAGGCAGAGTACAAGAAAGGAAGTTGTCTTTCAAACCTCACTGCCATTCAGAGGAATACAGCACACCATTAGCAAGCCCAGGGCTGCACTTGGAGTTTGTTGTGATGAAACTGTCTATTTCCAGGATACAAAGATAACTCAACATTCAAAAACCTGCACACTAACAGAAGAAAGAAAACTGCAGGTCAATTGATATAAAAAAATATTTTTTAATCCATATAACTATAATCAGGATGTATTGCATGAGAAAAGAATGTATTTTCAATGAAAAATATGAAAAAAACACGATACTGGGCATGGTGGTTCTAATCCTAGAACTTTGCAACCTGAAGCAGGAGGATTTCTGTGAGTTCCAGACTGGTTTCATTGATATTGTAAAAGCTTACTTTACAAAACAAAATAGTAGCAACAAAAATTTATCCACAAACCTAGGGAGAAACACTACATTATTAATAGAACTATCCTTAACCTTATAAAGAATTTCACCCTGGACTTCAAACAATCACATCATTTGTGGCAAGATTTCACGGATGCAAATTAAACTCAGGACAAGACACTGTAGATCAAAGCCTCTCCTCTACAGCAATTATAGGGTATTTTGGTGAATAAAAATGTGATTAAAATAGGCATTAAAATTATTGAAAGAGACAATTGTGAATTAAGGATGGCATCAGTGTTTCATGCAAAAAAAAAAAAAAAAAAAACCACAAAGTGTTTAGAATTAAAAGTTTAAGAATTTGTTTCAAAGGAGATAAGTACACAAAAACGATTAGATTTTGACTTAATGGTAATTGGATAAAAGAAAGTATTAGGTTAAAAAAACATTTATGGGGCTAGAGAGATGGCTCAGTTTTAAGAGCACTGGCTGCTCTTCCAGAGGATCTGGGTTCAGTTCCCAGCACCCACAGAGCAGCTCGCAGCTGTCTGTAGCTCCAGTTTCATAGGATCTGACACACTTTTCTGGCCTCCACAGGCATGCCTGTGGCCCACAGAGATACACTAAGGCACACACAGATACACATTAGATAAGCGAGTGAGTAAGTAAGTACGTAAGTAAAAGTAAACAAATGTTTTTAAACACATTTTAAAATACCCACTGGCTATTACATTTAAACTTCCATGATGCCTTGGAGAAATGACCAAAAATATTACTTAGTGCTTTTATGCAACAAAATTATAAAAGTATTCATGTATAAAACTAATTTATGAATACTAAGAAAGTTCAACATTGTGAGCATATTTTATAAATTTACCTTAAAAATTGATCAACAAATTCAATGTAATTCTAATAAAAAATAATAAGTATTCATGTAATTTAATACAAAAATCAAAATTCTAGACTATGAATAAATAATATTCAAGACTAGGTATGATAGGATTTGGAAAAGTTACTTTTCTGGATATTATTTTAATTAGATGAACAAATTATTTCAAGGCAGCAATAATTAAAAGTGGTATTTTTCAGGGTTAAAATATGTTAATTAGATAGATTTGAGGGCTTAGAAATAGAAGCCAGGGTCGTTGGGACCTGGATTTATGAGAGAGGTGGCCTCACATATCAGAGCCTTTTGAAATATTAGTCATCTGTATGGAAACAAAGATAATTAGAGATTCCTCTCTACGAAAATAAATTCTAGGTAAATTAAAGGCTTTAGATCCAGTCAAAACAGTTTAGAAATACAATGTAGGGTGACAATTTTATGATTGCACTACGAAATTGTTTAATTATATAGAATAAAAAAACATAAAAATAAAAACACAATAAATTTACGCTAAGGGGGAAAGAGATTTTGTACAATGCTTTGTAGATGAGAAATCTATCCAAACTGTATATGGAGCATTCCCCTGCATGCCAGGTGTTGATGGCTACATTAATCATTTACTGTACACCGCTATCTGAACTAGTTGGTTAGGTAGGTTAGTCTGAATTTACTCCCCGAACCGCGATAATAAAGCCACAGGCTACCACTTTAATCTCCATTTTCCTCTTGAAGGGGCTGAACAACAGCTCATGTCACACCCAAGTCTCCATAATGTATAAGTGATAAATTTATATTTGGAACTCTTGTCACCCAGATCCAAGTGGAGTGTGTGTGTGTGTGTGTGTGTGCGCGCGTGCGCGTACACATATATTCCAATCAAAGACAAAAGATTTGAACAGGTTAAAGCAAAGCAAGTTGGACTTGTAAATGCAGATGGAAACACATGCAGCCTCACCTATCAGGGTTTAGACCTCAGATTTTTCACCTATTGGATGGACGCATCGATATGCCAAAGTTTTACCAATGCTTGCTGCAAAATAGGAATTACAAGCCTTGCAACAGGAAGTATAAATTGGTACCCAGACTTTAAAGAATGAGTTGACAAGAGTTAGGAAATCCACACAGTGCAGTGCTGACTACTGAGCAACCAACTTCATTTCCAAGAAAACAGTGACACGTGTGAGGACACCCACAAATGTCAAAATATGTAAGCAGAGATTTGGGGAGAGTTAAGGGAATGTGAAAATAAATAATAAAATATTGATGTCATAACACTCCTTTAATTAACGCCAATGAACTGAATATTTTGCAACTTGGATGCTTCTCGAAGGTTGGATAGCTGAATAGAATCAAGTCTGTCTAATCTGCCCCACAAGTGGCATGCTCCACAGGTAAACTGTCCAACCTGCCCCACAGGTGACATGCTTCCCGGGTAAACTGTCCAACCTGTCCCAGGGGTGACATGCTCCCCGGGTAAACTGTCCAACCTGCCCCACGGGTGACATGCTCCCCAGGTAAACTGTCCAACCTGCCCCACGGGTGACATGCTCCCCAGGTAAACTGTCCAACCTGTCCCACAGGTGGCATGCTCCCCAGGTAAACTGTCCAACCTGTCCCACAGGTGGCATGCTCCCCAGGTAAACTGTCCAACCTGTCCCACAGGTGGCATGCTCCCCGGGTAAACTGTCCAACCTACCCCACAGGTGGCATGCTCCCCAGGTAAACTGTCCAACCTGTCCCACAGGTTAGCCAACCCCAAGAGGGCCAAGAATGTGGCTGAACACAAAGCCATAAAAATACTCAACGGTATCAGATTTTTGCAACCTTTTCATAGTGAATGGATTGAGCATTTCTCAAACATTGATCTTGTGGATGTCGCTACCATGTTGTGTAAAAGACTGGGCATGCCTTATATATACACTGAATGTGGCACCATTAGTGTAAGTTTTCAGGACAGATGAAGTCCCATAGTATGTAAATATGCACACTAAGCATAAATATAGCTACATCCATGGAAATGGGTGTTTTGGGAAAGGAGGGCATGAGTTTGGGGCCGCACATTCTTAATATTTCCTATAATTAAAGACATATGGTTTCACAAGATGATTTTACTTCTGGTGGCAGGTGCAAAGTATAATTCTGCTCTGTATATTTCAGTAATTTTTCACTATAAAAGGGAGACAGAGTAGGCTGGCAAGGTGACTAGGCCAGGCTCCTTAACCACAGAGAACTCATGCCTAGTCATTCTAGCAGAAGCTGTGTAAGGCAGCACAACTCCTCTGAACAGTACCGACCCCAGGGAGAACACTGCTCCCTGCTCGTGTAGCTTCTGTTCTGTCCTCCCAGGCTTCTGAGTTTTCCTATGGGTGGTGTGCCAGTCAGATCAGAGGCAAGGTACAGAGACCATCCAAGCATCTCACGGGATGAAGGAGAAAGCAGGCTTTTGATACAAGAAGCACTTCTGGTTCAGGAATCATGTTACCAGAACCCAGAGAGTAAATTAGGCCCACAAAGAGGGTTGGTTTGACCTGTGAATGGCTTCATTATTTTAAACAAAATGTGACCTGTCTATTTACTGTCTGGGGAGTTAGCTGCAACCCTCCATAGTGACTCCATTTCCCTCTGTCATCGATGTTCAACCTGGCCCTCTCGTGTTCGCACTTGTGATTCTCGCAATAGAATACTCGACTTAAAGGGACCTCGGAGAGGCCAACCTTACGTTCCCATCAGCCCTCATCACAGCCTCTGCCTGTCCTACCATGTGGGACTCACCCCTGGTATGACTCATCAGCCACAGACCTTGTACCTACTCACGACACAGCTCGTGTTTTAATAACTCAACTAGGAAGCTCTGCTTTGTATGGAGCCAAAGGATGCTTCAAATTTATTTCCACTAAAGCCTGGTAGGGGCGTGCGTAACAAGGGTAGCTGCTCCCTTGCAAACATCTAAAGACAGCACGAATTATGGAACTGACACATTGATTATTTAAAGTAAGCCTTTCAGACCCCTTTGCCTTCTAGACTTGCTTAATTACGTTCTTGGTTGATTCTGACAGCCCCTGGTGCTGCCTTGTTGGCTTTGACCCAGCTCCTCACCATGGAAAGGCAAAGGAGAGCGATCACACAGGTTGCCATCCTCGGCACTATCTGTCTACCGTTTAATCACCCAGCTACGTACAGCCCACAGAAGGATGTGCCTTCCACATTTCTCCTCTTTGTTTCACCTCCCCTACCCTCTGCCATGCTCATACAGTTCGTACATAGAGTCAGTGACAATATATTCATGTAAAGTTCCTTAAACAGCTGTCATGTGTAAAATGGTGTCTTTGTGTTGTTTCATATCCTGCTTCCTCCATATGAACTGTTTCACCAATGCCATCCCTTGGAAACTCTCATTTATCCCTCAGAACCCAGCTTTGGTGTTGCCCTGTGGAGGCTGCCTGGGTTCCAACATTCCCCTCTTAGTCCCTCACACCAGCCTGAAGCAGTCACTCCCCACACCGGCTTCATAACGTGTTTGCATTTTTGTCTTCTATATCACAGCCTCTCGGAAGGACGTGGCTATTTCTTGTTACCTTATTATTTCTGTAGCTGCAACAATCCACACGGTGACTGGACTTAACACGTACTTAGTGAATGCTGTTGAGTTGATGAGTTAAGGATACCCTGAGACCAATGGGTGTGTTGCACAGACTGAAGGTGTTACGAGGACCAGCCTGGTTTTCCTCCTCTTTGAGCAGGACTTGTTCTTGCTATCCTTGGTCTCCTAATAAGAAGAACCACTTCCATTGTCACTCAGATGTTTGCTGAATGAATAAAGAGCACTCAGAGGGACAGGGTGTGCTGCTGCAAGCCTTCGTGGGAATATTGTTCCTCTGGCTTTTCATTGTGGAGTAGGGAACAAAACACACACACAAAGATTAAGTTTATATTCATAAATACATGCTGTACACAGCACTGTATGAATGTGTAAATAAAGCCCTTGCCTTTGTGTTCTGCAGCTACATGCATCTTCTGAATTGCAGTGTGTGCCCAGCTTATTTGAAGTCCCACACAATGTGTCTAACCTCCAAGGCAAAGTTTCTTAGCCATTTCTTTTGCCTCCACCAATATGTGATTTATTTACAGAAACCACCATGCAGCAAATTAAACAATATTTTGTCTTCCCAGAGGGGAAGATTCCTAGTTCCCCCGGATAGACAGGCCCTGTTTCAGAGGAATACAGGAACAGAGCTCCCTTGTCTTCTGTCCTACTTCCAGTGTCTGATCAGCCTGGGAGAGGGAGAGGAAAAGAACAACAGATCTGAGCTTCCCCGTTGTCCCCGAGCCTCCAATGCCACAGGGAGCTGCTCAGAAACTAGTGTCATTACCTGGAAGTCTTTTTTTTTTTCTTCCTATCTTTCCTTCACTTTTCAAAAAGAAACCTATATTTTATTGCTTAAACAATGGATGCCAAACATTTAGCCATCTGTTTCAAAATTGTTGCACAGGAAAAGTCCTTGAGCCATCTCAGCCCCAACCTCTGGGAAGCTATCCAAGGGAGTGAGGACCGCATCCCAGCCTGTCTTCACTGTGTTCTCTCACAATCCCAACTCAAATTAAAGAAGCCATAAAACAAGCCACAAAGTCAGGAACGTATAAATTATTAAATATTGACAATTAACATCCTTATCTGGCTTGCAGATATGCACCCTCTCCAGCACATCCCCTTCCACCAGCAGAAGGCAGCTTTGGTTGATAAATCCTGGGTTGTCAGAGCTTTGCTCTCTAATTTCTCTGGTGCTCAGCGTCTCAGGGACGTTCTTTGCTGGGGAATTACACTAAGCAGATGGGCTCATGACTGGGCATTTTCCATGTTGCTTGTATGCTTCCATTTAAACAGTCTCCATGATGAAGTCTTTCCTCAAGCCCCTGTCATTGCTTCATGCATTTAAATTTGGTTACAGTGATAGAGACTGTGGTGGGAGGAGCCTGAGTTGCCCACATTTGTGATCTCAGCTGACAAAACCAGGGGACAGTTGGGGCTCACAGAATCTAAAGATGTGTTTTACAGTCCTGTAGCTGGCCGTGGATTCTGTCTGTGTCTAGGACAACAGTTAGCTTGGAAGTCAGTACTCATGAGGCCTTGTGTGTTGGGGGACTTCCTCAATACATGAAGGGTCTTAAGCAGAGCATTGATTCTAAGAGGCAAAGTCTTAGCTCTGGGGAACACTGCATCACAAGCCAAGCTGGGCCCTCAGTGGAGCTGTGGATGCTTCTCTTTATAAAAAAGGTGTCAAGTTGACCTTGTCTTGGAACACACCTGAGGGGAGCTTCACAGCCATCTTGAGAAAATGCAACATGCCACATAACAGGGGAATTAGACATGCAAACACTCCAGTTCCAGAAAGGGTTGTAAAGTGAGGGTCAGAGGTCACTCTTTGTGTTTCATTTGTCTTGTATGCAGTGATAGGGTGGGACGTGGGTCTTCCTACACACCTGCCTGCATTCTACACAAGTGCTCTTCCACTGAGCTACATCCCTAGCCTTTAACATCTAGTTCTACTCTTACTTTCTTCAGCTTTGACATGGTTGGCATGAGGTCATGATAATTTGATCCAGAAGCCTTTGATCTTGTGTTTATCTTGGTCTCAGCCTGCCAAGCTTAGGTGTACCTCACCAGGTCTAGCAAGGTGGTAGCTATCCACTTTAAGATGGGTAAATCAGGGCGTGCGGTGGTGGTAAATGCGCCCAACAGACTATGGTTTTGGATACTTGGTCCTCAGTTGGTGACACTGGGGGGGCATTATGGATTCTTTATGAGGTAAAGCTTTGTTGGGGGCAGCATGTCACTGGAGGTAGTAGGCTTTGAGAGTTTGTAGACTTGGCTCTCTTCTCTTTCTCTCCATTTCTGTTTCCTGTGTGGATAAAATATACTGTATTTCCCCATTCCTGCCACCACACCATTACGGAACCTTTTGGGATTTTGTTTGTTTTGTTTTGTTTTTTTTTAATTTTCACTTTTTCGAGACAGGGTTTCTCTGTGCAGCTTTAGCTGTCCTGGACTCACCAGGCTGGCCTTGAACTCACAGAGACCCTCCGCCTGCCTCTGCTCCCCTAGATGCTAGGCTTACAGGTACACACCACTGCACCCTGCTAATTAGGGAATCTTAATCCTCTGGAAATGTAAGCCAAATTCCTTTTCTTTCCTTGAATCACTTCAGATCATGGCATTTATTGCAGCAACAGAAAAGTAACTGATACAGAATGTGTCCATTTTACTGGAAGGAAACATGGGGTTTGCAGGCAGAATGCACAGTGTACTCTCCTAACCAGAACACATACACTTGAAAAATGCTTTATGTTAAAATGCACAAACAAAACCACAGAAAGCCCCATAATCTCCAGTGCCTCGCAGATTTGTGTGTTGAAGAAATACATTGGAGGAGCAGTTGAAACCCACAAGATGAGGTCTTCTCCAAGGCTGCACACAGCAGAGAGCAAAGTAAAAAGTTGTAGGGTGCCAGGAAAGCATCCAGCTTTACTGCTTAGAAGCTCCTGCCGCATTCAGGCGGCAGCAGGAGAAAGCTGGCCAACATGACCTACTCTGTCCTCCCAGGAGTACACTTCTTTTCTCACAGAGTAGATGTCAACCCAGGAGTCACCCAATTCAAGAGTCCAGCTTGCCTGAGGTCATAAGACTTGGTGATATTGTATGATTGCCATCTCCAGCAGTTGAATCATAAAGGATTTGGACCATTTAATGACCCTCTTGAAGGGTGCGGTGAAGCCTTGCAGGTTTGTGGGAGCACAAAGGCACCCAGGAAGCCCAGTGTTTCTGGGAGAGGGCAGAGCACGCGAACACAATAGAAAGAAAACCATTGTGTCTTCGGAGCACAACAGAAAGCAGTCTGCATACTTAGTTCGCTTTGTGCTGCTGAAGAACGCTGATTCGATCCTCGCTGAGCCTGGGCTTCTAACTCAGTGGAAATGAAATCCAACTCGGTGTGAGCCTAACTTCCCCAGCATAGTGAACCCGCTGCTCTCTCTGTCTCTGTCTCATCTCCCCGTCTGTTGTGGAGAGAAGCAACGTGCAGTGCTGAAATCTGCCAGTGGGAATCCACTTTGGCAAGCTCTGAGATGTCTGAAGAAATGAGGGAAGGGCTTGCCTGGAGCAGAAACAGGAGGCAGAGCATGCCTTACCCCCGCTGCTGGAATGGCTGTGTGCTGCCTCTCTATACAGATTCTTTTCTGCTCAAACACATAAGCAGAAGTGTGCCCAGCCAGATGCTTCCCGGCTTATCATACCACATCAACCCAGGAGCAATGCAGGTTTTTAATTTCTCCATTACTGAGTGTGGTGTACAGTTAGCAAGGCTGCTGTGTGGGAACAAAGTGAATAGTGGGGCAGGCTGGAGGGTAAATGTGGAGAGACGCCCACAGGGAAGGGGGAAAGGCATAAAGGCGTAGAAGGCAAGGCACTCGTGTCTGATGACTCAAGGGTGTGGCCAGCCACATCAAGTATTTTTTATCTGTAATTAGGCTAGCTCTCCTTGGCTTCTAAGCGCATTAGTCGCTTCCCGGAACTTCCTCTCTGGTTCTCCATCCCCGTTGGCCATCCATCTCACCGCCTTGCCTCTCGCTAAGGCCACCTCTTCACTCAAGTTCCATTTGATGCTACTTAATGTCTGTGTGACATTTACGTCTGTGCTGTGGGTGCACAAAGCATGGTGCTCATGTGCAAGTCAAGGGCCCCCTAGAGAAGTCAAGTCTCTTCTTCAGCCTGGATTGAAGTTCTGGGGTTCTGGGGACATAACTTAGGTCATCAGACTTGGCGGCAACTGCTTAAGCCACCCAGCTGAGCCAATTTCCTGGCCAGGATTCTCCTTCTTAGCAGATGTCGCCTCTTCCTCAAGCCTCCTCAACCTTTGACCTTATTCCCAGTGGCCCCTCATGGAGCATTTAAACTTTTTCTTTCTTACATATCTGATTCACTAGTCAGATAAGGACTTGAGAACAGGACACGCTTTTCCCTGAGGCTCTGTTTCTATGCATGTAAAAGCGTGTCTGTCTGCATGTAGAAGTATGTTTTAGAAATATGCATCTATATGTAATATCTGTCCCGTTGCAAGCGCTTAAGCAAAATTATAGTTAGTAAGAGAGGATTAGCCAGAGATTACAGAGGGATTGACAATGATAACTGAAAATCCAATGAATGGGTAAAAAGCTTTATTTTACAGTTATAATTTTATAATAAGATATTAAAACAGAAATTAGACTGTTTTTATTTGGATGTGAAATGTTCTCCATAGGGTCATGTATACGTCATCCCAGCTGGAGGTCCTGGTTTGGAAATTTCGGGAATTTTTAAGAAGTGGAGTCTTACTGAAGGAAGTAGGACATTGTGGGCAGGCCTTGAGGTTTTATAGCTGGGACCCATTTCCTGTTTGCTGTTTCTTGACTATATAAGCAATGTGGCACCCTGACCCCCACATATACACTCCTTACAACCCTGATGCCCTCTGGGCCAAAATGTATGTATTCCCTCAGATTATAATCACAAATCAACTTGTTTCACTTAAGTTGCTTATTATCAAGTATTTGTGTAGCAAACACACACAGACATACACATTGTGTGTGTGTATGTGTGTGTGTGTGTGTGTGTGTGTGTGTATGTGTGTGTGTGTGTTAGGTTGGCTGCCACAATAAATTTCTCTAGTCTGAGTATGGTGATAAGTGTGGATCCTCCTGAGAGCCCCTTCTTCATGGTTCAAAGAGCCACACTGTACAAAGCTTCCATGGCTGGGGAGAAGCAGCCAGAATACAAAGCTTCCGTGGCTGGGAGAAGCAACAGAAGTGCTGAAGGGTCTTGTTATAGGACATCAGTTCTAACGTTTGGGCTCCGTCCTCCTGTCCTCATCTAACCTTGGTTACTTCTTGAGGATGTCCTTTCAAAATACCATCGCCCTGAAGCTAAGGATCAGGGCTTCAGCAGGCTCTGGGCATGGACAGAACTTAGTCCAGGATGCGGAGATGTCTGCGCCGAGAACTTGGTGAAGCTGCTTCCTACACTCAAATGATGGCGGGAAGAAGGCAGCATGCTTTCAAGAAAGAATTTCTTCAAAAATGAGCAAGTAACCCAAAATATTTATATTAAAGTGATTCTGTAATTCTACTTCTGGAATATAACCACAGTAAGAGGTTTTAGGAATGGTTATATATGCAAATATGATCCATTATAGCATTGTTTATAATCTTGAGAAACAGGAAATGATTTGAGCAGTGTATGAATGGTTAAATTAAATAAGTGACAATATAGTATAATAAAATACTACATTATGCAACCGTTAAAATGAGAGATTTGGGGCTTATTTTGCAGCATGGAAAATATTTATTATATAATTTTTGGTTAAACAATAAAATGCACCTTTACTATGGCTTAAATTATATAAAATTATGTCTTTGGATAAGGTCTGAATAGGAATAAATGAAAATTGCTATATTTATTGGAATAGTTGAACTTTGTTCAGTTCTTAGCTTTTTTTGTATAAAGCCATTTTTTCATGCTTTAATGTATGGCTTTAATGTAATTTTAAAAGAAAGATCATGAGTGAGGAAGGTACAGGGAATCAAATCTCAAGGCTGATTAACTCTTACTGCAAACCACCTCTTAGGCTGGGTTTCTTTCAGATAATCTCGGCTAATAGTTCACGAGTCTCATGTTCTTTCTGCTTGGGAACCTCAAGATTAAATCAGAAAGTTCAGGTACCTGGAGTTTTATATTATTTTGTTTTAATTTTAGCCTTCTACTTGGCTAACTCCAGTTTGTGAGTTCCCCTTCCCACTGTGGAACAGCTGTTTGTCTAAATGCAAGATTCTTTAAGGTCATACATGCAGCCATTACAGAACCAACTGTGGGTAAGCTCCTAGACCCAGGTTAACCAATTATCATTTGCTCGAAAGATTATTTAAGATCTCGAAAACCTTCACTCAAGGAAAGAACACACCAGAAACACATTGCGGGTATTCTTTTATGGATAGGGCAATCTGACCAAGAGCCGGGAGAGAAGTGAGGGCAGGTCTACTGGCCTTGAACTCCTGATCTTCCAATGGGACTGCAGGTATGGAGCAACAGTCCTGGCTTCCATATATGCTTTTCATGATCCATAATGGACAATTCGTATGCATATCCTTTGCCTACTTCACAGATTTTTCACATATTTACCAAGCACTTACCATATTTCAGACTCAGGAGGAAAAGTCAGGGATGCAGGGCTTACCGACCCTGACCTCTTCTCACAGGTTGCTTTGTTTCACAGCAAACGTCAGATCTCTGTTTAAGACCTCATGGCAGCCAGAAGGCGTGCAGATGGTTTAGAGCCATGGGGACCATTTTAGGGAGATATGGTAGCTACATCAGGTATAGATGACCATAGAGTCTGTGAGGGAAGTGTCACATGCTCTGCCCTTTCATCCAGTGGGGGGATCACAGGAGAGAACCCAGCACCCTGAAAATGAGGCAACAGCAATATTTACAGGAGCAAAATGCACAGTTGACAGACCCAGACCGTCGGTCCCATCGCATGCACCATTGATCTTGCTTATCTCATCCTGGGATTTCAGTCTCTAGCACAGACTCCGTGGTCTGAAGAGCTTCTTCCATAGAGAGATGGGCCAGAAGAGTCCTTTGCCGTACTCAGCTCTTCATTCTACGCAAATGAAAAGGGTCTTGTTTATCGACAAACAAGTCATGAAAAGGTGTAATGACAATGCAGGGGACTCTGGGCGTCTCCGTGTGTCATGGGGCAGATCCTATCAGTCGCTTGAACTTTGTGTTTTAATAGCTCCCCCAGACCTTTGTTCTCAGGGCTGGGAAAATGGCTCTATGGATAGCGTGCTTGCTGTGCTAGTATAGCCGGTGTGATTCCTTCTCTGTTATGGTTTCCAAAAGTGCCCAGTGAAGACTCTGCTTTGCATTCATACAGTCAGAGTTATAAAATCAAAGCTCATGACAACTCAGGGAAGTTACTCTTCACTCAATCCTCTCTACTCATAGACTAGAAGTAAAAATCAACTGCGTAACCCTGGGAAGGTGGAGAAAACAGGAAGCCCTTGCTTACAGCTCCTTAACAAATTTCCTGTTCATTAGTGTTTCTGTGGCCATGACTGGCCAGGTCAGTCCACATAGTTAGCAGCCCTCTGAAGGGAATAAGAACTGGGCCACAGTTCCTGTTATGCCTCCCCCGCCCCCAGTACCAGTGTTTATAGCCTAGTCTTGTGCAATGTCAGGCTCTTGTCTCCTGCTACAAAATCATTTTCCGAGAGTTGTTTGGAAGATACAGTGCATGGGGAAAATACTTTAAGAATATAAGTAAATTGTATCATTCTCCCCCCTACCGCACACACATGAATTCATTAGATATATTTCCTAGGAAAGTTCCATGTATTTTAATTTTGTTCCTCCTTGAAGCATCTATGGCCTCTCTCTGGGAATCACCTGAAGAATTCTGTAGAACAGGAAGTTCATGTCTCATGTCCCAGATGGCCACTTTCCTGGTCGAGGAATGCCAGACCAGAGGAAAAAACCTTCCAGGTGGCAGTTTTCTTCATGTCTACCCAGTGCTATGGTAGTCCTCACTCCTGGCTGTTTCTGTTGGTCTTCTTTTGGAACCGCCAACCAGTGATGCATCCAATCTGTGATGCTTCCAAAACTCCTACCTGTCACAGGGATGGCCCGGTGTAGCTTCTCAGTGACACTAATTCCTGTTGACTTTCTTCCTTCTTATAAGTTAGCACTTAATCATCACACTGTGAAACACACACACACACACACACACACACACACAGAGAGAGAGAGAGAGAGAGAGAGAGAGAGAGAGAGAGAGAGAGAGAGGGAGAGAGGGAGGGAGGGACACAGAGAGAGTCCAACAACACAAAACTTTGTGCATCTTCTAGGAGGTACAGTTTCCAAACCAGAATTCAGTTTCTTGTTTTTATAGAAAGAAAAGTCAGTTCAACCAAGGTTCATTACTACAAGCAGTGCAAAGCTGGTTTGCTTCTTCAAATCAAAATCCAAGTGTGTATACCTCCATGTGGTCTCAAAATGTCTTAACGTGTGTCTAAAGATGAACTGCTCCTTCCCCACCTGCCGTGTCTGCCCTAGGCCTGTTCCCCACAGTTGCTCAGCTCAGGAAATAGCAACTCTATCCTTACAAAAGCCCCTGAGGGTGGGCTTCTCTTTCTCAAGTCTATGAGACCCACTTGTAAAAACTTCACTTTAGCTTTCAATAACATGCAGCCCTTCCCAGGGACCCAGCACCGGCTCCTCCACAGCCTCTGGGCCAGACCAGCCTGCATGGTTTAACCCTTGTCCTCTGTCCCAGCCACAGCAGGTTCTCAACAGGTTCCTGGAATGGCATTTCCCAAGAGTCAGGTCACAGGACCCTGCTCTTCAGAGGTCTTTGTTGACTCCTCGAGTCTTTCAGAGCTGATATTTTTAAGCAGCTAAGATAAGCGAAACAAACAAACCAAATAACCACATAGTTGGTTACCCTCCTGGCCTCTCTTTTCCCCTTTGTACTCTGGCCATGCTAGTGTCTCTGTGTGGCTCAGCAAGAACCCTGCTGCCATCCCAAGGTTTGTCTTTGCTGGTACCTTCGTTTGGAAAGCTCCGCCCACGCCCAGGTTTTTAAGTCACCACTTCTCTCACCTCTTGAGTTTGTTCTCTTCTTAGTAGCAGCAAGTCAAATAAGCTACTTAACCAGACACCCATTTGATTTGCACTGCACACCCTTTCTCCACTTTCCTCTCCAGCTCCAATTACCATCTGACATATAATATAAATTTAAATGAACTACTTGTTTTCTGCCTGTCTTCGCCAGTGAGAACATGACCCTTGTGTAAACTCTGAGTAGCAGAGGGCCTGAGTAACAGGCACTGTCAATAACTCTTAATAAATAAATAAATGAATGAAGTGGCTGGGCCAGGTATGATTGGTGACGGCCAGACCCATGTTCTTTTTTTGTTTCGTTTTCATTCATTTATTCTCTCATAAATTATATCTTGACTGCAGTTTCCCCTCCTTCCTCTCCTCCCAGTCCCTCCCTCCCAACTCTTCCCCACCTCCATCCACTCTTCCTTTTCCCTTCAGGAAAGGGAAGGCCTCCTAGGGATGTCAATCAAACATGGTGTATCAAACTACAATAAGAGTAAGCACCTCTTTTCAAATTAAGTCTGGACAAGGCAACCCAGCAGAAGGACAAGGGCCCCCAAATCAGACAAAATCATCAGAAACAACCCCCACTCCTTCTGTTAGGAGCCCCACAAAATGCCAATCTATACAATTGTAACATATGCAGAGGGCTTAGGTTAGACCCATATAGACTCCACAGTTGCTGGTTCTGTCTTTGTGAGCCCCTACGAACCCAGTGTAGTTAATCCTGTGGTTTTTCTTGTGGCGTCTTTGATCTTTCTGGCTCCTACAGTCCATCCTCCGCTTCTTCTGCAGGATTCACTGAGTTCCACCTAAGGTTTGGCAGTGGGTCTCTGATCTATTTCCATCAGTTGCTGGATGGAGCTTCTCTCTGGTGGTGATTACACTACGTTCCAGTCTATGAGTGTAGAAGAGTATCATTAGGAATCATTTCATTTATTTATCTTTTTGTTGTTGTTTTTTTTTTTTTTTGACAGCCATGTTTGATTCTATCCCAGGCCTCTGGTTTTTGATCCTCCAGGCAATGTCAGGGATGAGCTCCCTCTCATGATCTCAAGATGGACTAGTCAGTTGTTAACCACTCCCACAATTTCTGTGCCTTCTTTACCCCAGTACATCATCCTGGCAGGACAAATGGTAAGTTGAAGGTTTTGTGGCTAGGTTGGTGTCCCAGTCACTGCACTGGAAGTCTTGCCCGGTTACAGGGGACGGCCAGTTCTGGCTCCATAGCCCCTGTTACTAAGAGTCTTGTCTAGAGTCACTCTAATAAGTTCCTCTGAGTTTCCATTGCTCTGGGTTTCTATCTTGTCCTGGAATTGCAGGGCTCTCCCTGTGCTCCCAGCACTCTCTCCCTCCATCATCCCCTCACCTGATCACCCCTGTCTCCATCCCAACCAGCCACCAGGCCACCCACAATGTCTCTTCTATTTCCCCATTTGCAGAGAGATCTATGCATGCCCCCTGTGTCCTCCTGGGTCTGTGGAATGTATTATCCTTTACTTTACAGTTATTACAGTTAATATCCACTTATAAATGAGTGCATACCATCTCTGGGTCTGGGTTACCCCACTTAGGATTTTTTTTTTTACTTCCATCTATTTGCCTACAAATAACATGATGCCATTCTTTTTAACTGCTAAGTAATACTCCATTGTATAAGCATACACCATTTTCTTTATCCGTTCTTCGGTTGAGGGACATATAGGTTGTTTTCAGTTTCTGGCTATTAAGAATAAAGTTGCTATGAACATAGCTGAACAAGTGTCTTTGTTGTAGGATGTATATCTTTTGGGTATATGCCCAGCAGTATATCTGGGTCTCAACTATCAATTTTCTGAGAAACTACCACATTGATATCCAAAGTAGCTGTATAAGTTTACACTCCCACCAACAATGGAGGGGTGTTCCCATTGCTCCACAACCTCACCAGCATGTGCTATCACTGTTTTTAATCTTAGCAACTCTGACAAGTGTAAAATGGAATCTCAGAGTCATTTTGGTTTTGTTTATTTGTTTGTTTGTTTGTTGATTGGTTGGTTTTTCAAGACAGGGTTTCTCTGTGTTGTCTTGGCTGTCCTGGACTCACTTTGTAGACCAGGCTGGTCTTGAACTCACAGATATCCACTTGCCTCTCCTTCTTGAGTGCTGGGATTATAGGCGTGCACCACCTCAGCCAGCTGGTGTGTATTTTCTTTATGGATAAAGATGTTGAACATTTCTTCAAGTGCTTCTCAGACATTTGAGATTCCTCTCTTGAGAATTTGTGTTTAGATCTGTACTCCATTTTTAATTGGATTATTTGATTTGTTAATGTCTAGTTTCTTGAGTTAGAAATTAGTTCTTTGTCAAATTAGAACTGGTTAAAAAAACCATATTTTCCCATTCTGTAGGCTGCTGTTTTGTCCTCTTGATGGTGTTCTTTGCCTGACAGAAGCTTTTCAGTTCATGAGGTCCCATTTATTAATGGTTGATCTTAGGACCTGAGCTATTGGTCTTCTGTTCAGGAAGTCTCCTGTACTAATGCATTCAAGGTTTTACCCTGATTTCTACATAGTTAACTTTGCTTAACATTTTCAAGTCCTGTCAAAGCTATACTTGGGTGTTTTTTGTTTGTTTGTTTGTTTGGTATGTGTGTTTGTTTGTTTGTTTTGTAGTGGTGGTAGTTGTTTGTTGCAAAGGGTGTAATATCGAAACTTGAACTGGGACATAACCGGCACTGGATCACTGAGCTATGTTGTCAGTATTTTTTAAATTGTGTTTTGAAGCAAAGTCTTACTGAACTGACCAGGCTGGCCTTAATCTTACTCTGTAGCACTGGCTGGCTGCAAACTGGTGACCTTCCTGCATCAGGCTTCAGAAATTCTTTTGAGAATCCTTCCCTGGTGTGGCCAGACTCAGAGATTCAGCCCTTGCACACACAGCTTCCGTGCCTTGCTGGTGCTAAGCGTGTGCACTGACTTCTTTTTGTTCTATGCGCTGCCGTGAGAACAGTCCTGGCGCCTCTGGGTGATGCCGACTCCTTTTATACACGCCCAGTTCTTGCCTTCCATAGTTGACTTACAAATGTGTTTTCAGAAGCTTTATATTTCTCCCCCAAGCTCTGAAAGTGCATACCCCCTGTTTTGTATATTTCTTCTGGAAACCTTCACCTCACTTTTCCCCTCCTTCTTTATCTGTCATACATTTTTATTTGCACACTATTCCTGCCAAGCTTTCAAAGTACCCTCCCCTGTTGAATTATCTGTGTCTTCTCCAGCATTCTGAAAGAGGAAAAGTTTTATTTTGCTCCATTAAATGCAAAGAAGCATCTGCTTGCTAAATTTTTAGCTGAGAAACGATTTTCTTATGTAGACCCAGCAAATGTCTGTCTCCCTGTCATCTGGAGGTGCCAACCATTGTTTTGGGCTAAACTCGACTCCAGTGCTATAGGATAAAATATGATATTAAGTTTAAAAATAATCATGTTACTGCCTAGATTGCAGCCTGCATATGTAAATATGTCTGTCTGTCTGTCTGTGTAAGGTTCTGGGTAAATCATCAGCTCTTAATATTCATGCAGCTTATGACCCTGTTGGGTTAGGTCTTCGCCCATTCAGTAGGCTCCCGCGCGCCCATGATGTGACAAGTCACTGTTATATGACAGGAACCAGCACTCAGAAGCATAGGGTTCAGTTCCTGCTCCCACAGAGTTTGTGGTCCAGTGATGGAGGCTGACTGTGAGCAAACAGAAAGGGGAAGATGCAACGTGTCAGGTGGAAATCGGCAATGGGGAGAAAACTGGTGAGTTACGAAGGCCACTGTGTTGAGAAAGGAAAAGACACTAAACTACACTGAGCACGAAAGAGCTTATGGTGAACTGGAGGACAGACCTGTAGAGTTCTGGAGGGAGCAAGTGGGGCTTTCTAGGAAGTCGCAGGCAGATGGAGAGACTAGCACAGCCATCTTTAACTCGGGATTTGGTTAAAGATTTTACTCAGGGAAAATCCAGAAAGATGCTATGTCTAGTGTGGAAGAAAACAAGATGGAGATGATTATATACAAGGTCATAGAGGTCATGGATGAAACGGCCTCGAGGACCATCAAGGGAACATGGGAAAGAGGCCAACCATGTGGCTTCTAATAGACTAGTGACTGCACAAACTGACACGTTACTATAATAGTTTTTTAATGCTGTGCTGAGAATAAACAGAAGACCAGGACGGAGGAGGCAGGAAAGTCACTCACTCAGTTAATAAGCAACTGTGCAATCCCAGGAAGGAATGGTGCAGCTTCTATGAAGGCAACAGCAACGGCAGCGATGAGCATGACTCTGAATATGTGCAGAGGTAGAAAGAGCAGCGTTAGGGGCAGTGGCCCCCACTTGGCCTTCGGTTTGAAATGGTTGGTGATTATCAGATGACTGTGTGACCTTAGGTACTTCAATCATGAAAGAACATCTGTGAATCTAATTGGGAGTTAAGAGGAGCTGGAGGGGGCAAATGGGGAGGGACAGACGGGCAAGTTCAAGGACAGTTCACTCAGGCCGTACTTGCAGCAATAGGTGCAGGTAAGTGGTTGGAGATGCTTCCTGATAGATTCTGGTGTCTTCCTTGAGAAGAGACCAAGGTCATCTGTCAAAGATATGTGGGGAGGAGAAAATGGAAGTTGGAGAACAAAGAACGCAATGGCTTCCCAAGAAAGAGGATGAAGAGACACGCTGGCAGGAAACTGTGTTGAGAACCAAGAGCTTCGTTAAGGTTGTGGATATATTTAGTAAATTTGGTGTTTTTCTCCAGACTGGGTGATTATGGCGGAGAGAAAAGAAGAGAGTCAAGGGCACAGAGACAGCGTGCAGGGGGCTGATGATAATTGTTCATCATGGAATTTAAGCCCATGCTAAGAAAATAATTCCACCAAACAGTAAAAGATAGTGAACTTTCCTTGGCTTAGTAGACTTTTAAGTATAGTTCAGTAAGTTTGGAAGGGAGGATCATTGAAGTCTTGACAATTTAGAACGACTTGGAAAAAACAGGGCGGTGCTGTTGGACTATGGGAAGTTTTAAATTTACATTAAGGAGGGGATGCAGTTATTGATAATGAGGAAGTGTGAACAAACACCCGGATGACTAACACACTGAGGAGGGCAAACCGTGGAATTGAGAAGATATGGAGAGTACTGTTCCCTGAATGCTGAGACTGGGAGGAACCATAATGGGTTGTATCAGAAGGACCATCAATAAGGAGCCCAGGGGACGGCCCAGTCGGTAAGGTGCACACCTTCCAAGCATGGGGACCTGATTTGATCTCTAGCAGCTATGGGTGTATCTGGGTATCATGGCATACGCCTGCCATCCCAGCACTCAGGACGTAGAGACAAGAGACGCCTCAGAGACACTAGACAAACTAATGAGCTTCAGGCTCAGTGAGAGACGTTGTTTCAAAAATTTGGTGGCGTGTACCAGAGGGAGATGTTTGATGTTTGTCCTCTAGTCTCCATAGGCATGCAAGTGCACATGCACACACGTGCATACAACACACACACACACACACACACACACACACACACACACACACACACACCACAGAGGAACAGAAGTCTTAACAAAAGGCTGAAATCAAGCAGCAAGGAGACTTAATTCTTTATTTTGATCTCTTAGAGTACAGTATGAGAGGACATGATTTAATGTCATGGATGTCAAAGTTTGGAAGGGGAAGGAAAGAGTCAGCTGAGTAAGGCTGAAGGCATGGGAGGCACAACAAGAATCACTATCCATAGACAGTGTCCCTTGTGGTAGGGGGATCTCAAGTTTTCCAGAATTTTCTGAGTTAATCTACTAGAATAAGCAGTCTTTCCAGGAAAAGCCAGTTCCGATTCAAGCAAAAAGTTTCAAAGAAAAGTTTGAGTAAATCGGGTCCTCTATTGATAAAGGTAGTGACATTTCAGATTATATCAACAGCCTTAGAATCATTACTCAAATCATAGTGTTCAACATGCCATAGGTGTATATATAAGCTTGTAAAAATAGAAGATTCCAGATTGTCAAATTTCCTAGTTCATTTTTTTGACAGTTCTGGGCCCTTGTTGTGTGAAGAAAACTCTAAAGAAGACACTCATTTTTGCTTGCACAGTGGGGCTCATCTTTGCTTGCTGCAGCAGGGCCTTCTTTGCCTTCTCAATCTAGAGGCATGGTCAGACTTCCCCCCCCCAGAGGATCAAAGCACCAGGAACTGCATTCTCCCCCTGGACTGGAGCCTTGAGCCAAGATGGAAACAATCAACTTTCAATTTTCTGTGCTTGTTTGCTTTCCGCCCAGAACACACAGCAGAGGCAGTTGAGCAAACCTTTGGGTTAAGTTTCCATTTTGCCTGCACAGGATTTAGGAGCCAGTTGCTCCTGGCCCCTACAGCTAGTAGCTTTTTTTTGTTTTTGTTTTTCGTTTTTTAATTATTTAAATGTGGGTGTCTTCTCATCAAAAAAAAAAACCCTCAAATGTTCAATCTCAGCCCCTAACCCACACTACTTGCTAAATGAAGCCAAGCATCATAAAAGCCTTAATGGTGTGGATTCATCGCTTAACTGTTGTTTTGAGATCACAACAAATCATTAAAATCATTAACTGTTCTAGCTAAATTGGAGCTCAGCTCTCTCACAGTGCCTGGCCTGTGTGGCTTTCCACATAACACCCCTACCTCTGCTCACTTAAGGCTCCTCAGGCTTTGCCTGTGTAAGATGGACTGGCTTAATACATCCAAGTCACGCGCTAAGCAGCTTTGTTCCCTGTCTCCAGCGTTTGTTCCTCCCATCCACCCCAGGGCTATTTGCCTAAGCTATGTGGGCAGCAGTTAGATGAGCTAAGGGGCTTGGGTCAGTGCTGACTCTGGGAGCCTACACTGCAAATTTCATGAATCCAGGGAGTTTGGGCTCTTCCAATGCTCCTGTGTAAGCAGAAACCATGTGTGGTGCATCCAGCAAAGGTAAGAGCATGTGTCAGCAGACATCTCTCTCTCTCTCTCTGAATGTAGCAGAGTGGGCCGTGGATGTATTGCCCTCCTTCCAAGTTGTCTGTAGCCACCTCCAGAGCTGAAGTAAGGAAGCGTGCCTTCGCTCTGTGGCCTGATGGTGTGGAGGAAGGACAGGAAGAACATGCATCCCAGGGCCTCTCATACCCGTGGAGAGAGGAAGGCTTCATAGGTCAGCATAACACTTGAACTTGGAGAGGATCACCTACTCATCTCTAGGTAGAAATAAAAAAAGACACTTGTGTATATACTATGGGGCATGCTCTGGTTCTGTGGGTACAGCGCTTAGAAAGGATGCTGAGCTATTAGCGGGTTAAACTCATGTGCAAGAGATGATGTAGGCTGACTGGATGCCCACACCTAAACTCAGTGACCAGAATGACACATGATTGAGGAATGTTAGACACCAGAATATGGCCGATGTTGGTTGAACTAAAGGCTGCATGTAAAAACATTCTCTCAAGGTCTATGGTTAAACTCACTTCACAAGGTTAATTTTCATCTGATTGACAGTATGGCCCTGCTAGTAGACACCATAGGCCCCTTGCAAAACTATGTGGTGAAAATGTCCCAAATTCAGTAGTTGGAATTCAGGTGCCACAGTCATGGAAATGGCTTATGGATTATTCGTGCTGGGAAGGTCTTGCTTTGGCCATCTGGCTTTCCCCGATGGACCTGGGCTTTCAGGTCTAGTCATACTCAGAGATGACTGTTCAAGCTGTGGTTGAAAAGGACACAGAAATGGAGAAAGGCTCATGTAAAAAAAGCTAAGAAATCCACTGTCTCCCCACTTTTCCACTGCTATGCAGAACCGGTGGGTGGGCTTGCTGAAGCTCTCTTATGTTTTAATTAGATTCTGATTGCAAGTACATGTGTGTGAAAGTCCGTTTATCTCTAAATAGGAGGACATCCTCTGAGCTCTATCTTTGCTACTAGAAAATTGGTCTTTTATCAGGCTAATTCAAGGGCCAGATGAAGGACAATAGAATATAAAGTAGATGACATTTGTGGAGAAAGCTGGGAAGGGCGCTCTGTGGTACGGCTTGTATTCCTTCTCCATATACCCACATTGGTGCTTGCAGGAGAGGAAATCTAAGGTGGATACAGGAAAAGGACTCCTCGCATTACACAGCTTTGTGATCATCGGCAATGAGGAAAGTCCGGGCCCAGCACCATCTCTGAGGTGAGTCTATGGACCACCTGGTGGGTCAGGCCTCAGAAGTCCCTCTTTTGGGCAACTGTCACACAGCAACACCTTCCTCAGATCCCACACTGTCTTGTCAGTGCTCTTGTATTTGTCACAAAGGGCATGGAGGGACAGAGCCTACACGGCTGCAGAATGTGGCTTGCCAAGCCTGCTTTCCTCCTCATTCTCTGTCCTGGGCTCTGCCATATTCTAAGCCTGAGCCACCTCTGTTGCCTTTGCCTCTGAGCTGTGACACTGAGGGAGCCACCAGTGGGTGCTTTGTGCTCATATAGCTGACTGGCTTTGCTTAAGTGCTTCTAGGAAGACTAGGATCAGTGTGTCCTGCCTTCCTCTGCTCCAATCCTGCCTCATCCCCATGGTTCTCCCCACCAAACCTAAGAAGCAACATGAAGAAAAACATCAAAATAAGGGAGAAAACATGTTTAAATAATACACATGCAAAGTATGTATCTTCTCTTAGCAAGTCTGTAAGACATTGTGACTGGCTTCTTCTAATTTCTGAATGGGAACCTGCTGTGCTAAAAGGTTAAGCGACTTGTATGAGATCACAGCTTTTAGGGTGGAGCTAGAGTTGAGCGCTTGATGGCAGGTGAGAGAGACAGCACAGATGTATGGCCTGGATTACTGGTTCAATGTGAAAAAAACTGCTGGGGCCAGGGAGATGGCCCAGTCCCTAAAGCATTGCCTGTTGCTGATGTAAAACACCCAAGCAAAGCACCTCAGGGGAGAGTGTTGTTAGCTCACAGTTCCGGTTAGAGTCTATCCCTGTGGGGTGGGGACAGGAGGGGGTCAAGGTAGGAACTCGAAGAGGCCTGTTAACGTGCTCAGTGAAGAGCAGCGAGCGCTTCCGAGGGCTTGGTTCCCTCTTCCTTTTCTCTCAGCTCAGAGTCCAGCCCACGAGACGGTGGGGCCCTCATTTAGGGAGACTTTCCACATCAGTTAGCCCAGCAAAGAACGTCCTTCTCATGCCTGCCCACAAGCCTGCATGGAGACTGTTTCCCAGGTCATTCCACGTTGTATCAAGTTGGCAGCTGAAACGTGTGTGTGTGTGTGTGTGTGTGTGTGTGTGTGTGTGTGTGTGTGTG
>OU015747.1:144141834-144158204 GCA_907169655.1 Acomys percivali
GTGTGTGTGTGTGTGTGTGTGTGTGTGTGTGTGTGTGTGTGTGTGTGTGTGAGACCTCAGTACTGAGACAAGTGTATGCCCAGGGCTCACTAGCCAGTTAGGCTAGCCTGATCAATAATCATAAGGCCAAAAAGAATTTTTATCTCTCAAAAATTAAGATGAAGAACTGACAAAGAGGCTAATGTCTGACCGCCACTACATTCACACACACACTGGACCCATCGCAAACCCAAACAAGATGGAACCCCTTCACAACCAGCTCTTCCTTCTCCGTAAGGCGCCCCTTCCTCCTCTATGGGGCTCCTTCTCCTTCTCCACGGGGCTCCCTCCACTTTAGGACTTTTTCTCCTACATGGGGTTTTTGTTTTTCCTCCTCTTCCATGGGAATCGTCCTCCTTTTCCATGAAATTTCCCGTGGGACCCAACTCAGGGCCCCATTTCCCCAGCAGGGTTCTCTCCCAGTCCTCTGGACTTCCCCCACGAGCTAAACTCCTAGGTGACCATCTGTAAACAACTCCAGGACCTTAAGCATGTGCTATCTCATATTGCTATTTAATAATTTCATGAGTCACATCTTACGATGTGAGACTGTGCAGCACCAAGCGCACAGAGTAAGTACTAACTGAAGTACTAAGGACTGGTAGCCCAATGCTAATAAGGAAATAAGGAATTTTAAATATTCAAATTATATTAAATTAAAATTCTGTCTTAATCAAAATTTGCACAGCATATTATTTATCAAATTTGAATGGATGAATTCCCTTTAGAGAAAAAATTCTCATAAAACCCAATGTTTATTTTTATTGTCACTTAAGCATATAAACATAAAACTAAGTATAAACTCCTAATAAAAGCTTAAGGTTTTTAAACTACTATAAATCCCAAGTGAATTTGTAAAATTAAATATAAATAATACCATGATACTGTACCATTTAAATTTACAATATAAATTTATTGTGATATATGATGCTTGCTTAATTCAAGCCACATCTCATGTAGGAAAATGGAATGATCCAGTGTTTTGGAGCTTTGAGCTGTGTGTGAAAAAATATCTTAGCACTTTCTTCTGATCAGTACAGATCACAAGCAAACCTTCATCCCCCAAGTGTGTTGTCAGGTCAATGGGACATTTTGTAACAAAACACCATTATAATTTTTAAGGCTGTTCTTTTTCCCAGACTAGCACTGCCTTGTGCTGAAGCAGACTAGCAGTGTGTAGTTGCCCAGAATATTAAGATAAACCCATGTGGAGCATCTGTCTGTGGGCTGATGAAGTGACTCAGCGAAGGAGCACTTGCCGCACAAACATGGAGTGCAGAGTCTGGATCCCCAGAATCCACACAGATGCTGGGCAGACATGGCTGCCACCTGCCACTCTAGCGTACAGAAAGCAGAGATGGGGAGGAGATTCTTGGAAGGAGCTGGCTGGCTAGGCTAGCTGGTTGGTGAGCTCTGGGTCCACAAAGAGACCCAGGAAAGTGCAGGACAATTGAGGAAAAGGCCTGACATCAACCGTGAGCCTCCACACTCATGCATACGCATGTGCAGGCACACCTGCACACACACACACACACACACACACACACACGCCCCCCACGTTAGAACACATGCACACATACACACACCAAATACATACATACATACATACATACATACATATATATACATGTACATATACATATACATATACATATATATATATATATACAAAAAATAAAGTTAAAAAGCAAAATCTATCTCCAAGAGTCGGGATAAGGGTCATTTGCCGAGTGCCTCCCTAGGAACAGGAAGTCCTAGATCCAATCCCCATACGCCATAGGACAGGTATGGTGGTGTACACCTATAATCCCGGAAGTCAGGGCTGTTGGCAACTTTGAATCCAGCTGTCTGCCTAACATGAACCCAGAGACATTAAATCAGTTAGAGAAAAAAGTGGGGAAGAGCCTGGAACACACTGGCACAGGAGACAACTTCCTGAACAGAACGCCTTCAGGTCAACAATTAATAAATGGGACCTCATGAGGCTGAGAAGCTTCTGTAAGGCAGGAGACACTGTCAGCAGAACAAAGTGACAGCCTACAGACTAGGGAAAGATCTTCACCAACCCTACATCTGACAAAGGTCCAATTTCCAAAATATATAAAGAACTCAAGAAATTAAACACCACCAAACCAAATAACCCAATTAAGAAATGGGGCTCAGAACTAAACAGAGAATTCTCAACAGAGGAATATCAAATGGGTGAGAAACACTTAATGAAATGCTCAACCTCCTTAGTCATCAGGGAAATGCAAATCAACACAATTCTGAGATTCTATCTTACACCCATCAGAATGGCTAAGATAAAAAATTCAAGTGACACCACATGCTGGTGAGGATGTGGAGAAAGAGGAACACTTCTTCATTGCTGGTGGGAATGCAAACTGGTACAGCCACTTTGGAAATCTATCTGGTGCTTTCTCAGAAAAGGGAATAGGGCTTCCTCAAGACCCAGCTATTCCACTCCTTGGAATATAGCCAGAATATGCTCCAGCACACAACAGGGACATATGTTCAACCATGTTCATAGCAGCCTTATTCATAATAGCCTAAGTGTCCCTTAGTAGAAGAATGGATAAAGAAACTGTGGTACATTTACACTATGGAATACTACTCAGCTATTAAAAACTAGGAATTCCCAAAATTTGTGGACAAATGGATTGAACTAGAAATGATCATAATGAGTGAGTTAACCCAGAAGCAGAAAGATTCAAATGTACATACTGACTTATATCTGCATACTGGCCCAAGGGGCATGTCCCATGAAAGTCTTCACTTACCAGGAAAGTGGGACTGAGGGGAGGACATCCTATTGGGACTTTAGGTGAGAGAAGCAAGGGAGAATGGGGAAATAGAAGGGTCCAGAGGGTCCTAGAAACCTACAAGAAGAACATTACGATGGGCAGATCTGGGCCTAGGGTTCTTGCTCAAACTATGGCCCCAGCCAAGGACAATACATGCAGTAAACTTTGAACCCCGACCCAGAGCTACCCAATGGATGGGACATTCTCCACAGTTGAGTGGAGAGTGGAGACTGACTTTCACAGGAACTCTGGTGCCCTATATTTGATTGACCGTGTCCCCTGGATGGGGCTGCCTGGTGGCACTCAGAGGAGGGATAGCAGGCTACCAAGAAGAGACTTGATACCCTATGAGCATATACAGGGGGAGGAAGTCCCCCTCAGTCACAGTCATAGGGGAGGGGAGTAAGGAGAAAATGGGAGGGAGGGAGGAATGGGAGGATACAAGGGATGGGATAACCATTGAGATGTAATATGAATAAATTAATAAAGTATTTTCAAAAACAGCCTACTTCCTATGGATCAGGAATTTTTATTAGTTTAAATTATGTTAGTTAGAAAATAGAAACATAAAACAAAATCTGTCTGCAGATTCTGGTAAAATTGCCAACACACTAATAGAAGAGTTGCACAAAGTCGAAGAAAAGGACAACTTTCCCCTTCCTGGGAGTCACTGTGCTCAGAGATCTGTTTTTTCTATTACCAGCTACATTTGCTTAATTTTTTCATAGAATCATTTTGTAATCTAAGAAATCAAAATATGGATCAGAGAAAATCTAAGGATCATTGATAATCCTAGAGGAGAACCCTGAGTTCCCAGAAGCCGGCCCTCTGGAGGTCACACAGGAGAGAGTTGTTCGTCTCCTGCTGTGATTCACAGGCCAGGGAATGTTCAAATTGTATTGATGACAGATCCATTCATGGGGCGCCATGTGCTGGAGATATCATCAGAATTCCTATGTTGTACATAATAAATTGGGGACTAAAAAATTTCAATTACTTTAGAATATAAAATTATCAAGAGATATAGTAAGGTTCTAACTGAGGCAAAATGTAACCACATTTGACTAAAGCAAATGATGTCACATATGAAAACACACACAGGACATGGGATACTGCTTATTTCTTTCTTTTATAATTATCTTGCTGTTTAGTAACTAAGTGTGCCAGAGGCCCCAGATGGGTATATTCCAGCATGTTTTACATTTTTAATTATTATAGACGATGCTGAGATGACTGCTGTGTCTGAGCTCATCCATGTTTGGGGAAACACGTTCACGTTTTCTGTGCTACCAGCTGAAGAAGAAAATCGCAGAGAGTTGTAGGTGTAGGTGTGCCCAGTGCAATCCTGTAACTGTTGATTTTATCCACTGGGTAAGTGCCTGGCTACACATAAGGCCCAATTATATGTATTTATTTTGCATTCAATCAAATTTTAAGTTTTCCCTTAAAGCTAATAGGAGCTTTTCAACTGTAAGTACTCACAAGTGAATAAGAATAAAACACAATAACCTTAAATATATGTCCTAAATGTTAGAAATTAGAAAGCGTCTATTCAGTTGTTCTAAGCCAGAAATTGTTGCTCCCCATGAGCAGGTAGCATTTTATTAGGTGGTTTAAAACCCTGTTTTAGCCATTTGTTTAGGAGAAGGAGCAAGAGAATTTTCAGAACAACCGTGAGTTGGCCTGCTTTTGTAAGCCACTGTCATCTGACTTGAACAGAAGCCATGTGCTGAAGGTCTAGTCCACAGCCCAGTGCTCAGAGGTGAGGTGTTGGGGAAGGGACTCGCTGGACTGTGAGGACAGTGATACAATCAGTGAGCGATCTATTGACACATTGCCAATGCGATAGCATCTGGGGGCAATGGTGGAAATGAAGAAGTGGGTCACCCTCGAAGGAAGTAGGTCACTGCAGTGGTGTGTGTGTGTGTGTGTGTGTGTGTGTGTGTGTGTGTGTGTGTGTTTGTGCATGTGTGCACACATGTACATATGTGTATGGAGGTAGGGGTGAGGGGGAGGGAACAGTGAGCTCTTGAAGAGCAGGCATTTCCCTTGGCCACTCCTCCTCCTCCTCCTGTTCCTCCCCCTGTCCCTGCCCCCTCTCACCCTCCAGGCTGCTCCTCCTCCTGTTCCTCCCCCTGTCACTGCCCCTTCTCACCCTCCAGGCTATCAGGTGACAGCTTTGCCCTTCCATCTTGGCTCCAAAGCATTGGGACATGCTAACCATGGGCTTGAAACTGTGAGACTATGATCCCAAATAAGCCTTTTCCTTCTGTAAAGTTGACTTGTTCAGGTATTTTGTCATAGTGACAAAAAGATACTAACTCAAAAAATAAGCCAGGCTGATTCCACATCTCAGTGTTTGGACCGTTTATTTATTTATTCATCAGACTGTATAGAAACAACTAAAGTTAAGTGCTGCTGGGACTGAGGGCAGAGGCTGACGTCTCTTACCTCCTGCTCCGCTCTCCGTGGACAACAACTCCTCCGCTACTCTTTCTACTCAAACCTTTTCACTTTCCTGTCCCCTGTTTTCCTCCACCCCTCTTCCTTATATTTTTATTTTTCTTTTCTTGAGATAAGGTCTCACTGTGTAGCTCTTGATGGTCTGGAGCTCAGTGTATAGAAGAGGCTGGCCTTGAACTCACAGAAATGTGCCCGCTCCTGTCTCCCCAGTGCTAGGATTAAAGGTTTGCGCCGCCACCACCCTCAGCTTAGTCTGTCTTATTCTTTATGACATCTGTTCCAATTTAACAGGAGCAATATCTTCTCTTATTCTGGGAAGATCAGTCATAATTTAGACTTTTCTTTTGTTTTCTGGATCATTTCTTTTCGTCCCTGTTTTTTTTTGTATTGGATTCTAGCCTGCCGTTTTCTAGTTAGAACTGAGACACTGAACAGCTTTTCATGAGTATTGGAAGACTAGGTATGTGACGGTGATGCGCTCTACTACAGGGTGGCCTGTAGTAAACAGGGACAATACTGACTGATGTTGGAGATCTTCTGAGCCTATGGGGCTGGTGTTCTGCCATGAGTGGAGAAGGAGCTCACTGGTTAGGCAGGTTGGATGCTGGGACCTAATAGTTTTAGCAAATCCCTGACTTCTCCCAGATCCTACCATTTGGAGCCTTTCCAGCTCATTCTCATTGGCAGGCCTATGTTTGCTTGACTTTCAAGCCTGCCACTCATTTCTCTGGATTCTGGCTGAGTTACAGCAGCCTTCACTCATTAAACAAAGACGTTGTTGTGTCTGCCTGTTGTTTGCCTCTGTGCATGTTGACACCTAATAGCTTTTATCTACTTGAATCTAAGATGCATCCCAAATATCCAAGCTTAATGGGGGTAGGTGGGCAGAGAAAGCTCTTAAAGGGAATGGGACATTCTTGAGTCCTCCTTATAACCATGGGGAGAATACAGGCTGAGAATGGAATGACTCACTACTTTAGGCAATGAAGTTTTTGACCTCTGTTTGTGCTGTGTACCCCATCAGTAGTCATATGACTATTATCTAAGCTTCAAATCCTTGATAAAATGCCATGCCCTCCATGAACCCACTTGTGATGGATGTAGCTGACAGTAGCCTCCCAGGTCTCTGAACCACATGCTACGTGATCCATCATCTCCTTGTGGTAGTTACTCACTGTGTGCTGTGAGTTGTCATTACGTTTGCAAATCTCCAGCGGGGAGGTTTTCTCATTAATTTATCATCACTTTGATCTTTGAGGATTGCATTCATATCTTTCTCACCTTGGACTAGCTCTTAGCACAGTGCATGGAAGAGGAAATGCATTCAATAAGTGTTGAACAAATGTGTGACTGTGTGGAAGCCATGGCAGTGCTTGCTATTGGAAAACCAGCAGCCATGTTTTAAGGCCCCCCTCCCCCACCCAATGGCATCTGGTGTGACCCAAGTGCTAGTTCGCCTGCTGTGTGAAGGTGTTCCTCAGAAGTCTCCCCTTGAAGAAGTTGGGCGGCTTTTGCATACTCCTGCAGGCAGACCTTGTTTTCACTGCCCCCCCATATGCTCCTTGTCTGCTCCCCCCCACCCCCCCATCCCCCCACCCCCATGGTCAAGCACTCAGAATTCCCTTGAGAGATCTTGTTGAATAGTAACTATTGGAGTGGTGATGTTGATCTTAGCAAGCCTGTCTCCAAGTCAGCATCCTCCTACGGAAAATGGAGAAAACATTTGTTTCCACAAGGTTGTCATGAAAGTTAAATAACAAGTAGTGAAACCATTAGAAAAGACACGGATAGATTCCCACCTTGTATTTTCTCTTTCTTAAGATAATCCTTGGAGGAGAGAGGGAGGGAGGGAAGGAGTGAGGGAGGGAGAGAGGGAAGGAGGGAGGGAGGGAGGAAGGGAGGGAAAGAAGAAGTGAGGGATGGGTGTAAATTCAGACTGTCCCTTGGTGACATTTCATGACTAATGTGTCAAGAACTTCTGGGGTTTTAAAACGTTTTGTATGGAATCCTCATTCGTAGTTCCAGCTCTTAGAGGAGAAAGCATCAGGAACTGCTTCTCTGAATGGAAGCGAGGCAAAACAGAAAGTAAACTTAAAGGAGCAAGCAAACAGGATACCTCTGTTTGCTTAAAATTCACTTAGAAATGCTTAGTAGGGCAAGGCGAGCTGTGGCTTCCTGGCTTCGTTTCTCCCGTTCTTGTTCTTCCATTGGCTGAGCATGGACTGTCCTCACCACCTGTCTATGGAATGCTTGGTCCTCAGCTGGCGCCTTTGAAGGTCACAGTCAGTCTTAGCTTTCTGCTTGCTCTGCTTCCTGCCCGTCCTGAAGTGAGCAGGCTCTGCCACGTGAGTGCGTTCAGCCTTGCCATGTGCCCAGAATCAACAGGTCCATGGCTGAACTGAACCTCTGAAATGGAGCTGGATGAAGTACTCTCTCCGTTGACGCTGTTTCTGTTATGGAGAGTGAGAGAGAATGGTCTCTAATATTTTATTTTATCCTTCCCAAGGCTTATCCTTATACAGGAGAGACTGATGCTATTTCCTGAGCACCTAGTCTAAGTACCCTTTGGATCTATTTGTCCTTTTCAAGTTGGTGAGTTCTCAAATGATGGTGGAGGAAGGGATGACTTTGTGGAGGAAGGAAAACTGGAGGGTGGCCACTGGAGAACTGCTGCAGTGCTGCTGGCGCGCTTGACAGGACACATCTGGCTTCTGATGAGCTCTGCCAGGTGACCGTCCTCCTGTGCCGCAGCACGTGTGCGGAGAGCTGCCAGGACTGTGTTTTGATGAACACGTATTTTCCTTGTGTGGAGGTAGAGCGGATTAAGGAACTGTCCTGCCAGATCTGTACCAGCTAATGCCAATTCCTAATAGTCTCGCTCCCCTTCGACGTTAGATCTGGCAGCAAGGCGATGCCTCTTCATGGCAACAAAGCCCATCAGCATCTAGAAATGAGGTGGGGGCGGGGCTTCTTGTAATTTCAGTGTGAAACACGCAGCATTCCCTAAGGAAGATTCCAGATGCAGCAGGAAGGAAGTGGCATTTATCAATGTCTGCTACATACAAGGTGATAGTTATAAAATATTTGGTCCTCCGAGAAAGACATTCGGAATCACACTCCCAAAATAAATTAACTCAGCAAGATAGAAATTTAAATACAGTGGAAGAACTCTGTAGGGGGTTTGATTGTCAGCCTCATTGGGCTAAGAGAATCCAGCCGTACTTTTTCTCTCCCTGTAGCCTTGCTTGTCTGGCCTGGACTCACTTTGTAGACCAGGCTGGTCTTGAACTCACAGTGATCTGCTGGCCTCTGCCTCCTGAGTGCTGGGATTACAGGCATGAGCCACAGCACCTGGCAAGCTCCCCTCTCTTAAATTGTTTCTCGTTATGTATTTGCTCACAGTAATCGAAAGGGTAACTAACAAAGGTCTCATGTCAGAAGCTTGGACTACCCTTTCTTTGTTAAGCTGCTTCCTTCCAGAACAGGATCAGGGAGAATTCCCAAAACAAATGTTTAGAATTATGCACGAGCTCCAGTTTTTTGCCCTCTCTGTGGCTGAAGTGGCTCCTCACCAGCCTTTTCTTTTTCCTCAAGAACAAGTTGTACCACCAGCTGAGCGGCCGTGCTCTTTCCTCCTTCCTTCTTTTCTGCTACCTCTGTAGGAGAAGAAAGAATTTTCTCCTAGAGAACAGACAGCTTTGCCACCATCTGGTCCCATTCCAGCATCATCAGATTTCAGCATGAAAAGCCTGAGCTCCCCAGGATTCCACTTACTGTAACACGCCATCCCACCACCACCACGTTAGAACTCTCAGTCGAGCCTCGGCCCAGGGGACACTGAGACATCTGGAGACCATGGCTGACGTGGTTTGGTAGTGTGGACCTTCTCTGTCAGGACCTTCTGTGTTCTTCATGGACTGAAGGGCTGGCTGAACAGGCAGACAGAGGGGACCCACCATGTTGTTAGCTGCTCGCGACTGCTTAGAATATCTTTCCTACAACCCTTACAAAACTCCAAATCTGGTCACATCTGCCAAGCCAGCAGCTGTGGTCCATCCTGGTCCAAGCTAGCAGCAGTGATAGAGGCAGCAGAGCATCAACTTGTCTTTCCTGGTTACCTTCAGCCAGGCGTTGGCACGAGGCTGTGTTACCAGCAAATGGGCATTTTTGTGCCATTTGTGAAAATTAACTCCCCTAATTAACTCAGCCGTACAAATGCACTCAGGATGAAGACATTAGAATGATTACCTAGGAAATTACTGCCTTGGTAGAGTCCCCTACGCCCCCTTGTGCCTTATAAATGTGCCAAGAACAAAATTGCCCCAATAACGTCGTCAGATTTCTGCGAGCAGGTAGCTGACGAATGAAATCATACTGCTGCATGCTGGTGACGTTAACCCCAATTTCAGCTCCCAGATTCTGCTCAGCATGGGGTGGCCGAGGCATCATCCTCTCCACACAGATGGGAGCACTGGTGGGGACCAGAATTGCTTCTGGGTGCGTAAGCAGGCACCATCTCAAGCACCAGGCTACACAGCAATTACGGCTTAATGGGTTCTGCATCAATTAGGATGGCCGGGGGGTACCCTAGAGGGAGGCACGGGAGGCCCACATACAGACATAAGAGGCTCTGGAATGCCACTATTTTACTATGCAGCCTACACATACAGCTTTATTATTATTATTTTTTTTATGACTCTGGTTATCCCCACACACGAGCCCCTCTTCCTGCCTTGGGACCTTTATAAGACTCTCTGAAACACCCTGTGAGCCAGCACTAGTCCTTATTAGTGGTTTCCAATACTTCTGGAAATTTCCATTATTTTACTCTATCAGACTGTATGAGCATGCTGCTCTTGAAACAAAAGGTTTTTCCTTCTATCTCTTCCCCAAACGTTGTTCTGCATTCTTTGTCAGGCCAGGCATGCATCGAAGGAGCCTGAAGATAAAGGGTCCAGTTCCAGTTCAGGCTATTGCGGACAGAGATAATGGTGTGTACTTACTGAAAACACCGGGGTGAGTTGAAATACACCGTTTAAATTGATAGTTTCCAACTGTGACGCACATTCAATTCACTTTTTAAAAATATTTTTGTCAATGTCTGGGCTTCGCTTCAAGCTATTTAAATGAGTGTTTCTGGGATGTGCAGTCAAAATGTCTCCAACATTTCCAGATGATTTTAATCTCAGTCAGGTTTCAGAATAATGAATTGATTTTGGTCACTGAGGTTGGAAGTGACAACTCCATCTTCATAGAGCAGGTGGATCTGACCACAACAAACAAAGTTAAGAGATAAATAGTATTCAGGAATTATAAATTGGTGGTAAATGCCAAGGAGAAAAACAAAGAGAGGGCATCCCTTGTGAAACCCTCAGTAGCAGCATTGCAGGGTGCCCGGGAAGGCCTGGGAGGTGTGTGACCCTTGCATAAAGCCTGGAGAAGGAGGGGCCTCCGAGCAGAGGAAACAGGCACCTGCCCGTACCAAGAGAAGAACAAAGGAGCGTGGAGCAGTGCTCTGAATGGAGGAAACAGCTTAAGACTGCTTCTTCCAGGAAACAAAGGCATCATCTCCTTTTTTGACCTCAGCCAAGGGATAATTGACAAAAGAACTTGGTCAGCCTGGAGGGAACTGAGCCTAGGAGTCCAGCTGTGGAGCCAGCCCTAGACTACAGAAGGCAGGACAGGATCAGGACCACCCACGGCTCTGAAGAGCAGCCCTTCAGTCAGCCCCTGGCCACCACCCAAAGGGTACTAGCAACTCACCCGTGGCCAGAGACCAGTGTCTCTTCTTGCTTCAGTCAGCACAAACATACATACACTATTGGTGACCCAGGCCTCTCGTAAAAGGAGCAGGAAGCAATTCTCAAGGATTGGTTAGGATCTGTGCGTTGCTTGTTCGGTGGCAAAGAGGACGTGTTCAGGGTCGCCATGAGGACTGTTTCTCTTTAGTCACAGAGAGCCCTTGGTTCAGAATGAGCTGATGCATAGAAAGAGTTTGAGTGTAAATTTGGCTTGTGCGGTTTTCTCTGTTACGGGTGAGTGTGGGTGCTGTGTTCTATGAACAGTGATGTGTCTGTGCTAACTGTGGCTTCTGTCTCAGTTCCACTGGGCGAGTACGTTTTTCATGGAGAGAAATAGACAAGGGGTGTGATGGAGGTGGGAAAGAGGAGGCAGGCCCCTGGGCATCCTGTGCGCCGAGGGCTGAGACATCTTGTGCATGTATTTCTCTCTGCATTTTATTCCCCTTCCAATAACAATCAGAAACAGATCAATAATATTTAGGAGATGTTCTAAGAGGTTAAAGTAGGGCTCCTCGTTTTTACGATCTTTATAGAAGCCGGATATTAAGCAAAGTTTTTTACTTTCCATCCTTAGGAAGAGATGAACACCTCTTAGACCAGCTCTGTTTCCCATGCATTTCGTTAAAGTTTGTTTTTATTTTTCACTTACATTTATGATTGTAAATCCCTCTGTGTGTTTGCCATGTGTGTGAAGGTGCCCTCGGAGGCCAGAAATGGACATTGGGTCCCCTGGAGATAGAGGTACAAGTGGGTGTGAACTGCTGCCCGGAGTGGGTTCTGGGCACTGACCTTGAGTCTCTGTACTAGCAGATACTCATAACTACTGAGCCACCTCTAGCTAGTCCCATGCCCCTCATAGGTCTTAAGACCCATTCACCGTGCAGCCGTCCTGCAGACACCTGCCTGTGTTTGAGATTTCTGGTCTGTGTCCATCTCCAGTCCCGAGAGATGTGCTCCTCAGAAGGACTCACTCGCAGCCTCTGGTCCCCGGCAGATCTTCATTCTTCTCCCAAACGTCTTACTCACTGGATCAGAGAGCTCAACACATGCTTTTGCTTTTTCCAAAGCTGGTGTCAGGTGTGTTGGGCTCCAGCCCCTCCTTGCTCCCGAGGCTGTCCATTTGAAACAAAACTTGAGACTTCAGCTGACATTGATACAGTTGTCTCTCAGATCTTTTTTTTTTTTTTAGCCCCAGAAACACCCCAGGGACATAAATGATAAGTGGGAACCATTTGGGAACGCATAAGTAGAAGGGAAAGTGGGTACTTGGTACAAGTCTCAGACAGGGGACCAGAAATCGAGTATTGGACGGATGCCAGCTCTCCAATTCTTGCTTCGGGCCTCTCCTGACTTGGGGCCCTGGTTTGCTCTTCTGTATACATCACCAGAAACCACCCCACACGGAGGAAGTAGATAAGCATGGGTTTGTAGGAAGTGGGGGTCTGATGCGGGAGGGAGGGGGAAGGTAAGCATGGCCTTTCCGCCGGGCTTTCTGGGAGGACTTTGTTCAGGACCTTTTCTGACTTGTAACACATCCTCGCCATGAAAAGAAGTCCCCGGTGCAGATATTTCTCGTTCAAATTTTCCTTTGCTTGTCCATGCTTTTTTTTTTTTTTTTTTTTTTTTTTTCTGTAGGATAAAATATCCCTTTCAAATCTCTCCCATGTGAGTGGTTGTGTACCATAATGTAAATAAAACACTCAACTAGCATCTCACAGTCCTAATTTTGAATGTGCTCAGTGTGGCCAAAAGGCCCCAGAGGCATCCATCTGTCCCATGCCGGGCCAGGGAGGAAAGGGTGGGTCAGCATTAGGTGGGATGCTTGTTATGTCGTTTGGGACTGCAAACTTTATTTCCTTTACACAGCTGGTTCTCAGAGCCAGGCCACATCTGATATGAATGCAAAAAGCAGAGGCTTGCGGACCAGGCTCTGCAGCTAGCTTAGTGCTTCTCTTGCCTCTTAGGACCGTGCCTCAGTCAGGGTTTCTCTGCTGTGATAAAATACCATGACCAAGTCAATTTGGGGAGGAAAGGGCTTATCTCGTCTTAGAACTTGTAGTATGCCATTCAGAGACGTCAGGGCAGTGCCTCAGGGCCGGGATCTGGTAAGGCAGGAACTGACCCAGAGGCACGGAGAACCGCTGCTCACTGACTTGTTCCCCGTGGCCTGCTCAGCCTGCTTTCTTATGTTGTCCAGGGTTACCCGCCTGTGGGTCGGCTCACCCGCAATAGGCTGGGCCCTCCCACAACAGTAACAAAACTGCCCGACCACCTGCCTGTGGGTTGGCTCACCTGCAATAGGCTGGGCCCTCCCACAGCAGTAACAAAACCGCCCGACAGGCTTATCTATGGGCAGGTCTTATGAAGGCGTTTTCTCAGCCGAAGTTTCCTCTTCTCACGTTCTCTACCTTACGTCACGTTGGCATAAAAAGTAGCTGGAACAGGATGCTTCTAGATTGCCCTCCAGGAAGGAGACACCGCCCGGTGCATTTTACAACGAGCCCCATTTTATATTGAGGCTCAGGGAAATAATTTAATGAAATTCACATTTGTAGATTTAAATTTGGACATTGCCCTTCCTGTTTTCTACCTGATGGAAAAAGAATGACTCGAGTAATTCCTAATAAAAGAAAAGATCTAGGGTAGCCTGGGTGACCTCTCTGGGGTAGCCTGGGTGACCTCTCCTCTCCTGGGCCTTGCACTCCCACTCAGCACCCTGCATTCTTGAAGAGAAGCTGTGACGTGGGCCACAGAGCCCCTGCTTGGGAGCCCAGAGTATGATTTCCTCAAGTGTGGCATTGACCTCTGAGTGACTTGGACAAGTTTCTTCATCTCCAGGCCTCAGTGTTATCACATATGCATGTGAGGTGAGCTCCTGTGACCTCTGGACACCACTTCCAACTCCAGCAAACAGCCCTGTGACGTTGGGGCTCCCCAGCCCTCTGAAACACCAAGGTGAGTAACCGCACCAGGGCTGCTCTTCTGGTGTTAGCTGAGCTAAAATATATATATATATATATATATATATATTAGTGGAAATGAAAATAATTGATTAAGATGTTGCCTTTATCCTTCTGGCCTCTTGCCTCCCTCTCTGTTCCTGCTGTGGACTCCGCGTCAGTGACTAGGCATTGATTGGGCACTGCTCTCCTCACCCTTCAGAGAGGTTGGGTCTGAAGAGCACAGGAGCGAAAGCCAGGCAAGCCAGGTCCTGCCCCCTGCCGGGACTAACTAGCACTGCAGCCTTGGGCTTGGGCTGGTCCCTCTAAGGGTCTCCATTTCCTCACCTATTAATCGGGGTGTCTGAACCAGATGCTCTCTGCGGTCCTCAGTCCTTTCATCCTATGGAGTCCAAGCAATGACATCTCCCCGGGAGAGGAAAAGCTGGGTGGAAATCTTGTGCCGTGCCACTGCAAATGGCACACAATTAACTACGGAATTCCAGCAACCGGCTTCCTTCCCTGCTCCCTGGCCCCTGCCTGCCTGCACTAATGGCATCTCCACAGCCTTCTGATTAGAGCATGTCAGTCTCAGACTAGCTGGCATCTTCCCATTGGTGTCAAAGGGCACGAATGGTCTCTATCCTAGGTCTTTTCTGTAAGATGGGTCTTCTGCCCTTACCTTTCCTCCCCATCTGCAAAGCCAGTCCTGGAAGCATTATCTTTTGTGTGCCTGTCTTCCAGTTTTAGCTCCCTTTGAGATGCCCGATCGATGAGTTTCTATAGTAAGGGAGCAGCTTATATCATCTGAGAAAGACTGAAGTTTAAGAAGAAAAACAGAAAGATACTATTTCTGGTTAGTTACAGCACTGTTCAGTCCTGAGAGCAGAGACTCTGCTGAGATGGGTGTGTTCAGGGTGCTGTGGCCATAGACCTGAGAGCAGGCTCTGGAAACAGCTACAGTGCCAGAATATGTTTTCACTGCCTGGTCAGCCATGTAGCAAAGACGAACCAACTTTATCTCTGATTTTTTTTCTCTGCAAAGTGGGGCTAATAAATGATATGAATAACCCTGTCACATCAAATGAAATTAGGCATCTGAATCAGTTTAATCAATCTAGTGTTCGATACAGGAGCCCTCAGCATTAAAATTATGTTTCGTGTTGTTTTCTGCTAACCAGTATCTGCTGTGTGCTCCTCAACAGGTCAAATCGTGTTCTGTTTTCTCTTTCTGGAGTTTGGTGGCCATCCACACCCCCTCACATCAATTCCTGGGAAGCACTGGCCCCCTGGGCTCCTTCATCAAAACTTCCAGGAGACCCCACTGTTTCTGAATGATGGTGTGCTGGCTAGTTTTCTGCCAACTTGATATAAGCTGAAGTTATCTGAGGGGTACTCAATTGAGAAGATGCTTCCCTGAGATTAGACCGTAGGCAAGCCTGTAGGGCATTTTCTTAATTAGCGATGGATGGGGGGCGGCCTTACCCATTGTGGGTTGGACCACTCATGGGCCGGTGCTTCCGGGTTCTGTAAGCAACAGGTTGAGTGAGCCATAGGGAGCAAGGCAGTAAGCAACACCCCACCATGGCCTCTGCCTCAGCTCCTGCCTCCATGTTCCTGCTCTGTTTGAGGTCCTCTACAGTGATGTGGATGTGTAAGCCACACAAACCTTTCCCTCCTCGCCTTGCTTTTGATTGTGGTGTTTCATCACAGCAACAGTCACCCTGACTAAGTCAGATAGCTTAGGAAAGTGCTGTTTCTCCTCTCAGCCTTGGGCTGCTGCCGCCTCCTGACCTAATAACCTGGCCAACCAGCCCCTTTGCTAGCAGAAGACACTGCCCTCACTCAGAATGCCACTGCTCACCTGAAGCTTAAGATTTGCCCTCATTAGAAACACTGCAGTTCACTCAGATGGGGAGTCAGGTTTCCTCTGTGTAACTCCTCAAACTGAGGGTTGTGCTGTGCTAATTTTTACTCACCAGGTTTCTCTTCCCGTTCCCTTCCTTCAATGCTAGCATGGGAGCAGTGCAGCGTATGGAGGAGAAACCAAGACTCTCTGCAGACACTGGCGGGGCTGAGGGAGGGGTAATTTGTTTAATGCCTCTTATCGATTGATGCGTTCAAGGCAAGCCCAAGAAGTCACTGTGACATCTTTATGGAAATTCAAAATTAAATGGAGCTATGACAAGAAGCCCATCAGCTAAAAGGTGATGGCTCCTCCCCTCCCCTCCCCTCCCCTCCCCTCTCTTCCCGTTCCCTTCCTTCAATGCTGGTATGATTGAAGGAAGGGAACGGGAAGAGAAACCTGGTGAGTAAAAATTAGC
>OU015747.1:144167339-144186032 GCA_907169655.1 Acomys percivali
GTGTGTGTATATGTGCTGCATGTATATGTGTTTATGCATGTGTGTATAGGTGTGTATGTCTATGTGTGTGCACAGGCACGTATAATATACAAACAGCACTAACATAATCCTTTACTGTGCTGAGCAAGGACAGCAGACAAAAAGAGTTTAAAGAGTTTCTTTGGAGAGAGCATGAGTACCCAGTGGTAAGAGACTGCTTCTGTACAGTGATCTCTGACAATGCTGTCTGTGGTGAATGGCATAGTTAAATCTTTCCTTACCCCAGCACATGTTCTTTTCACCTGTTTTTATTTTTTCCATGATTCACTGTCTTCTAGGGTTCCCACCCTTATACTAACCCACTCTATGTTTGTGATTGATTAGTGTATACCAGAAATCAAGCTCGTGGAGGAAGTCAGATCTGGGAACTGTTCTTAGAAGGCTAGCCTCTGAGCAAGAGAACAATGCTGCACATCCTGAAGAGGCCATAGTTAGAGTTGCTCACTCTATAAGCACGGTGGCTAAGCATGCTATCGGGAACTTTCAGACCAGGTCATGTGTGGGCAGCTGGTGCCCAGAGCCCTGCTGCACGTCAGTGCGCACTCGCCTTTTCCGTCTCACAGTGTGGATCATCCTGTGCTTCACCGCTCGCCACCTGACCTCTTGTCATGTCAGCGGAGAGCTGGAAACTGGAGCTGACACTGCAATCAGAGGAACCTCTGCTGGTGTAGGCCTACCTCCCGCTCCTCACCTCTTCCTGCACTTGCTTCTGGGACTGCTAATAGCTTGTATTACAGAGTCCCCAGGGCTGTGTCCAAGTTTAGACTCTTCAGAAGAGGAAACAAGGTTTAAATGTGCGAGGATCTGGGTGGCCGCGGTGTGACAGTCCTGGAGGTACATGAGTGAAATGGCCAGATGGAAGGGCTTTAGGATGTGGTAGGACAAGAATGGCTCTCCTGAAAAGATGTCATTTGATCTGTTCCTATTTCTCACATCAATTTCCTTCTGCTCGGTCCAGTTAACCCTGGCTTCCTGGGGTTCCATCTCAGCCAGCCCTCCAGCAATGGCTCTGTTTGGCATCTTCCAGAAGGATGCTTCTCCCAGATGGTGGCACGGTTTTCAGGTGAGAACACCCCACTCGTTGCACCAAACATAACTCTCTGCTTGTTCACTCAGTGAGTCCAGTGCCAACCCCTGTGTGAAAGCAGAGCTGGTGGCCTGTAACCTAAAGCCACAGCCAGTGAAGGTAAGCGACAGTCTGGGCCACAGGCCAATGGGGAGATTGGCATTTAGATGGTTTTGTCTGGTAATTGAGACCACTCATTGCATTCTTTGGAGGACACTTTTTTTTTTAATCCTGTTTGTTTTGTCTTTCTGCATGTATCTTAATGATTGTGGGCAACACATACATAAAGAAAACTCACCATTGTTGGGGTTCTGGGATTATTTTTAAGCTCAGTTGGTCTCTATCCTAGCCTAGCTCTGTTTGACTATTTGGAGCAGCTGTAGAACACGTTCCAAGCACAGGGCGAGGGGTTTGCTGCCAAGCGGCTCCAGAGGCCTCAGCAAACCACAATCACTGAAGATGTTTCCCAGAAGGCTTTAGGAGTACAAATCTCTTTAATTAAAATGGGAAAAGCCATCATGAATGAAGTGAGAGGAAGTTGGGTGAGAGGGGAGGGGCCAGGGAATGAAGAGAAGAAATAAATATTTCACAAGTGTTTTCAAACACTGGCTGTCCAACACCCAGTGGAAAACGCCACTTGATGGATGATATTTTGGGTTGGAAAAGTGAGGCTAATTCAATGTAATGAGAGGTGAATGGGACTTCAGGCCCTTATCCATCCACAGGAGACCCCTTACAAAGAGCCTGCTCTTGCAGTCATTAATTTTTTATGAAGTTTAATAGGCCTGAGCCTAGAGACCTTCTGTGGTGTTGATTAGCTTCATATTTCTCTCATTAATGTAGAATCTGATTAGCTTGTAAAAAAAAAAAAAAAAAAAAAAGCATTTCATCTCGGGTCCAGGCGTGGCAGCTACATTGTTCCATGTTAGGAATTGTGGTTTGATTCACTCAAGGGAAGACATATCCTGTGGTTTGAATGCTATGGCCTTGCTGCCGCAAGAGGAGAGGTCGCAGGAGACCAGCTGTTGCTGGAGTCTGGGGACTGTGAGGGGGAACTCTCAGCAGCTGGGCTGCGGCAACCTGATTGGAGGACAGCAGAGCCAATACATGGCAAAGATGACGGAGCAAGCACCAGCCAGAGTACCAGTCAGGGCTGGCTGAGAGGAGCCGAAACACTGCATGCTATGAACTAAGGGGCATTTTTTATAAAGATGAGCTCTTATGTCACCATTCAAGCTGGCAAAGCTGTCAGCTTTGATGTCAGCTCCGAAGCTGCTTCAGGCCAGCCAGACTAGCAGACAGGAAAGAAAGCTGGTTGTGGATCAGAGAAGAAAGAAGCTGGGCCCCTCAGAGCAAGTGCGAACCCACAGCAACAGCCTCTTCTATTTCTTACTACTGCCAACCTCAGCGGCACAGCTGGCCAGGGAGGAGCTGTTGTCTCCCTTCACCATAGAGGTGTCCTTATGCTTCACGCTAAAGCTGACGAAGAAGATCTGTGGCTCCTCAGAGATCCAAAGGCCTAGAGCTAGGTGGGCCAGGGGATCAGAGCAATGTGGAGAGGCCACCACAGCTAGGGGTTACTGCAGTGAAGGGGCCACCGCCTTGGCTCTGGCACCTTGATTAGATAACAAAAACAGCTGCTCTCTTCTTCCTCCCAACCCTCTGCTTTCATTTCTTGAACATCACACTAATCAAGAGATATACAGGGAAGTGGATTCTGGGAAGTGGCCCAGAGTAGCTTGCTTGGCACAACACGCAGCCAGTCCTGGGTAGAAAAATCAACTAACTGTAAATTGCATGATAGCTGTGGTGCCTGTGACATTCAGGCTGCGGACTTATGAGAAGGTGGTTCACGAGGATTGAGGAGAATTTAAGCTGAGTTTTCTCTTCTGTCAATCAAGCTTATGAGGCCCCCACAACTGTGCAGGGCCTGAGAACTTTAGCTCAAAACAACAAAAATAGCAACAGCAAAAGGCATCATAGACCATCAGTATTTTTGTCTCCGTTATCTTCCAAACCCATCTTATTTATCCCCTGCACTTCACCTTCCATCCTGAGGAGAGCCTCATGAGGAAGCGGGATGTTTGGTCATGCCAGCCTCCCATCAGCCTATCCACTGTCCTTGCGAGTGAGTGCTTGCCTTCTGTCCCTTTAGGCCTGCTCTCCCCAGCCCCACGCCCTGGCTCTCTGTCTAGGCCTGCTCTCTGCTGAGCCAGCCCCAAGCCCTGGCTCTCCCTTTTGCATACTGAGATCAAGGCCCCAGCAGGTTTCCTTGTTCCCTTTGCTTCATTAGCTCTTCACTGGCTGCTTGATCTTTGCCACGCGCTTACAAACAGGCTATTACTATCTCTCCAAGCAGAATGAAACCTTCTTTGCTCTGGACTCTGCCTGTGAGGGATACTAAGAACATTCATTCAACATTACAGTCTTCTAACTGTGGGATTGATTGACAGGATACTCCTGGTGAAATTCAGCATTCTTTTGTTCTTTGATTTTTCTAAAAATTGACAGGTTGATCTAGTTGGTGCCTGATCCCTCACTGAGACTAGATGAAGTGGAGTTCTTTTTCACCAGGCAGCATGTGTTATCTATTTGTATCTTTTTTTTTTTTTTTTTTTTTTTTTTTTGTAACGCTGGCAACTGCTGATATTCAAAGTCAGATGCATGGATTCTTTGGAGGAAAGATGGAAGGAAACCCATAGATTAGAAGAGATTTAAAAAGCACAGTGTTTTTAAGCAGGCAAGGCTGATGAATAGTGGCTGGAGATATATGCCTGATAAAATTATAAACACAAGGGTGATTAATTAAAATATAAGGACAGTGCATTTGAAGTAGGAAGAGACAGAGAGGCTGTGGGGTGATAATACAGCATTCATTCATGTTTTAAGAACCTACTAAGTTTTTGGAAGGTGGCTTTCATGTCTCTTATACGTATATATGTATGTATGTATGTATGTATGTATGTATATATACATGTGGATATATATGTGTGTCTGTGTGTGTGTGTGTGTGTGTGTGTGTGTGTGTGTGTGTGTGATTTTAGAGTAAACAGCCTCTACTAGCATGATGCTTGTCAAGCCAAATCTGACCAGCCCTTCACACTCCCAAGCCTGCTGCTCAGTTGCTGGGCCTGTTTGTAAATCAACTTCTTCACCTGTTGAACCTGCTCTCCTCTCTCAGCTTCCTGTCAACCACGCAGCTCATGGCACAGTGGTTCAGAGCTTTTCATGTAGGTCACTACCCGACTAATGCTGCTACCTCATAACTCTGTTATGTCCCTCTGGGATCACCGTCTCCTCCGTGTCCTTATCAGCTTGGACACTATGTGGCCTCAGCCCTCGGCCTCTTCACCTCGATGCTATTCCACAGGGCAGTGGCTGTAAATGGGACCTGTCTGCTGACAGGCCCTGCAAGTGTCGGCCTTCAGGACGGACATTAGGCTAGACTATCCAAACGCCTGCCTGCCAAACAACAGCCTTACCTGCTAGTAGAATCTGAGATTACAAAACAGAATTCTTATTCTTCAAGAAACCAGTCAAAGCTATTTCTTTCATGCCCTAATAATGACGCCTTCACATCTGCAGTTACTCGGCAGAACCTCTTAGCATCATGAAGGACTATATCTCACTCTCTCATCCGTCCTCTGATCCAAAAGCACATCTTGCTGGCACTGACTTCAAGAAGTGTTGACCAAGAACCTGCTTCTCATCCGCTACACCCTAAAGTGAGAGCAAGGCCACCTCTCTCACCCACATCAGTTAACATTGTTTATTTCTGTTCTCCCCGTGCCCTGCACACAGGCTACTCTCAGGACCGTGGCCAAAACAAGCCTCTAAAAAAAACCATCAACGCATGTCTTCCCACTTCGCTTTCCACCTGTGGCGCAGGAGGAGCACCTTCTTCTCCATGTCACTTGGTCACCCCTACCTTGCATGTGTGGAGCATCACCTGCTGACACCTCTTGAACAGGCTGCCCAGCACACTCCCAGCTGGGGACACAGGTGACTCTCTGCTCTTCTGCTAGAAGGACTCTTTTCCGGATGTCCACGTGTTCCTTCATAACTTAACACTTTGAGTGCCAGTCCTGTCGGCGAGATGCTCCACAGCTTCCTGTGGTTCTGCTGAGCCTCTACAGCTGCCTCTGCTGCTCCCATATTTTTCAATTGCCTGCTCACGTATGGCGTCACTAATTAGTGCGCTGAGGGTCTGACATCTGTCATTCGAGTGGAAGCAGGTCTACTGCGCCTTTTGCTGTCCAGTACATTCCCAGCGTGATGCGTGGTACTGAGGAAGCAGCCTGCTCACCACAAATTTCATTCTTCCTTTCTTCTTCTGACTGCTTTTATCATAGATTTCTAAAAACAGAAAAAATAGACGCTATCCATCTACACAGACGTAACCCACATGTTGTTTCTGTAATGGTTTGGTCTGTGATCTTTCAGCTTGCTCTTTCTGTAAGACAAGCAGCACACATCTAACAAGCACTGAACCCGTGTGTGTTCCTGCAGAAGTGTGTCTAAGAAGGTAAATTGGGCATTATGATTGGAGGCTGCGTTTCCCACCCTCAGGGCTCATACTAACATACTCTGAGTGAACAATGTCATTTAATTGCTAGTTACTCTTTTTCATCGTTTTCCCTTTGACAGGTGTGTAGTCCTGGCTAGCCTCAGACTCATGGACGACCCTCTTGTCTTCCTCCCTGGTCATATGCCACTACAGTTAGCTCCCTGATGACCTTTATTCCGTGTGACTTGTCTTTTAATTTGAACATTCTATTCTAGTTTATTACTTGTTATCCTGTTTACCGAGCTCATCATAGTGGACTGTGATCAATATAAAATATATATTTTGGGCTTATAATAAGTATGCTGAATTCTGTAGAGAACAGGGAAAAGGAAACTGTGTGCCAGAGAAACAAAATGCATGTTTGCAAGGAAACTGTTCTGTTTCCTGTCCTTGTTCTTCAGCTCAGGAACAATTATGCCTCTATTTCATGTCCTTCAATGATGTTTTTATCTTCCTTCACGATCTCTTTTTATCTAAATATAATCTTTAGCCTAATTTTTTTTTGTTCACTTTCAATGGGTGCAGTGAGTTTAACAGGAGGATTACCCATGCGCCTACCTCCTGTGCTCTAAAGATCACAAAGGGCCCCATCTACAGCCCATGGCTCACATGGGATGCCTACGCAAGATGGCGAGTTAGCCTCTCTGCCTTATTTTGGGTTTAGTTTCAAATTAAATTTATATTCTGATTCATGTTTTTGTTATCGGTTTCTTAAACCAGATACTTAAAAGGTTAACTGCAATAGGGATAAAACAGCTCAAAGCAAAAAACGTGGAGCATTTGCTGCTGTAAGGTAGGAAGGGGAGGATTTCTCTGTTCGTTTTTCATCCTTAAGCTCAGAGGAACAGAAGAGCTGCAGCTGGGACCCAGACCCTGATGCATGGCTCTTTAATCTGTTCCTGATTCTGCATTTACTCGGTGTCTCTGGAAGGCATACACAGTTTGCTATAATGAATGACCCCAGCAATTTCAGCTAATGGCCAGAATTGAAACCTTTGATAATCCCAGGTGAATAATGTTGTCTCAACAGACTGAAGGAGTCTTTTACCTGCCTGACACAATGATAGATGTAATTAGTTAACACGGACAGTCAGGGGTTTTAGTGGAGGCATTAGCAGAGATGGCTAGGGTCATTCTTAATTATGCAAATTCTCTGTCTTCTTCAGACAGAATACAAAAAAATAAAAAGAGTAAACACAGCTGGACAAAAAGATTTCAGGGAAAGTGGAAGCAGGAAAACTCACCAGAGGAGTAATTACGCATTCCTCAGGCAGGTTAGGAGCAAAAGCCTCCCCTGTGCTTGTAACCACACCAGACAGCTCAAATGTCTGCCAAGAATGCTTGTATTTAGACATGTCACCTTGAACAGACATGACTGAAAAGAGAGTGAATGTGGGTAGATTTAAGCAGTTCCTGAATAGCAGGCTTTCCTTCTAGGAAGGACCAACACATGGTGTTTCATCTTCGAGACGGAGGAGCTACCGTACCATTGGCTCAGCCAAGGGATGGAAGGGAAGGGAAGAGAGACGGGGAGGGAGGGAGGGAGGGAGGGAGAGACAGAGACACACAGACACACAGACACACAGACACACAGACACACACAGACAGAAAGAGAGAGAGAGACAGTGACAGAGAGAGACAGAGACACAGAGACAGACGGAGACACAGAGACAGAGAGACAGACAGAGAGAAAGAGGGAGGGAGGGAGGGAGGGAGGGAGGGAGGGAGGGAGGGAGAGACAGAGAGAGACATAGACACAGACACACAGATGCACACAGACAGAGAGAGACACAGAGACAGAGACAGAGAGAGACACACACAGACACAGACACAGAGAGAGAGACAGAGACACAGAGACAGACAGAGACACAAAGACAAACAGAGAGAGAGACTTTAACTCTAAATATGTAGTCACCTCTGAACTTAACGTCCTTTGACTTTTCTGCCATTCTAATTTAAAATCTTACGTGTTTCATTTCTGCTTCTCAGCAGATAGCCCCAGACTGTGTCAGATCTAAGGGAAGGTGCGTAATTCGACATGTCATTAAAAACAAAGGGCTCTTTGCATCAGATGTGTTTGTGTTACTTGTAAGGCTTTGACACATCAATGGTTATCACCTGTGGTTGAGTAAAATCTTGGCATGAAATCAATTTGATGTGCAACACTACGCAGCTTTCTTTAATGTCTCTGAATAAGAGGAGACAGGGCTTATATTCGTGAGTTGTGGCAAAGGAGTGACCCGGGCCATCACTTCCCTGACAAGGACCCAGCTGGTCCTCTTAGTTGAGAGAAGCAAATGTGTGTGCTGCAACTCTTGCTGGTTGGCTAGGAAAGTTGTTGGCGTTCATCTAGGACAATGGCTCACGCCAATTCCCTGGCTGGCAGGTGGGCAGTGGTGCTCAGCCTCCACTTCTTAACCGCCTTTTCTATACTTTTTGTCCCTTCTAAATCAGGAAGGAAATATTTTGCATTATTAGAGACTTCACAACCAAGACAACAATGTATTTATTTATGTTTGTGCTCTTGTGTGCGTGTGTAGGCATTTGAACACATGTGCATATACATATGGAGAGCAAAGGTAGTTGAGTGCTGTTCGTCTTGATTACTCTATACTTTAGTTTTTGGGGTAGATGCTCTCATCGGTCCAGATCTCACCAGTTCAGGTAGGTTGTTTGGCCAGCACTCCCCAGGCTCCTCCCCAACACTCGAGTCATAGACGCATGCTGCCGTACTCAGTTTTTCATATGGGTGCCGGGAAACTTGTCTTCCTGCGTATGCAGGGAGCACTTTACACACGGAAACATCCCCATCCTAAAAATACAATTTTAAAAGACAGAAGTGAATGCACGTTGGGTCTCTGGGAGGCTGCGAGACAGTGTCGGAGGAGCAATAGTCTTGAGAGTTTGCGTCCCTGGGTTTCAGGCCTGGCTCCATCTTGTTTTTCTAGCTCTGTGGCCTCATAGAAATCACTACATCCTCTGAGAGATTATGAGCCTATTTGGCATTAACTGTGGCAGAGTCTCACATTCTTAGATCCCAAAGCAGATTTTCAGAGTGCTTATAAAAAGTGGGGAAAAAAAAAGTTACATTAGAGACTGGACAAATCTGTACCGTGTCTTCTTGGCCTTTGGAAAGTAGAGCCTGACATCCTGTATATTTCATCCAGATGTGAATGTGCCAGTGGTCACGTTAGAGTTATACCATCGTGCTCCGCTTTTGCATTCACTGAAATAATAAATGAGACTAGAGTAAGGGTGAGCACACGTCCTGCTTAGCACCCAGGGAGCCTGCTCCAGGGTTTGTAACTTCAGCGACTCGACTGTGCGGCTTTCTTTACACCAGCTCTTCTCTGGATACAGGGTTTGTCCTGAGTCCTCAAGAGTCTGGATGAACCATGTCTTTTGTATAATTTCTCATGACGGCTTCCTCCTGTCTGTCTCACCTCCACATGACAGGAAGCCCTTTTGCCAACCTAAGAAGAGCTACAGGTTTCCCCATTTCTTTGGGTCTTCATTTCCAAAAGTGTCAGTTATATGGGATTTGTTGTTTTTTTTTTTTTTTTTAGAGCCTTAGATTTTTCTCTTATTAACCTGTCTTCTGCTGCCTAAGTCTCTACCTTCAACCTAATGTCAGGTTAGGAAAGGAATGGGGTGTCACCACCATCCGATTCTGAGACATTTTCGTCACTCTATAAGGTACCCGTTGCTGGTGACTCCCCACCCTTCATCTCCATGGTCCCTAACAAAGACCAGTTGCATCTATAGATTTGTTTTTAGACATTCCCCATGTGCCATTTGTGATTGGTTTCTTTCACTCAGCATCTATGTGGTGCATGGGGCTGCCTGTTATTCTGTTTTCAAGTGTAACACTATTCTGTTGCACTGATAAACACACTTTTGTATCTGTCAGTGGGCGTTTAGATGTTCACTCCTCTTTTGTTTTTTGCTTGGGAGGCATTTGTAAAGGACAGATGGCAATTCTGTATTTATGTTAGAATTCACCGGTGACCCAGGCCCACATAGCTCTACACTGTGGACACTTGCACACCCTAGAATCTGCATTGTCACCTAGGAGGCTAATGGGGCTGCATACCCTCCATTCTACCCCTGTCATCTGAGTGAGATGCACAGTGTGGGAGAAGCTTTGGTTTAATGTTTAGAGGTGACAGCTAGAGTTAATCTAGAATGTTCTTTCTATCAGATGGTAGGAGTCTAGGGACAGTCTCCTTAGGTCAAGCCCTCTTGCATATGTTCCTTTAGCCTCATAGTGTCTGAAAACAATCAGACTAACATACTTGGACACGGACTTCTTGTGAACACCACACGTTTCTCTGGTAAGCTCTGGTGCAGAAGAGCCAGAGATCTCTGCCAGGTTTCTTCTGATATATCTCTGACTCCTGTGAGAGCACCTGGCACATCACACATGTGATGTGTGTTAGTATTTATTGAATTAGTAAACGGCCATCCCTTACATGTCAGACACCGCAGTACACTCAGTTCATTGTACAGATAATGTTTCTCACAAAACTTCCTTTAAACAAGCTTAAGCAAAAAGATGGCATATATCATAAAAAAGTATAGATGTTTTGAAAGGAGCTTTATTACATAGTCAGTAGGTCTGTGAGTCCCTCTGTCTCTTTCAGCTCTTCTCTTACCCTGAATTTTGTGAATCTACCATCTCCAGTTCCCACAATTGACCAATTTCCCTGTATTCAGGGCCCAACAATGTTCTCAACAATAAACAAGCAAACAAAAAACCCAAACCGATATTAGAATTCACCATTGAAGAGTTAAGATAGATCAGCAAGCATAATCTGAATTCTGATTCCCAAGTGGGAGAATTATATTTGCCCAGTTAGGTTGCTACTCTCGCCCGAATCACCTTCAGCTTTGGTCAAGGTCATGTGACCTCTGTGTCACAGCACGGCTGCCCTGCCCAGTCTAACCATGCGAATGAAAACTAGGGAGGTACTGAATCCAAAAAGCGCTGCCTTCTTTATGTCTCTTCATCAGCTTAACTAGAACTTTTTTGGTAAGCTATTTGGTACTATATGTACACTATGGGCCCAGTGCTATGATATGAGCACAGGGTAACACAAACACTGAGACCTCCCTTTTATTCCGTGGAGACAGTGTTCAGTTGAAAGGTTGGACCCTGACTGTAGGGAACAACCTACAGCTTGCTGCACACGGCATTCAATGGTGTGTGGAGTGGATGGCAGCTGTTAGTATGTTACGCTACCAACACTGTAGACAGAGGCAGTTTTCAGTCAGTCCCTATCCCCGGAATTTCCTGTGGATCTTGTCCTTCCTGTCACAAGCCACCCTGGCATGCTTTTATTTCCACCATGGGGCCACACAGCCGTGCAGCCTCTGCAGTGAATGTCTGTTGTGTGAGAATATGGTGACTCTCAATTTACCTGGAGATCTAAGATCGGAAATACTTCCAGCCATTCTGAAGAATCTTCTGGTTAACACAGCACACACAGAACCTCCTACCTGCTGTTTTCTTTTCCTCTACTGCTTTGTGGGTCCTCTGAGTTTCCACACAGTTTGGTTTTGACATGTCAGTTGGGAAAGCATGTGTTTCCATACATCATGTAATCTATTGCCATATGTTTTCTCAAGTCTTTTTTTTTTTTTCTTCCAAAACAGAATGTAACCAGCCCCAAACCTTCAACTGTCTTGTGGAGTTTACAAGAGGCAGTGTGAGGAGAGGCCTGACTCTGTGCCTTGGTCCTCTCCTGGTTGGTACTATTTGTGTCTGAGCAATATAGAAAAAGGCAGATTAATAATGGACAGCCCTCCCTCCACTGTTGTGGGGAGAGCACTCTGACATGAACCCTGGTGCCCCAATTTAGTCACTTCCTCTTGGTGGGGAGGCCTGGCGGTGGCACACAGAGGAAGGGGAAGCAGGCTATCCAGATGAGCCCTGATAGGCTGTGGTCATATGGTGGGAAAGGAGGTCCCCTTATGTCAGAGGTCTAAGGTAGGGATAGGGTAAAAGAGGAAGGAAGGGTGGGAACAGGGGAAGATACAAGCTAGGGGATAACAATCAGGATATAATCTGAATAAATTAAAATTTTTTAAAAACAGGAAATAACAGGTTAACAAGCATTAAGTTATTGAAAACCTTTTGCTAACTTAGTTTTTTAAACTCAAAAACATCTCTCATAGGAAATAACATTTCTGTAATACTGTGGCTATTATATATGTGTGTGTGTGTGTGTGTGTGTGTGTGTGTGTGTGTGTGTGTGTGTGTATGAACTATTTAACAGTAAGGGTAGATGATATTTAAATGGTGCAGACATGACAGTTTTAGAATAAACTACAAGCAGAAGAACCGTTTGAGAGGGCAGTATAGGAGATAAGACTGTGAGGCAAACTGTGAGGAACCAGTTTGGGTTCGGGACTCTCTGTGGAATTCACTCTACTGTCCACAGCACCTGTGTCTGCTTAGCTCAGTAAATCATAGAATAGCACCAAAGACTCCAAGGTCGTGGGCTTCAGGCCCAGGTGGCCTCCTTGACTTTGTCCCTGTGCCTTGGCAGGAAATGTTGTGTTCCTTGCCATCTGTCTCAGACATGTGTGTGGGCTGTGCAAGTGACGAAGAGTCCATGGGAGGGTTTGGACTTGATAGCGTATCTGGACCAAAGTCGTCCCCCCCCCCCCAAATAACACCTACTGGAGAATGAGGACAATCAGGTTATCACTCATTGTCATGGGTGGGTACCTACGAGCCGGCTTAGCAACCCCCAACAACAGGATGTTGTTTTTCTACCTCAAAAATGTATAACACTGGCCTCAGAAAGAGCTGCTTGAACAGTAAACACATCAGTGCAGTTGAGACCCACTGTGGAGAAGTCCTGTGGGCAGAGTGGCTTTGGGGAAGCATTACATCCCTTGCCTTCTTTGCATGCAGAGACCGACTGTGGTTTCATTAAAGTGAGGCTCCCAGAGTGTGGCCAGTTCCTCCTGTGGATACGTAGTCTGGGCCATCAATCAATTCTCATTTGATTCCACAAAGCCCCTTTGCTGAAAAAACATCCAGGCCTCCCCAATGGATGTGGCTCATGGGACACTTCTGATTAATACCAATCAGGTTAATGGCTTAGCTAGAGTTAATGGTGCTTGCTCTGAAGCAGCAACAACAAAAATGAATAGCAAATCCTCCGCTCATTTTTGCAAATCAGAGGGAAGGGACACAGAGGGCCTGACAAGCTCTAATCTTTATGACTTAATGGAATCGTGTTAGAGGACACAGGCATCAGAGATTGGGAAACTAAAAAGATTCACTGTCATATCCCTGGCTTTAAAGATCTGAGCCCTTCCTAATACTCTGTCAACAGCTTTCTGTCACGCGGCTTTACAGGACAGGACAGCCTTGGTGACAAACCATCTAGAGGAAGGATTGGGAACGAGTGGGTCATTAGTGCTGTGGACGCATGTGAGCTTCAGCTTCACGGAGAGGGTGCAGCCTCGGCAGGCATCTCACCATAATGAGCTAGTCAGTGTCTTCCAGGCACCAGATGACTCACTTTGTCTCTACAGGTGACCTTTATCAACTTCGTGTCACAGGCATTCTAAATGCTCAAGCAGTCAGTCTTGCAAAGTCCATGGGACAAGGAACTGAGGCTTTTTGTAGCCAAATCACATATCACAACCCACCAAATGTCAGGCATCAGCACAGCTTAAAAGTGTGCTCCAAGAATCCCAGCGACACTTAACACCGAGGGCTCCCATGCATCCAGCAGCTTGATTGCCCTGAAGGTTAGGATTAAGGCAGCTACTGCTGGTATGAGGAGGAGGAGGGAGCCCCTGTGTGATTAGGGGCTCAGGCCCAAGCTGGACTTAAGACATAAGTGGGGACTGGAGGAGGTGCACACAGGACTCCATTAGACTCTCATGGAGTGATGGTCTTAATGTACAATTTAAGGAGCCAGTATCAGTCTGGCAGCCAGCAAACCTCCATTGTGTAGGTATTTCATTTACTTTGAAATATCCCACCCTGGAAGAGGATTTTAAAACTCAAGAAGGGGAAGAAACTTGCAAGGCTGAGGAAGCAAAGAAAATCCCCAAGTCTCTAGGAGCTCCTGCAACAAGATCATGTAAACAGTAACAACAGTGGGAGAGAGCTGCCTGCAAATCTGGGGGCTCCCGGGTATAGTTCTTGGAGTTGGCGCCCATGCCAGAGTTGGGACTTTGGTGACACATCTGAGTCGGCTATACTTTTGTAACCCCTGGCCCGTATTCTTCTATAATCTCAGTAAACTCACGAGACCAAGCCCGGGTAGGGCAGTCTTCTTGATCTGTCATTAGTCCCCTCACTGGGGTGAATAGATAGTTGCTCTGTTTCCCCAGGAAGAGACACAGGACACTCAACAAGATCAAATCCTTGAGAACTTAATCTGGGAGGGGCAGGTAGAATTCCAGCTCTTACTTGGGGGAAAAGAGACAAAATTCAGTCCAGGAAGCAAGAAAAGAGCAAACTTTGAGTAAGAGTAAAACAGCTGGACAAGAATTTAGGATTCTCATAGGGAAGGGATGTGGTGAGATTTGTTCCTGTAAAGTATTTGGATACAGCTGTTTGGGAGGACAGAATTAGCCACCACAGCGCAAGTATCAAGTGCCCTGGCTCAGCAGAGGGCTCAGTATTGGCTGGTAGGACATTCTTGACCCGTGCCTTTTAGAGTGTCTGTGAGGAAATGTCCCTAGAAATTGGATGAGCACTAGCAGTCCTCTTTGTTTGCCTCCCAGTCCTCTGGATGTGAGGAGCCATTTCCCATCATGCCTTCATCCCGTGATGGGCTGTATCCTCTCAAACTGTGATCTGAAATAAATACTTCCTCCATTAAGGTGCTTCTTGTTAAATACTTAGTGATAGCAACAAGAAAAACAACCAACACAATAGACTGAACTGCCCAGTGCTCCAGCCACTAGTTATATGCAACTACTCAAAGTAATTTACACTAAGTAAAGGTAAAGGTTTTCCTGTCACTGGACAACATTAGCCATGGTAGACCATGCCACTGGACAGCATTAGCCATGGTAGACCATGCCACTGGACAGCATTAGCCACAGTAGACCATGCCACTGGAAAGCGTTAGCCAGGGTAGACTGTGCCACTGGATAGCATTAGCCAGGGTAGACCATGCCACTGGAAAGCGTCGGCCAGGGTAGACCATGCCACTGGATAGCATCGGCCAGGGTAGACCATGCCACTGAGCAGCATTGGCCAGGGTAGACCACGACACTGGACAGCATGGGCCACAGTAGATCATGCCACTGGACACATTAATCAGGGTAGACCATGCCACTGGACAGCATTAGCCATGATTATTACCCATCTTTGAAGATCAGCACCCAACACCAAGGAGGGTTTGTTGACTAATTAGTCCAGGTCTACTTGGCTAGAAGGAAGATCCTTATTGGCTAGAAGGAAGATCCTCAAGGCCTCGAAGCTATACTGTACGTAGTCTTTCCTTGTGCCCATCAGCTCTTTCTGCTACTGCAGGAAGCCTTACTAGGGGTTTTTTGATGAGTTGGAGCAGAGAAAATTCTCTGATGGGACTAGTTTCTAGGGTTCCAGCTTTTTAATGTCCCCAAAACATAAACATCAAGGTTCCTCACAGCGGACTTTTCTGGCGTGATTCTGATGTTTGCAGTGTTTTGGGGTCTTGAAATGCATTTCACAGAATTGCCACAAACGTCGGCCATTCCCTTCTTACTGGTGCGCAGAACAAGATGCACAGTCTAATGCTGCACAGTCACAGGAGACACCAGAAGCTGTAATGCTAATTACTATCTATCTCTGAGAACAACTGGAAATGAAGAAGAAAAGCGGCTACACCCCCAGGTGTCTGACACTGTTATTAGCTTGAATGTGAACTGTTCTCCAGGCTCCTGTGTTTGAACACTTGGTTCTAAGCAGGAGGCACTGTTCCAGGGGAGGTTGAGGGCGGGCTGGCCAGAGTGTATCACTGTGCAGATGAGCTTACAGGTTATTACTAGCTCTGGTTCCAGCCCAGTCCCTTTCTTGGCTCCCTGATATGAGGAAATATAATAAGTCACACTACAACCTTCCACTGAGACTGAGCTGAAATAGAGCCTGCTTCCTCTAAATTGCTTCTTGTTTTGGTATTTAGTTGCAATGAGAAAATTAACCAATATAGAGCAATCTTGTTCCTTTTTGTTCTTTCCTGTTTTATATTCCTGGTTTGGGTTTCTCCAGCTTTCAAACTGTGGAGTTCTATGGTCTGGAATTATAAGCCTTGAGAAGAGGCATGGCCTTCAGGATGTACAGGAGCCAGACCAAGCCCAAGTAATGAGGAGTCGGGCACAAGCCTCCGTGAAATGTCATTTTGACAACTCAGACACAGACTGGTGATCTTAAGGCTCAATGGTCTCCTTCATCCCTTAGCATATTCTAAGGCTATTATTTCACCTTTAAACTATCTGAGGTTAAAAAACAAACAAACAAACAAACAAACAACAACAACAAAAAACCCAGCAAAGATGCAACATCACTAGAGTATTTAAAAGACATTTATTGTTATGCACCCAGTAAGAGCTGCTTTCTTTCCACGTCTGAGCTAGCTAGCATCCTGTCGATGAGTGGAATTTGTCCCCAACCCATGGTTTATTAGTCAAACCAATAAATGGGAGTCCACAGGAATGCCAGCGTGAACCAGAACTATTAAAACTATTAATAATAATTAGTATTTTGAATAAAAGATTCATCCACCCAACAAATATTTAATGAATTCCCATGATTTAGTTAATACCTTCTGCATGGCTGCCTTCCTGACTGATTCAGAGAAATAAACAGACTCATGAAAGGAGAAAGTGAACATTTCCTTTCTCCTCAGCATGACTATCCAGGAATGCTGTCACCACTCCAGCCACAGGCACCTCGCTGATAAAGATTCGTCTATAAAGCTGAAGGTATAAGGGAATGTGGAGCAAAGTCCTGCCCTTCTCAGATGTCTCCCCAAAGAAACGCCCAAGCAAAGCATGAAGGAATGAGCATTGTCTCCCATGAAGAAATGTGTGGTCCACAGTGCAGGGCTGAGAAGAAGCCCTTACATAACAGTCTTTAAGATGACAACGGAGCCATTAGTTTTCCAATCCTCACATGTCTTATTAGCCCTCTTAGAGCCCTTTATATGCCTCTGATTTCCAGATCTGAGAAGCCTCCAAACCAGGGGGAACGTGCTTTGGTACAATTATGTCCACGTGTGGCATGTTGTGCCGCAAATCTCTGCAGTGCATTTGTGCTAATTACAAGCATTAGTTATAAGGGAGTCCAGGGAGGCTATGCCCATTCCAAAATCCAACAGAGCTCAGAGAGTTTAACATCCAGGATGGACGAGGAACGGCTGAGAACAAAGGTGCTATGAGGACCAGGAGCAAAGGCAGGTGCCCCTTTAGTTTGTTTAAATAGACCCAGGGTGAAGAGCTAGCCTCAGCCAGGAGCCCATGAAGACAGTCTTCTTAGAGGTCAGAGTTGGTCTCAGATGCAGGAGGCTATGTCTACAGATGGGGCCCAAATAACTTTAGCTATAGGGATAACAGAGTTGAAGATCTGGACTTTAAAAAAAAAATAAGTGTGGTGGTTTGAATGTGGATGACCCCAAAGGCTCACATATTTGAATTCTTGGTGCCCAGATGGTGGAACTATTTGGGAAGGATCAGGATGTGTGAACTTTTGGAGAAGGTGTGTACCAAGGGGAGGATTTGAGGTTTCAGAAGACTCATACCATCCTCCCTGCCCATCCCTTGCTTTGTTGTTGTAGATCAAGATGAGAGGTCTCATCTTTTCTTCCGCTCCACCACCATGGATTCTGGCCCTCTGAGATAAGCTTTCTTTTACAGGATGCCTTGGCCATGGTGTTTTATTGCAGCTATAAAAACACCCTAAGATAATAAGTAAACTATAAAGATCCCTTAAAAAGACTTACTCTTACTGTACTCGGTGTGCTCAGGTCTGTGGCTGGTAACAGTAGTACACTAACGGTGCTTTCATAATATGTGTGGTATTTGTTCTGTCCACCCCGGTATGGAGAGACAGGTCCTTCATAACCTTCAGGAAAGAATTTGAGGAGTCAGGGGAGCAAAGCTTGTGAGTTGACAATACAGATTTAAGAGACAGAGATAGATTTAAGTGCATGTGGACAAAGAGAGAGCTTTTTCTATATTAAGGGTCAGCATATATAACAGATTATGTGGCCTTCTCAGGAGGGAGCGCACCTCTTAAATGTCTTGACAATGGCTGCTGTGTGATCATGTGGCCCTTAGGAGTTAAATCGCTTAAAAGATGCAATTTACAACCACATTCAACGAGTAAGCAAATTGTAAAAATTAAGTGAAGTATTAGAATGAAGTGAGATATGGGTTAGTTCATTTATTTCTCTTATATACAAGAATTTCATGTTGTAAATGAAGCCCCAGGAAGTGCACCGTTCAGGTGTAGGGAAGAGAGGGTGATGGGGTCACCACGTGTGCTCTGGTCATAAGCCACCACAGTCCAGTTTGTTCTTCCTCACCTTGTTTGGGATGTTTCTCAGAAAAGGGGCTGTTGCCTCTGCCAGCAACCTTGATTTTGTCAGCTATATTAAAGGGTTCCTTTCTTCCGCCAGTTGGAAATATAAACCAGATCCTGTAAGTGTAAGTGGCCTCTTTCCCTCTCATGTTCCCTTAATTTTCCATGACTTGCATCCTGTCTCACTAGTGTTGGCATTTAACAGGTGAGAAAATGGAAGCGTAGATAAGTGAGCTGCTAATCACAAACATGGATAGGTGCAGATGAGGGATCCTTGGAGCGAGCTGTCCCCAAGACTATCCATAGCAGCAGGCTCTAGCTTTAATTGAGAAGCTCAGCCTTAGTGAATGAGGTGGCTATTAATCAGGGAAAACAGTGTTAACCTTGGGCCTACACACAAGCATACATGCATTCATGTGCGCGCACGCATGTGCACACACACACACACACACACACACACACACACACACACACACACAC